>CM058233.1:101414993-102014993 GCA_030180135.1 Orychophragmus violaceus | reverse complement strand
AGTTTGGACTGAGAGATGAGATATTTTTGTTATAAAATAAAGCCCCAAAAAGATTTATGGACCACAAAATTGTTAGAAAAGAATGGATGCATTGAATGTGAATTAAGATGCATTCAATCATAAAGACACATCACTATTGTACATTGAACTTTGAAGCACATCGTCACAGAATCAGAGAAGGCAACCTCCAGCGAAAAGGAACAGATTGAAGAAGATCCCAAGCCAAGATCTGGGAACGTAAAGCTCGTCCAAAATCTAGCATAATCCCCTAAAAATCCATGGAAGAGTGTCCGAGAATCTCACCAAAAGGAGAACAAATTAATTGCGGTCTCAATTGGTTTAAAAACAAAAATTAGAGATATGAGCTTATAGAGGTTTTTATATAAAAAAATCTTACAGAGGGTATCCTCATGCTGTTGATACAAACTCCAAGTATAATCACATTATTCATGATTCTATATCCGATAAGACAAAAGTCACCATCCTCTCTTAATTATATTTCTAAAACTTAAATTTCATTCACGAAATTATTAAATTATAATAGTACAAGAATAATTTCAGTTGTATTCAAAGCTTTTGAAGAGAAAATGAATGCATAATAAACAAGTTGGGATGCCATACTTTGCCTTATAAATCACAAATTTACCTATCGGGTGATCACTGTTAACAACTCAGATGCAAGTAATATATTTATTAATTGTTATAATTGATTTTCATTAGAGAGTACATAACAACAACAGTAAAGAATATGATCATCTTTATCTCGAACGCATTTGCTAGTTTTGTATCCTCCACTTTTTGATAGGTGCATAATTTAGGAATTTTGACATAATATTTTATCCGTAATTCAACATCATTTGCATTGTTTTATGTTACTTCTAAAGAATTTTGGCATTTATGAACATAAATGCATTGGAGTTAAGATTCATATTTTATTGTGTTTGGATGTTTGTATTTTTACTTAACAGGAGTTGGAAAAGTTGGAGATCTTATGAACGTTCAATCGAAGAAACTAACGCTCGATCAGTCGCGATTTAGTCCCCCCCCCGAGTCTCGGTCGAAGTCACAGGGATTTCATCAGGGAAGATGCACCGACCAAACCTCACCGATGTTGGAACTCCTCGGATCTGGGGTTTATTTAATTGAATCTATTATCTGATCTCGTGTTTACCTGGAGATTGGCAGCGGAATGATGAACATGTAATTGAGATCACGAGCGCCTCAGATGCTGCGCCTCTACTGCAGTCCACACACACACAAGCTGGAATCCGCCGGGATGCTAGTGCCGAGAATCGAATCTCCTGGGATTTTCTGTGTTTCTAGAGGTGGCTGTGTTTTTCTATCAAGAAAAACTCTCTGCGACGGCTCTCTCCTCAGATCGTACATACGATCATATATATATATAGACCTTGACGTCATAAACCGAGAACTCAGTCTCGGTACCAGCCTTGTGTCGATCGACGCACCCAATGGTGTCGATCGACACTTCTCTTAAAACTCGAGTTCAATGTGTATCCAATACACATTGATCAGACCATATGCCAATGATCAATCCCATACAAAGTGTATCCAGCTTGCTTAGGTGTGTGACCCTGTAGGTTCACATAATACTAGCAATGAGTTACAACTCATTTGTCATAAGTGGTTTCTAGCAAAACATTATGACCACCTAGTATCACATGAATTGTCTGATCTCGAAAATACAACTATCATGTAGAGTGAGTACAATATGATTTCAGGACCTAATCCCAACAACCTCCCACTTGTACTGGAATCATCTATTCCCATAATCCCTTTATCTCTATATCTCGATATGGCATAAGGCAAGAAACTGTGTCATCCTTATTATAGCCAACATCATGTTCATCGAACTCCTGATCTATACTGATAAAACAAACGAATGACAATCACCTCGTTTGAGCACGGCCATGCATTTTCTGAGTATCAAATCTTCGATGGGCCCTGAGATATTTATCTCCTGTTATATAGGAGGGACAAATCCCTTCTTGTTCCATCCCTGTTTCTTCACACACTTCATGATACGCCTAAGCAATGCCTTTATAGCCGCCAGTTACGGAACGACGTTTGACAAGGTCAAAGCACACCAATTCACATGCTAGAAATCATGATGAACTCAGGTCTAAGGACTATACTCTATAGTCGTAATGAAAACCTCTCATGACACTGGTATAACTATCTTGTAGAGTTCTCATTAGCGGGTCATGTCCGATCATATGTTCACCAACATATATCTATGTGATTGACGTTGATACTCATATCAATGACTCCATGAAACTTAGTCATACGTCACCTCACATGCTAGTCTTATCGGTTGTTAGTGTCCCACTTTAGCAACCTACGACTAGGGACAAACATAATTTTATGTCATCTTTCACTTATAGGGCTTCATGATCGAGTCCTCAACTTGATGACCTATAAAATGAACATAAAATACTTTGGAACCATTATTTAATTATCCAATAATCAAATAATGCTGATGTCAGTTTTTATAAACATGACCATAGCATGTTTATGTGAACATCATAACTAACATAACTCCCACTAGAATCAAGACCACGTCTTCAGATATCTAGTACCTACAACAACAGTATAAAACTCGTGCTTAGGTTGTGAGAGAGGCTGCGGTGTTCTTGCTTGGAACCATTCCAACAAACCACACTGCTATTCTTTAATAAGCACTATTCCACGGTCCCCTGCTTGGAGCCCTTCCAACAGATAGCACCGCTACACAGAAAAAGAGACATAACTAGGTGGGAACCGGGAATCGTCTTTGTCCGTCTAACTACTCATAACAGATTCGTCACTTTCTCAGTTGAACAAGAACCTATCCTTAGTGTTTCTCAAACACTTGGGGATATTCCTTACAACTGTCCAGTGACTTTTACCGGAACATATTGGTACCTTCTCGTCATGCTTTATGCGTAAGCTGCATCTAGACGAGCGCAAAGTGTGGCATTCATGATGGATTCTATTGCAGAATCATAAGGAATCACACTCATAGATACTAGCTCAGCCAGTATCCAAGACACTTCTTCTTGCTAAGATTATTGCCACAAGACCTTTGGTGTGAAGCCATTCTTGGAATCATGCATATTGGAACTGTCCAATACCTTATCAACATAAGGATTCTGACACGATCCAATTAGCCTTCCTAATCCATCTCAATGGATCCATATTCCAAGAACTCACGCGGCTTCTCCCATATCTATTGTTAAAATTGACTTCCGACCCAAGTCCTGACAAGACTTTAGCGACGGAACGTCGTTCATGAGATTAAGTATGTAATATACACACAGTGTGAGAATCGCAACTACGCTCCCACTAGTCTACTTGTAAACGCACAGTTTCTATTCGTTCCTGATCAAGTCAAAACTTTTGACCGTTTTAACAGAACATAGATTCCAACTCCAAGATGTCTGCTTAAATCCAGAAATAGATCGGTGAAGCAAACATGCATACCTAGCAAATTTTTCGGAGTTGGGGCTCACCTTCGCTTCTTTGAATTTCGCAAGCTCGTCACTTTTCAATGATCAACATATCACGACAATTACGAGAAATCACTCTCGGCTTAGTGATGGATCCATTCGGATCTGCGAACTTCAGGCTCCACAGGTGTAGGTCCTACAACACTTTGTAGATCTAACCGCTGCTCTCCCTCAACAGGTTGAGCAGCCTCCCGTGTTTCTCGAATTTCTTCGAGCTGTACTTTTACTCCCACTGTTCTTCTTGGAAAGAAACTTTCTATTTAGAAGAACAGAGTTCCGAACAACAAAACTTTGTTCTCGGATTGGTTGCAAAAGTAATAAGCCTCGGTTTCCTTAGGACAACCAACGAAGCAGCACTTATCAGATATGGGTTCAAGCTTGTTTGTTGACAACTGCCTTATACAAACTTTGCAATCCCAATTAATCAGGAAAACATAGACTCAAATAACAAATTGAATAAACCTTGATAAAATAAATTAAAAATATAGTTTTAAAATATATAAATGATCTCTAACGATAATAAAAAATCATAATCTTTATAAAAAAATTAAATAAGGATATATAGTTTTTAAACTTACTCTCAAAATGAATTAATTTTTCTTAGTCTAAAAACTTATAATAAATATTATTCAAACTAAATAGTTTTGACATACACAATAAAATATAATTATACAATCTTTTTAAAAAAAAATCAAAACGGCCGCCTAGAACCCGCCTAGGCACCCGCCTAGGCCGCATAATGGCCGCCTGAACGTTATTAGGCGTCCGATTTTTTTTTAAACCGCCTAACCCACCGCATAGTGTAAAATCGGGACGCTCGACCACCGCCTAGCGCCCAGGCGCCGCCTAGGCCGCGTTTTAGAACACTGGCGTAAACACATACTTTTATAGCGTATTCCTCAAAGGATAATAGAAGATTCCTGTGACTCATCATTAATCGGAGCATATCTAATAAGGTCTGATTCGTTCTCTCAGAAACACCACTCAGGTTTTCCAGGAGAAATGAGCTGTGATACGTCTTCACACTCAGTTAGATGATCACTCAATTCTTGACTTAAGCATTCTCCTCCGCAATCTAATCGAGGATCTTTAATGCTTCTGTCATATCGGTTCTATACTTCATTTTGGAACTCCTTTGACCATTTCAAAGGATTCATATTCGTGTCTCATCAAATGAACACATCCATACTTACTGAAGTCATCAATAAGGATGATGAAGTACTGAAGATTTCCTCTAGCATTGATGCTCATCGGGCTACATACTTCAGTATGTTTAAGGTCCAATAAGCCTCTGGCCCTTTTCTTTAGCTCTGCTAAAGAAGCCTTAGTCATTTGGCCCAACAAGCAAAACTCATATCTCAAATGATTTATAATCAAATGAGCTTAAAAGCCCATAACTATGGAACTTTTGAATCCGCTTCTTTCTAAGTGGTTAAAACGACTATGCTTAGGAAAAATCTAGTTCAAGTCATCAGACTTAAACCTTTTGGTATTTATGTTATATATAGGCGTACATTGGTTTAAGATATAAAACCCATTTATCAAAAAGGGGTGCTACCATATAAAATTTCATTAAGATCAAAAGAGCAAAACTTGTCTTTTATCATAATGAAAAATATCCAAATTCTTACAAGAAAATGAAAGACATCTCTGCATAAAGCAGATATATAGTTGCAATCACTTAATTCAAAAACCAAGCTAGAAAGGCTCCTACAAATGGAGAATCTCTACGGCTAATGCAACAACTATTGCTCCATACCAGACGCGCAGTTCCACTTGTCCTTTCTTCAAAGTTCTACTGTTGCTTAGGCCCTGCATATTTCAAAAATATCAGTACCACAACTGGTATCCAATACCTACGTAGAACTTGAAGTAATAACACAATACCTGAAGAAGAAGTCCCATACATCTCTTTCATCTCTTGTGAATCTTCCAAGAATTTAATGCAATCTCTCTTCCAATGCCCAAACCCATCACAGTAGAAGCACTTACTAACATCAGATGGGCCGGACTTGGGCTTATAAGATGACACATGCTTATCCTGATTCCAATTCTGGACGGCCCTGCCTCTACCCTTGTCAACACAAGATTTCTCAAACCTTTTACCCTTTATGATGTTTTGTTCAGCTGTCTTGAGCATGTCATGCAGCTCATTCAACGTCTTCGTCAAGTCATTCTTGATATAGCTTTTCCTAAACTTATCATAACTTGACGGCAGTGACTGCAGGATGATCTCAGTAGCCAACTCTAAGCTGACAGGATAATCCAGTTTTCCCAGGTTATCAATGTAACCCATCATTTTAATGACATGAGGACTCACTAGAGCATCATCTGTTAGCTTGCACCCAATGAGAGACTTCACCATCCGGAATCTCTCAACTCGTGCCTGATCTTGAAACTTCAGTTTCAGGCTGGTGATCATCTCTATTGGCGACTCCATGTTCTCGTATTGACTCTTTAAGTCCGATTCCATGGTAGCCAACATCAGACCACACACATCTACCACATTAATATAATGCTTATTCCAAGCATCATATACTGCATGCGAGGCATTGGTCCCAAGCCTTTCGGGGAGAGCTTTCTCAAGGACATAGTCCTTACTCTCTTGCTTGAGAATAAATCTCAAATTACGATACCAATCCAGGAAATTTGATCCATTTAACTTGTCCTTCTCAATGACGGATCGTAACGAAAAGGTAGTTTTAGACATAGGCTGAAATCTAAGAAAAGAAAATTTTAGTTATGAAGTTCAGGAAATGAGAAATCTTATCTAATAAGAAAACTCGCATTATATTCAAACAATGTTTCCTCTATGAATATAATGTTCCAAGACCATACATCACTAAAATCTGAGTGGACGACTCGTCATCACCCAGAGTTTAGTCATCTAGGTAAGCAACTCATTGCTAATTGTACTCAGTACAACTCTTGGTCACAGATAAGATAATTCATGTCTCATCCACTCTGACGTCTCTGGGCCCAGAACTTCTGATGGCCCAGTCAAGTAAACCAATCTCTTCAGTCTTGTGATCACTGACAGTCGCACTGCAAATCTGTCAATGATCACCTGCCTTACTCATGTAATTGTGGATACCAAGGACTCCAAGACTATCCAACAACGAAACGAGTCTTGACAGTAGACAAGATTGGGCAAGACGTCAAGGTCACTTGATATTTAGTTGAGGAAACGGAACTTTAAAAGGTTAGTAAATCAATCTCTTAGGTCATGTAATTGTTGATGTCAAGCACTGCAAGACCATCAACACTATTACCTGCCTTACTCATGTAATTGTGGACACCAAGCTCTTGGCAAGACCATCACAACAACGAAATGAGTCTTAATAGTTGACCATATTGAAAACTAAGCTTTGATCTAATACACATCCAATGTGTATTAGATAGGTATAGAACATGTTTAAATTCTAATTTTAATTGAGTTTTAATTGTTCTAATAATAGTGGGTTAGGTCATTTGGCTCGGTTTCTCAATCATTTGGTTCAATAACCAAACGATTACAGTTAACCAACCCGATAACCGGTCAATCCAATTGAACCGAAAATTGACCAAATAAACCGGCTTTAGACCAATTGAGATACCAGTCAAATCTAATTCAACCGGTCCATCCAATTGAACCGATTCAACTAGTTTTAACTAATTGCGATAACCGGTCCAATCCAATTGAACCGACTTATCCAATCAAACTGATCTTAACCAATCAAATCGGTTTATATTAATTGAGATAACCAGTTCAATCCAATTGAGTCAGTTCATCCAATTTGAACCGATCTAATCTACCTTAACCAAGCATGATAACCAGTTTAATCCAATTGAACCGATTAACCAATCGCAAGGCCTGTGTCGGCCGACACTAAATCTGTGTCGATCGATACAGTAGGGTATCAGGGAATTTTAATCGAATTAACCGACATAACCATGCGAGATAACCGGTTCAATCCAATTGAACCAATCTATCCTTTCGCATAGCCCGTGTCGATCGATGCACCCAGTGTGTCGATCGACACAATGCGATTTCTAAGATCGAGACCCAAATTTTAATAAGCGTTTTCGCGGTGCATCGACCTACACAAATTTGTGTCGATCGACACTGTGCGAAAACCCTAAAAAATTTATAATCGTTTTCGCGGTGTATCGACCGACACAAACTTGTGTCGATCGACACGGTGCGAAAACCCAGGTTCATCGTTTTCGATACAAACAAAATCCGAGATTATATTTATCAAAACGAAACCTAGCAAGCATCAACTTATTCAAATTCATCATTATTCGAATTCCATGCTTCAGATTCAATGATTAAACACCCTAAGCTCTGATACCACTGTTGGAACTCCTCAGATCTAGGGTTTATTTAATTGAATCTATTATCTGATCTCGTGTTTACCTGGAGATTGGCAGCGGAATGATAAACAGGTAATTGAGATCACGAGCGCCTCAGATGCTGCGCCTCTACTGCAGTCCACACGCACACAAGCTGGAATCCGCCGGGATGCTAGTGCCGGGAATCGGATCTCCTGGGATTTCCTGTGTTTCTAGAGGTGGCTGTGTTTTTCTATCAAGAAAAACTCTCTGCGACGGCTCTCTCCTTAGGTCGTACATACGATCATATATATATAGACCTTGACGTCATAAACCGAGAACTCAGTCTCGGTACCAGCCTTGTGTCGATCGACGCACCCAATGGTGTCGATCGACACTTCTCTTAAAACTCGAATTCAATGTGTATCCAATACACATTGATCAGACCATATGCCAATGATCAATCCCATACAAAGTGTATCCAGCTTGCTTAGGTGTGTGACCATGTAGGTTCACATAATACTAGCAATGAGTTACAACTCATTTGTCATAAGCGGTTTCTAGCAAAACATTATGACCACCTAGTATCACATGAATTGTCCGATCTCGACAATACAACTATCATGTAGAGTGAGTACAATATGATTTCCGTACATAATCCCAACAACCGATACTTTGCAGCTCCTCCCATCGGCCAAACTTTCATCGGACAGATTCACCCGATGGAGAATCACGCTCGAGCTGAGCTTATCTTCACCTGATCTTACTTGGGTTTGAATGAATACATTTTGAATGTAGCAAATGCAGTGAAGATCATACTTTTGTGATCAGTTTGTGGATTTGCTTTTTTATTTTATATCTTTTTGCAACTCAGTGTCACGTTCCATTTGTTTAGTTGAACCAACCAATAATCAGAGATCTAACGAAATGAACTCTATTATTGATAGTGACTCTCTGCTTAGCACTCGTCTGGCATTTTGGTGTGAAAATGTCTCTGTTTAATTTGAATTACTAAAATTTGTGTTTGCTTAGCTCAATTCCCAAGGATTCCTTTATATAGAGACAATATCTGCTTTAAACGTCTTTCTCATGTAATACAAATGTAGTACAGAGATAGTGCATAGACTAACCCAGTAGAGGTTAGCACCTGCATCAAGTTGATTCTATATTTAAGAAACAGAAATATTGAACATAAAAACAAAAGAATATTAGTTTAAAGGTCTTTGTCACTCCCACACCTTTCCACCTATTCGATTCACACTGTGAAACACCGATAAAAAGATCTTCTCATCGAGAGCTACATCCAACAATTTTATTTAAACCATTAAACTTCGACCTTATAATCCAACACTGAATTTTTAATCTAGCAAGAAGATCCTCTAATCCATAAATACTAATATTATGATCCAAAACTCCCGAAACATTTTATTGCGTCACGCTATGACAAATACATTCTACTTGCCCATCACATATTCCTACACTAACGCTCGTTAACTCTTTCTCTCATACACAACTACTTCAAAATCTTTTACTTCCACCTTTTGTTCTTTGTCTTCTTCTCAAAACTTTTACATCGTACAATTTAAGTTCGATGAAGATGGCTCCGTTAAGTAACGGCGAGAGTGATTGGAGATGTGTGTTTGGTAATGACGTTTCCGTGAGAGCTTGGGATGGTAGGACCACTCGCAAATGTTCAAATGTCTTTGGGAAGGGAAACTATGGATTTGCTTTTTGATTTTCACGTCCATATCAAATTCTTTTTTTTGGTTTCGTGAAAAAAAATTGTGAATGTCCTGTGAATTTGATGTCGACGTGAAAACAAAAGAATGGGTCGGGTCACGTTTAAAATTTCTTCTTTTCGTCAAGTGTAGTACATAAGGATTGTTTGTGTCACATGAGGAAATCTGCTGGTACCCATTTGAAATATACATAGACAACAAAGGTGATTGATTAGAGAGCATCTCCACTAATCCAACTTGGGAACTCATCATGCACCTTAGATTAGATCCTGTTTTTCTTTTAGCTTTTGGATTAGTGAATATTTAATCACAATAATCAAATTTACATAGAGGACTTATGAGAGTTTAGATTGTTACATAATCCTTTTGTATATCACTATGTCCAT
The DNA here is from genome assembly GCA_030180135.1 of Orychophragmus violaceus. NCBI lineage: Eukaryota > Viridiplantae > Streptophyta > Magnoliopsida > Brassicales > Brassicaceae > Orychophragmus > Orychophragmus violaceus. The sequence goes on along the minus strand of CM058233.1, from coordinate 102,005,048 downwards.
TTGTTTATACTTTTTCTCCAAGTATTTTCTAAATCTAATACTATAAAAGAAGAGTCATTGTGGATAGAAAATAATTAAGAAAATTCATATCCACCGTTGAAAAATAATTAAGAAAATAATTGTTGAAAAAAAAAATAATTAAGAAAAAAATGGATGGATAGAAAAGCTAGGTGAATTGTGAATAGTTTGTTGAATTAACTATCTACCACAAAAATACAAAAGCTAAGACAAAATGATAGTATTTAACTATCTACCACTCACTGCTTAGCACTCGTCTGGCATTTGGTGTGAAAATGTCTGTGTTTAATTTGAATTACTAAAATTTGTGTTTGCTTAGCTCAATTCCCAAGGATTCTTACATATAGAGACAATATCTGTTTTAAACGTCATTGTCATGTAATAAAAATGTATTACAGAGATAGTGCATAGACTAACCCAGTAGAGGTTTTTTTTTTTTTTTTGTCAACAACCCAGTAGAGGTTAGCATCTGCATCAGGTTGATTCTATATTTAAGAAACAGAAATATTGAACATAAAAACAAAAGAATATTAGTTTAAAGGTCTTTGTCATGTAATGAAAATGGATTAGGATGGTATGTGTCACTCCCACACACTTTCCACCTATTCGATGCGCACTGTGAAACACCGATAAAAAAGATCTTGTCATCGAGAGCTACATCCAACCTTTTATTTTTTTTTTTTTTTTTTGACATCAAATCTCCATTTTATTAAGGATTCGGTGTTCGACTCTCTTCAAGAGAGAGCCAATCGGGAACCGATGAACTTACATGGGAAAACAAAAGACCGCGTGCTCTAGCTTTTTTAGCAAGACAATCAGCACGGGTATTAAACTTTCTACTAACAAACTTAATACTAAAACTAGGAAAGAAAGTCTTTAGAGCGCGGAAGTCTTCCAATTCCGATGAGAAGGAGGGCCATTCCATTGGATCCTCTAGCATACTAATGAGTTCCATACAATCCGAGAAAAAGCAAGCGCTAGTTAGATGTAGCTTCTGGAGGCACTGCATAGCCCAAAGGAGGGCATCGATCTCGACATGAAGGGGGGAGAGACATCTTCTGGAACCCTTAAGACCCAAATGGACAATCTCAAGTCCTTGCTGTACGATCCAACCTTGTCCGCTTACCGAATCTGATTCTACCCAGGAACCATCAATGAAGCATGAGAGACATGCTCGTGATAGGGTCATAGGTAGAGAGGTTCTCTGCGGGGAGATTGTGATCGGGTGCTCATCTTCCTTCGCATTTGCTTTCCTCCATGCTTCTTCTTCAAGTTTAGCTTTCTCTAGAGTCGTTCTAGGATCTTCATTAAAATTCTCAAACACTTTCCTATTGCGAGCCTTCCAAATAAACCACATAAGCCATGGGAAGAAACTTATGGAATCCTCAGAATTCACCATCTCTTTCGCTCTCGAAAAGAGGAAGTCCAAATTAGTAAACACCGATGAAGATGGGAAGATATGAGGGGCAGATGGAATGGGTGAAAGCGCCCACACTTGACGAGCTGGGGGGCATTCAAAGATAGCATGGTTAATAGTCTCTTTCTCTGCGCCACATCTGGGACAAGTAGAGTCTCTGCCAATGTGGCGAAGTGCAAGAGAGTCACAGGTGGGTAAGAAACCCGACGAGCATTGCCACACGAAATGTTTAATTTTCCGAGTGGTTTTTAACTTCCAACCTTGTGCCGTAAGTACCGTAGTACTTGGTCCCTGAAAAGGGGGTTCACAAGCCGGGCGAGATAGAGCTCTCGCGGCCCAATAACCGGATTTTACAGTGTAGTTTCCGGATTTGGTATAGATCCAACAATAACTATCTCTCGAGACTAATTTGCTCGGATGTAAGCCCAAATGTAGAGAAATATCTTCTGGTGGGAAGAGCTCTCGGAGACGGTCTATTTTCCACTGCTTTGTTTCAAAATTAATAAGCGAGTTTACATATAGATGTGGATCAGTCTCATTATTATTGAGACTTCTCGGTACCCGAGCCGGGCAGTCGGGAATCCAAGGTTCGCTCCAGACTCTAGTACCAAATCCCGAGCCTATAGTCTTCCTTAGTCCTGAGACCAATAATGGTTTAGCGGCCATCAAACTTCTCCAACCGTAAGAGGGTCGATTTGAGACTTGTATCTCTAAAGGGCTTGAGTACTTGAAATATCGCCCTTTTAGGATTCTACTCAGAAGCGAGTCTGGAAATTTGAGGATTCTCCAAAGTTGTTTCGCAAGAAGGGCAAGGTTCTGTTCTTCCAAAGCCCGGAAACCTAGTCCTCCTTCAGAGGTTGGACAACATAGTTTGTCCCATGCCACCCAATGAATACCCTTACTATTAGCATTGGAGCTCCACCAATAATTGGAGATTACACTTCTTAATTTGGAACAAAGTGTCTTTGGTAGAAGATAACATGACATCACATAGTTCGGGACCGCTTGTGCTTGTGATTTAATAAGAACTTCTTTGCCTCCCCGAGACAAGAATTTTGAAGACCAAGTGCTAGCCCGGTTTTGCACCCTATCTCTGACAAAGGCAAATGTTTGTACCTTCGAACCATTGATCTGCTCTGGTAGACCGAGATATGAGCCCATTCCTCCTTCTTGAGAGATACCAATGATTCTTTTGATTTCACCTTTCCTCTCGTGAGGAACATCATTCCCAAACATGATAGATGACTTAGAGAAGTTAATTTGCTGTCCAGAAGCTTCTCCATATATTTTAATGATGTCTATAAGCTCCTTACTCTCATGTATCTCCGCTCTACAGAAGAATAGACTATCATCAGCAAAGAGAAGGTGTGACGTCGGGGGGCTGGCTCTAGCTACCCGAAGTCCCTGGATCCTCCCATTCAACTCCGCTCTCCTGATAAGAGAAATAAGGCCTTCAGTGCATAAGACAAAAAGGAATGGGGAAATAGGGTCTCCTTGGCGTATACCACGGGATGGTCTGATATGTCCACTAGGCACTCCATTGAGGAGGATGCGATATGAGACTGTAGTCACACAATACATAATCCAACTAATCCATTTTGGGTCAAAACCCAAATGTCTCATTATAGAGGAGAGGTAAGACCATTCAACTCTATCATAAGCCTTACTCATGTCAGTTTTAATGGCCATGAATTTTTTACGACATGAAGGATTAGATCGGAGTGCATGAAAGTTCTCTTGTGCTATAAGGATGTTATCTATAATTAGTCTCCCAGCTACAAAAGCAGATTGGGTCTCGGAAATTAATTCCGGAAGGATCTTCTTTAGTCTCAAGCTCAAAATCTTAGAAATAATTTTATAGCTCACATTGCAGAGACTGATTGGCCGAAAACCTGACATTTCTCTAGGTTTATCTCCTTTCGGGATCAAGCAGATATTTGTCTCATTTAATCTTGGATCAAAAGAACCATCCGTGAAGAAATCCATGATAGACTGGACTAGTTCTGGACCCACCACATCCCAGAACTTTTGGTAGAATAAGGCCGTCATCCCATCTGGACCCGGGGTCTTACTTGGATTTAATGAGAATAATGCTTTTCTAATCTCCTCCATCGTAGGATTCCGAGTTAGCTCGGCATTCATAGTTGGAGTGACAATCTCAGGAATGTCCTGGAAGAGAGGGTTCAGATCGCCAACAGAAGAAGAAGTGAAGAGAGCATCGAAATATTTTACTGCAACTCTCTCAATTCCTTCCTCATCGTCTACCCAGCAGCCATTAGAGTCTAACAGTCCTAGAATCCTATTCCTTGCTCTCCTTTGTTTTGTGATGGCTTGAAAAAATTTGGTAAAGTTATCTCCGAACCGAAGCCAGGTCGTCCTACTCTTCTGCTCCCAAAAGGCTTCTTCCTCTTTGTATGCTGCCAAAAGTTCTCCTTTTAATACAAGAATTTCTTCCGTAGAGATAGTTCCATCGGTATGAGCAAGATCAATCTTATCTTGTAATTCTTTAATAAGAATTTCAGAGTTTGTTTGAGTACTTTTCTTCCACACCGAGATCGATTTTCTACAATTTTGGATGCAGCACGAGAGTGAGTTTTGGCCTCTAGGTAGTGCATGGCTCCAACCGGCTGTAATGGCCTCCTTTAGACCCGATTTTCCTAGCCACCGTTTATCAAAAAGAAAGCGTCTTCTTTTCTTTTCGGGTCTATTTAGGATAGATGCGAGGAGAGGTCTGTGGTCGGATCCCCACATCTTAAGGTACTCCACATTAGTGTGGGAAAACACATTATGCCATTCTTCATTACCTAAAGCTCTATCCAAACGGCACTTTATTAAGCCATTTTTCCTCCGACCAATCCAAGAGAGAGGATCTCCTTGATATGGGAATTCAAGGAAACCACAACAATCTATCATGGCTCGAAATGGGAGGAAGGAGGCTTCTGAACGTTTTTTTCCACCACTTTTCTCATGGTTCCCTATAATTTCATTAAAGTCTCCTATAATGAACCATGGACATGTGCGGGAAATACCTATACGAATAAGTCTTTCCCAGACATAAGCTCGGTGTTTAACCACCGGATCACCATAAATAAAGGTCATAAACACTCGATTTCCATCAATAATAGTCTCGATATCAATCAAACGATCATCCAAACATAATATCTTGACCGGGAAATCCTTAGAATGAAAAAGAGCTAGACCTCCACTATATCCTCTCGGATTCACTGTGTGGAGATTATCAAAACCTAACGAAACTTGCAAATTTTGCAGAAAGAAGTGGTCATTCTTTGTCTCTGATAAAAACATAAAACCTGGGGAATACATTTTACACATCTCCTCCAGTCGGCGGGAAGTATCCTTCGATCCCACCCCTTGACAATTCCATGCAATGGTCCTCATATGCAGAGACTGGGTGGGTTCTGGAACCCCACCAGACCTGCATTAGTTTTGGTTTGGATAGAAACATTAGAGACAAGACTTTGTAACCGGAAAATCACCTCATTACGAGGGAAAATATAAGAATACTTTATCTGAAATGACTTAAGTTTCTTGGACTCCAAGGCTCCTTTAGCGTTGGGACTCCTATTGAACTTCTTTCTATCTATCTTTTTTCCTTTAATTTTCTTCTTTTCATCACCCTTACTCACCCTTTGCAATCTTTCACAAGGGTCTCCAAATATTTTATTCTTTTTTGGTGAGTGGTGAAGAGGATTTTCTTCAAAAGAGAAAATTGATTGAAAAGTTTTCTCCAAAAAGAAGGAATGTGATGAATGTGAACTCTCCAAAAAGGAGGAAATGTATCTCTCCCATAGGGAGGATAACGTTATGCTCATCATGCTAGATAAGATTAGATTAACCACTGAAGTTTTATCACCATCAGTGTCTAAAGTTTTAAACGATGGACAGATTAAATAAGCTGATGTAGCCTTCCATGGGTTGTCATTTGGGTCAAAGCCCAGTAGAACTAAGATTGGACAGACCCATCGAGAGGAAGCTTCACGGTAATGGGAAGGCTTGACAGAAACTTGGTTGGAAGCTTTGCATGAACTCTTAGTTGGACCAAGAAATGGGTCGTAGTTTACAACAAGAAACGAGGCCCATACCCATACTGAAATTGCTGGCCCAAGGATGAAAGCTTGGTCGGAGGAGAATAATTCGGCGGTCAAAGCATGTGTATCGGAGGGAGCGATAGCATCCATTTCCGAACAAACGAAGAGGTTCGTCGCGGCTATAAAGAGACGGCCGATGGTGACAGTTTGCAAAGATGGGGAGGTTGGTCCAGCACGGTACGAATTGGTGAATCGATGCTCGAGAAAATCTGAGGAAATCGTCAGATCTGACAGGTAAGGCGGTGTGAGAGAAACTGTCGAGTTGTCCGACTTGGAGTCGGAGAAAGCGGTGCCGCCGTCAAGACCAGCCGAGAGAACTTCAGATTCTGAGAACAATGAAAGTCGATCTGAAAAAGATGGATGCTTGAACAGATTGGTTTGCATCTGAAGCGACGGCGACGGGACGGACCACCGTTTCTTGTCCAAGGAAGAGAAGGAAGATGAACTGGGAGCTAATCGAGTGACCAGCGGCGGAGATACGAGCCCATGAGGCGGAGGAGCGAGCGTCGGATGCAGAGGATCCGGTGGGTCCAGAGGTTCGCAGCCCGGCGCTGAAAATTCACCAAGGGTCAGAGACGACATCGCTCGAACGGAATCACGCCAATGACACCGGCGGAGATGATAAATAGATCTTCCTAAGAGAGTGAGACGAAATCTCGCCAACACGACGGAGTTAAACAGATTTGGGGTACTGATGGGCACATCCTCTTCACAAGCAAGATGGTGTCCTCTGTTTCCAGAAACTTGAAGACTAAGACCCCTTCTTACTGGTTTATCATCCGAACACTGAGAGTCACGGTCCCTTGAAGACGAGCCATGAGATCTATCGATTGCCATATCATGGATCTAATTTGCAGATTTAGAGCAGAAGATTGGACAAAATGAAGAGAGTCCAGAAGATCTTCCCACAGAGGGAGAAAATTCAGGAAATGACCGAGAGGAAGACTCCGGTGTGTTCAAGAGGAGGGACGGCCGGAGGAGAACTTACGTCGTCGGCCATCGTTTAGTTACACGGCTTTATTAGAGGATATGTGATTTCAAGATTCAAAATTTGAAACGAGAGAGAGAGAGAGAGAGAGAGAGAGAGAGAGAGAGAGAGAGAGAGAGAGAGAGAGAGAGAGAGAGAGAGAGAGAGAGAGAAGAGAGAGAGAGAGAGAGAGAGAGAGAGAGAGAGAGAGAGAGAGAGAGAGAGAGAGAGAGAGAGAGAGAGAGAGAGAGAGAGAGAGAGAGAGAGACTTCAAAAGGATTTTTTAGTTACATCCAACCTTTTATTTAAACCATTAAACTTCGACCTTATAATCCAACACTGGATTTTAATCTAGCAAGAAGATCCTCCAATCCATAAATACTAATATTATGAACCAAAACTCCCGAAACATTTTATTGCGGCAGCTATGACAAATAAATTCTGGTCGCCCAGCTAAATCCATGTTCACATATTATTTGTCGTTTCCTACACTAACGCCCGTTAACTCTTTCTCTCAGACACAGCTACTTCAAAATCCTTTACTTCGACCTTTTGTTCTTTGTCTTCTTCTCAAAACTTTTACATCGTACAATTTAAGTTCGATGAGGATAGCTCCGTTAAGTAACGGCGAGAGTGCTTGGAGATGTGTGTTTAGTAATTGACGTTGCCGTGAGAGCTTGGGAAATTTCCATCTTCGGTAACTAATTCATATTTTACTATTTTCCACCCCTATGATTTCTTTTCTTCTTTCTCTTTCTTGTCTCAATCAGTCCTCTATAAAGCTAAATTTTCTCTTTTATATAGTTAGTTAAAGATAAATTATTAGGGGAAGAAGGGAAAACTCGTTAATTTTTGGGTGAAATAAAGAAGTTTTTAACAAAAATACATATCTTATTAGAGTTATTTTCTTTGTCGTATATATTAATTCTAGTTGTTGGGATGGTAGGACCACTCGCAAATGTTCAAATGTCTTTGGGAAACCATGGTTCGTTGTAAGTGAAATATAATTGGTGGTTGGTTAATCTTGAATACACACGTTTTTATTTGAAAAACAGTTACTTTTCCTCCCTATATATTTGTGCTCAGTGTTGCATCAGAAGTAAGTAAAAAAAAGAATTGTAACCATGACTGAACGTTTCACTCCTCTGTTCTTTTTCTTCTCCTTCCTATGTTTGTCCTTTGCTACTTCCATGGCAGTCTCAGACTCGGACTCGGGTCCCGTGGTTCCGATGAGCCCGCTCGTCACTTTCCTCCAGCGCCTGCAGATCACGGCACTTCGGTCCTACTCCGGGAACCAAACCCATGACCCAAAATACTACGTTGACCAATCCCTCAAGCTTCCTCACAATCTCTCCACCGTCGAATCAGCCTTCAACAATCTAACGAGCGGGTCACCTGACTTGTCAGTGCCAGTGAAGAAGCTTGAAAAGTTCCTGGACGAATACTTGGACGACGGAGGGAAGGATCTTGTACCCCACGTACCAGAGGATTTTGTCTCAGTTCCCTCAGATTTCCTCCTCAACGTGAAGAACAATCAAGTGAGAGAATGGGCCCTTGAGGTGCACAGCCTGTGGAGAACACTGTGCTACAGAGTATCTGACTCCGTGAGAGAATCTCCTGACCGGCACACGCTTCTACCCTTGCCGGAACCGTTTATCATTCCGGGTTCGAGATTCAGAGAGGCCTATTACTGGGATTCTTACTGGGTCATCAAGTAAGTGTTCATCAGCTCTTTTTCTTTTAATCGATTCTTTGACTCCTTTTTATATATTACGTGTCAATGTCATGGTATGCAGAGGACTTATGACGAGTAAGATGTTGACTACGGCCAAAGGTTTAGTGACAAATCTGATGTCACTTGTAGAGACGTATGGGTACGCTTTGAACGGCGCTAGAGCTTACTACACTAACCGAAGGTAATTTTCTCATACAAATCAATATATGTTATGTAACAGAAGATAGATATAAGGTTACTAATGTTACTCTTTTAAATTGTTTACAGCCAACCACCTCTATTGAGCTCAATGGTCCATGCCATCTATGATGCAACCAAAGATGAAGAACTTGTCAGGAAAGCTATCCCTGTGCTTCTCAAAGAGTACCAGTTCTGGAACTCAGGTTAGTGTTTTAGATAGTTGTATATTGATTTGGTGTATTTTCTTAGATTTAATGTTGGGTATGTTATATTTGTTTGTAGGGAAACATAAGGTGGTTATTCGAGACGCTACTGGTTATGATCACGTTTTGAGCCGTTACTACGCCATGTGGAACATGCCTAGACCTGAAGCCTCTCAGTTCGTATGTTTCTTGTCTCATTGCCTTTGTTTGCTTTTTGTTTTCGGTGTACTGCTAAATGGCCAATCCAAACGACTAAAAAAACATTATAAAATTTATGGATGGTGACATTACACGATTGTTTTCATAGTATATCTTGGTCTATATTATTGCTGATTAGGGTTTTCTCGATTTTCATTTCATATTTGACGTGTTATAGCAGCCATACTAAATGATATACTAGATTTGTTTCAGGTCCCTACCCACTTCACGTAGTTTGCTCAAATGTATAAAAACGTTGGTGAAGAGGTTCTAAGTGTTTTTTTTTTTACTAGGAAAATCATGTTTGACTCTATCTCTTGTTATGTGTACCACAGGATCAAGAAATGGCTTCGGGGTTTTCAAGTACGGTGGAGAAACAAAGGTTCCATCGAAATGTAGCCACAGGTGCTGAAACAGGATGGGATTTCAGCACACGATGGATGAGGTAAAATTGATTACCAAAACTGCCACTAGATTCAGTTTATGTTACAGTCTCTTGATTAGTTTCATAATAATTTAATGCAGGCATCCTCCTGATTTCACAACGATGGCTACAACATCAGTTGTACCTGTTGATCTGAATGTATTTCTTCTCAAGGTATCTCTTACTTTCTTGATCATATTCTATATCAATTATGGTTCAATATTGTAACAATAATGTATTCTGTTGTTCCTGTAGATGGAACTGGATATAGCTTTCATGATGGAGATTACCGGGGATATAAACGGTTCAGAGCGTTTCGTAAAAGCTTCAGAAGCCAGAGAGAAAGCGTTCCAAACCGTGTTTTGGAACGAGAAAGCAGGGCATTGGCTAGATTACTGGCTTTCCTCCAATGGGGATGTAAGTTACTGAATATTTCTTTACATTGTTCGGTTTCTGATGGTTTTTAAACATTGCGAGTTCGTTTGTGTTTTCAGGAACCTGAGACATGGAAAGCTGAGAACCAGAACAACAATGTCTTTCCATCTAACTTTGCTCCAATCTGGATTCACTCCTTCCATTCAGGTAAAACTACGTCTACCTAATTATATATGCACGCTGAGTTTTTAGCGTTTTATTTTTGATTCTTTGTTTCAGTCGCTGTGACTGTTAAAAGAACACAACCATATTGTATTACTAACGTTTTATCTTGTTGTAATATGTAGATGAAATTCTTGTGAAGAAAGTAGTCAAAGCTCTTGAAAACTCAGGGCTCATCGCTCCCGCCGGAATCCTAACCTCTTTGACAAACTCGACACAACAATGGTAAATGTAACTTGTGGTTCAAGTAATTCACTTTAAATTTTTAAACTAGTTGAATGTTGAAATTTTGTTGTAATGTATAACAGGGATTGGCCGAATGGATGGGCTCCGGTACAAGATATGATTGTTTCAGGGCTCGCGAGATCGGGTATTAAGGAAGCGAAAAAGATAGCAGAGGAGATTGCAAGGAGATGGATCAAAAGCAGCTATCTTGTTTACAACACAACCGGAAAGATTCATGAGAAGCTGGATGTTACAGAGTTAGGTAAATCTGGCGCTGGAGGAGATTATAAGCCACAGGTAAAAGTGTTTTTCTTCAACTTCTTTTAGGTAGTGAATTTTCAGGAGATTTAGTTGACATTTTTTGATGTTGCAAAAAAATTGCAGACTGGTTTTGGGTGGTCAAACGGAGTGATATTAGCATTCTTGGAGGAGTTTGGATGGCCCTCTGATCTCTCCATTGATCCTTAGATCTACTATTTTAGAAAACATTAAGGAATTATATCCACTGAAATTAAGAAAATGGAATTATATCCACTTTTCTTTTATCAAAATTAATGATAATGATAATATTTGATCGTAGTTTCTTTGTCTATCAGTGATCATTCTATCAGTTATCAGTCTTGGTTATTGTCGGCTGCTAGATCCGATAATCAATTGCAGTTGTTATCAGCTATCGAAGCCTCAAGTAAACAAGGCTTTCGAAGCCTCAAGTATTTTGGGCAAATCTGGTTTGGTCTTGATTTGCTATCCCTAAACACACTACTCTCGCTTGGACCTTTATTCTGAATAGAAATGCAGGTTCGGTGGAGTTTTGATGTTGAACCTATTATGTGGAACAGTGGAAGTGAGTTAGGAATCATTTGTTCTTCAGTTGTGTTTACTCTGCGACTGGATATGATGGGTTTGGTAAACTGTTATTAATTATTGATAGGATTTAATTGATCATCTTCAACAAATAATCCATGAGAAAAAAAAAAAAATATTGTAAAAGAAAAAATGCAATAATGTGAATATTGAAAATTCATACCCTAGACGTGGACTTAACAATGTGACTATTCGATTCATGAATTCAAAAACAAACTCCCATCATTTTTTTTTTTTTTGTATTATACACAAAAATGTAAGAACAATGATGTTGACGTACATGTCTGAAACATTCATCCCTTGAGGAAAATATTCATTGTTTTCACAACACTGTTAGATTTTTTTAGATACATAAAAACAATCACAGTACTATTAGCTTATGGTGCACTGCACACTGTACTACACCATTCGTCACTTTTATATTTATATAACGCAATTATATAAGTTTTAAATATTTTTCATATTGGGAAGCTGCACATTTAAACGAACTATTCACAACTGTTCATGGCATACACTGACTTCATAATAGCTCCTCTCTTCAGAAAGTCTAGCTATCCCATCCAAACATTTAACCTCCTGATCTCGTTATTAATTTTGATTCATCATTTTTGTCAAAAAAAAAAAAATTTGATTCATCATTTTCCTTTGAGTTCTGTTATAAAATGATTATTATTTTGTGATTTTTAACTTTTGAGAGAAATTATGAGTCAAAAAGCCAGTCTTTCTATTAATGAAAAGATAATACGTTGTATTCAAAACACAAATTTATTTATGGAAGAGAAAGCGGGAAATCGGATAATTCATACGTGAAGAGTTCAATTAGGAGCAAAACCCACACCAATTGAAAATAGAGGCCAATTTACACATATAAAACTTAAATTGTGCTAATTTATACAAATTAGAATATTTTTGTGCCTAATCATACTTTATCGTTAACAGACGCTGACTAGGATTAACACGTCACTGATGACGTGTACAGTAAAACTGGAAATTGTAGCAAAAATAATTATTTCGCCCTCAAGTGGAATCGAACTCGGGTCCCTAAGGCCGTGAGGGAAGGGACAAACCAGCAGGGCTATTTGCTCAAACACATTTTTCTGTGAAATCATTTCATTATGACGTCTTCATGATTAAATTTTCAGAATGAAAAAAATAAAAAAAAATCTCGTCTTGATTTGGAATCGAACTCGGGTCCTCAGGACCGCGAGGGAATGGACAAACCAGCTGGGCTTGTTGCTCGAACTTGTTTATATCTGAATGCATTTAGTCTTATTATGAAGTCTGGATGATTAAATTTTTAGAATGAAAACAGAAGAAAAACGACAATATAATTCACGAACCTAAAAATCATACACTAAACTTACAAAACCAAATTTCTGAGTTTTCCAAAAACCTAGAAAAATCGATCAATTACCTCGATTTTGACATCAAAAGGGATTGTTTACTCCTCATCTCCACTCGAATTTCACCCTACAGAGTAGTCTCTTTCGATTCAGACGTTTAATTCAAGTTTCAATTCCCCGCCAATCTCCAGTTTCTCTTCGAAGAGGATGAGGATAATGTGTGTGATTGTTTTTTTTTTTTCATTCTGAAAATTTGATCATCAAGACAGCATAATAGTTGACCAAAAAAAAAAAAGACAGCATAATAAGATTTAATGATTTCACATAAAAACATGTTTCAGCAAATAGAAACCCGAGTTCGATTCCACTTAAGGGCAAAATTATTATTTTTGCTACAATTTCCAGTTTTGCTGTACACGTCATCAGTGACGTGTTAATCCTAGTCAATGTCTGTTAACGATAAAGTATGATTAGGCATAAAAATATTCCAATTTGTATAAATTAGCACAATTTAAGTTTTACATGTGTAAATTGACCTTTATTTTCAATTGGTGTGGGTTTTGATCCCAATTGAACTCCTCAAGTATAAATTAGCCGATTTCCCAAGAAAAAGCATGTAACATGAAAGGAGATCGAAGACGAGTGACAACTAATGTCGATGTTGTTGTTTAGACCCCAAAAAAAAAACGATGTGTTGTTATATCTTCTTCTAAATGGGCTTCAGTATGGCCCAACTAAATCTTGGAATGGGTTTCCAAAGATAATGACCCGTGATGGGTGGGAATCGTGCTGAACCGAACCACACTGAGCAAACCCAACTGAACTCTAATGTCGGTTTACATTGATTTTTTAATTCGTTTTCAAAACAAAAAAAAAATTCCTTAATTACAATGGCTTGAAAATTTAATAATATTGACCAGCATAATATGCATCAGTAAATTTTAATAGCACATGTGGACATTTAAAAGCCGCTTTCTCTCTCTTTCAGGAGAGAGAATTTTCTCTCGTTTTCCCGTCTCTCTTCTTCACTAATTTCATCTTTTAGAGGAGAGTTTGTGGATCGATTGAATCGCGGCTTTTCTTTTGTTATGTAGATATCATGGTTTTGGGGTTTTTTCTGATCTATTGGCCTTTATCTTCCTCTTTCTCGTTGAGATCTTTTTCCCCAATCGTCTCTTTTTCTTCCGGTTTGCTTTTAATAAGTCCAGAAATCCTTTCTATGGCCGGCTTTTATTTCCGATTTATCGGAGTCAGCCGGGTATCCCGGTTTTAGTTTATGTCCGATCGAGCCTCTCTTCTCTTTCTTCGCCATTTGCCCCTTGATTTCTCATGGATTTGCTCTGTTTCCTCCGATTTCACTTGGATTAATATCGCTTTCGTGGCCACCGTGTTAGAGGACACACTTATGGTGGCACCTGTTTGGTCTTCGACCTGACGGCGACGGCGCCTCCGAGGCTTCGGCGGTCTCCGATGCTCTTTCTGTGATGTTCTTTCTCTGATGCAGGTTTCGGTAGGTGGTGGTCTTGAGACGCTTCGATCTCCTGATGGTCTTTGGCGGTTTCAAGAAATTGGTCCGGTAAGCTGTGGCTCCGTTTTCCTCCGCGGTCGCTGCTTCTTCCCGGTGGTTCTTCAGACGGTGACGCGTGTTGCATGCCGTTGATGAGGTGGAGATGCCACGTGGTGTCTTTCTGTCCTTTGGTTCATGCAGCCGAGACACTCGGCTAATTTTCTTGTACTGGGCCTTGGCCCATTAGTTTGTACACTGGCCCATGAATACATTTCTGTTGACAAAAAAAAAAAAAAATTTAATAGCACATTTATACATTATTACATTTTATTGACGAAATGAACTTAGAAGTCAACATAATTTTTATTGAGAAATTATAGGCTGTATTCTAGTTACCCTCTCTACAATAAACCCCATGTGCACTTTCTCATTAGTCAAAACTTAACATTCTTTAATAACCGTTTGTGATAAACTGCGGGCTGTTCCATTATATTGGCCCGTTTCATTTGGCATGCCTGCATTGTTTCGACGATTGTCATTTGTCACTTTAAAACAAAATTGTGTTGTCTTGTAGGTTTTTTTTTTTGTAAAAAGGGTTTACTATTGAAAAGCAGAGAATTAAAATGTTATACAAGCCAAGCCAAGGCTAGTTAGGCAAGCACCTATTTTAAAATGGGCTCAGCCCATAGTCATTTCTGGAAATAACAAAATGGATCCAAATAGAACCAAAAACTTTTAGCAGATGCTTCTTGCTTCGACGATGTCCTGCATCGAATAGAATTCAATTCACCCAGTCTGATTCACCTTTGTCATCTACCACTGCATTTATGATCTCACCCACCCGATCATTATTGTCAATAATCATCACCACTCTTCTCTTGATTCCCAGATTCAGCTTAGCCAGATACCCAACGGTAAGAATCGATTCTGTTCCTTATAGTCCTGTCAATTGTGTCCATTAAACTCTCATGTGATCTAAAGGCTCCCCTATGCAGACGATTATTTCGCTCCACCCAGATGATGTAGATCGAGCATTGCCATGCTAAAAGGACTAGTCGCTTACCTTCTTTCGACCCAGTGATGCTTTGTAAACCCAGAATTTGTGAGTCCCAGTTTCTGATCGGATTGTAGCCTGCTTTAATTGCCACTCTAAACCACACGTTCCAACTTAGAGGACACTCAAAATAGAGATGATTTCTGCTTTCATTGCAGGCGTTGCACATAAGGCAAAGAGGATCCGTTTGCAGGCCCCAACTCCTTAATCTGTCCCTGGTCGGACTTCTGTACAGTAGCATCAACCAAGTCAAGAAGCAATGTTTAGGGATTCCTCCCTTAATCCATACAATCCCTGCCCACGGTACTACTCTTGTTTCTCCTCGTAAGCTATTATACACATCTCTAGTAGAGTAGTTAGTGGCTAGCTTCCCATCAATAATCCATTCGTAGCAGTCGTCTTCTGAGTTTAAGTTAACCGTTGTAAGGTGGATGTGAAGCTGCAGTTGAGAGTCAGTTCTTGCTGGTGGTAAAAGCCAGTTTCCCATGTGGTTGAGTTCCGCCAGAGTCACATTTCGACGTAATCCAAGATAAGAACTGGTACCGGCTTGAAGAAACTTTTCGAGAGAGCCAAACGGACTCCAGTTATCGGTCCAGAAACTACAACAACTCCCATTACCAATCTTCAGCTTTATCCAGGTGAAAGCTTCCTCCCTAATCCTTATAAGCTTATTTGCTAGCCAAGAGAATTTCTTGTTTTCCTTTACTGACCAGAAGCTGCCAATATTCCCTTTCAGAATCTCAAGTCTGTACCATGCTACCCAGATCGAACCACTCCTGAAGAATAGCAGCCAGATCAATTTTATAGTACACGCTCTATTCCAGATCAGAAGGTTCTTCACGCCTAATCCTCCATCTTCCTTTGGAGATGCAACCATTGACCAAGCCACCCTTGCATTGTGATGGCCTTCAGCAGAACCATGCCACATGTAAATACCACAAAGAGAGTTAATTTTGTTGATAACTGCTTTAGGGAGAACAAATGAGGAACACCAGAAATTAGAAATCCCTGCTATCACAGTTCTTAGGAGTTGTAAACGTCCTGCAAAAGACAGCGCCTTACTACTCCAGCTAGAAATTCTTTCTTTTATTTGTTGAATCATTGGAGAGCACTGAGCAATTGAAAATTTTTTTGTGCATAGTGGGACGCCGAGGTACTTCACAGGGAGGGAACCACGCTGCATTCCTGTTGTGAAGCTGATCAGATCCATCTCTGATTCATCTAGCCCTGCTGCAAAAAACGAAGTCTTCTGGAAACTTACAGACAGACCCGATCTTCCCTCAAAATCATGTAGTACTTGCAAGACATTCTGAACAGAGTTTATGGAGCCTTCAACAAAAATGAGTAGGTCATCTGCAAAGCTAAGGTGAGTTAGTTTTGAACCTTCACATTTATAGTGGTAGCCAAACTTTCCTTCAGCTGCAGCCTTATTTAGCATAGATGAAAGACAGTTTATAGCAACTACAAAGAGATAGGGAGAGAGGGGATCTCCCTGTCTCAGTCCTCTTCTCCCTTTAAAATGTCCATTGACCGTTCCATTGTACCCCACTGTGAAATTTGTAGTACAAACACAAGCCTGTAGCCATCGGATATAAGTTGTTGGAAATTCTAACCCTTGTAAGCAGTTGAAAAGAAACTCCCAAGATAAAGTGTCAAAAGCTTTAGCTATATCAACTTTAATAGTGATTCGCTTAGGACCCTTGTTTCTATGATAACCACTAACCAATTCACTTGCTAGCACTGTGTTTTCAACAAGCAGTCGGTCTTTGATAAAAGCAGTTTAATTAGGTAACACAAGATCAGGAAGAAGAAGCTTCAGGCGTTTGACGAGTAGACGAGATATCACCTTATAGACTGTATTGAGGCAAGAGATGGGTCTAAAGTCAGTGATCAATGTTGCTCCTGGTTTCTTAGGTACTAAGGTGAGGATCGTTGAGTTCACACAGGCTGGGAGGAAAGCAGTGGAGAAGAAGTGAGATATAGAGGTCAGTGTTTCCTCTCCTAAGATACTCCAAGCATGCTTGTAAAATCCTGATGTTAGCCCGTCTGGCCCTGGAGCCTTGTTCTCGTTCAGTTTAAACAAGCATTTTTGTATTTCAGGAGCAGTCGGGAGAGCTATTAGTCCTTCACTTTGACGGTCTGAACATCTGAAAGATAACATGGATTGAAACCAGGCTGGGCCAGACTGAGTACGCAGGCACGGCAGTGATGCTGGACCAAGAATCTCCTGAAAATGTTGCACCGCAATCTGACTTATTATCTCTGGATCAGTCACCAACACCCCTGAAGGTAGAGTAAGTGATCTTATAGCATTGTAGCTTTGCCTTGTCATGACCATTCTATAGAAAAATGCAGTGCACTGATCCCCAACTTGTAACCAATTAATGTGTGACTTCTGCTTTAAGTATCTTTCCTCTATATCTCTTAGGAAATTCCATCTTTGATGCACCTCACGTTCTTCCTGGAAAGTAGAAGAACATGGGTCCCGCAACGCCTTTTCCTGCACAGATTGTAACAACTCGTTAGTTTCCCTTACCCTCTCTTGTATCTTTGAAAAGTTCTCTCTGTTAAGTTTCTTTAAGTCTCTCTTAATCTGCCTCTGCTTCCAAAAGAAATTGGTAAGATTTGTAGCAATGCTTCCGGCCTGAATCCAAGCTTCTTCCACAACTGGTAGGAAATTAGGATGTTTGGTAAGATAGTTAAAGAACTTAAAGGGACAGGTTCCGGTTTTAGGGAGAGGTTTAGCAAGGTCTGTTAGGCTTGGGCTGTGGTCTGAGATCAAAGGGGAGAGAAAGGTTGAGGTACTGTCAGGGAAAGAGCTTATCCACGCACTGTTAACCAACACTCTATCAAGTTTCTTTGCTATTGGCTCAGAGGGTCTGCAGTTTGACCAGGAAAAGAAATTTCCTTGAAATCTGAGATCAAAGCAACCAAGTTGAAGGATAGTGTCACGGAATTCTAGCATAGGAGCAGTAAAATCATTGACTTCTGGAGAAGAGTGTTCCACAGGGTGAATTGTTTCATTGAAATCACCTCCCAAGAGCCAAGGCTTTGTATTCAGATTATAAGTCGAGTGAATGTTTAGGAGTTCAACCCAAAGAGCAGCTCGTGCATCACTATGATTTGCAGCATAAACTGAAGTGTAGATAAACTGATTAGAGTTATTGATTTTTATTTCACAGGTGATCGCTTGAGCAGATTGGCAAAGGACTTTGAGCTTGATTGGATCCTTCCAGATGACAATGATACGTCCATCCGGGTCAGACAGGTGATTTGAAGTGAAGTTCCAGTTTTTGCAGATACTATCCATAATCTGGTTCAGGTTTTGATCCTTTATGTGTGTCTCCAGTAAGGAACCAAAAATGGGTTGATGGCTAGTCAACCATTGCCGAAAAGGTGCATGCTTGTCCGATTCATTTATACCTCGGACATTCCAAAAAAAGTTTTTGATATTCATAGGGATTTTTGTGAAAACTCCTTAGAAGAAGGAGCTTCCTGGGAAACAAAAAGAGGGTTAGGGTTTAAAGGGTTAGTGTCAAAGCCAATTGGCAGGAGAAGAGGGATAGAATCAGGGATGGTTATAGGGTCAGGGTTAGTGTTTAGGGTAGGACTTGACCGAGATCGTTTTAAAGATTTTTTCCGACGCTTGTCTGGTGGGGTCTTTTCTGGTGTTTGGTCAGGTAACTCTCCTGCAGTAAGAGCCAAGGTTTGGGAAGCAGGAAGGGGAAGAGAGGAAGCAGGTTGGTTGATGGGGTTATTTGGGGGCTTAAAATAAGATGGAAGCTTTTTGGATGAGGCGGCAGTGGGAGCCAGTTCAATCGCTTGATCTGAGGAGGGCTCAGCGGACAAAGGTGTAGTTAAGGTTACTGAAACCGGCGGAGCAAAAACAGGGTCGCCTTCTACAGATTTGAGAGCTTCAGATATTTGTTGCTCCGGCAGATTATGGGCAATGGGATGGACTTCCTCTGTCTCTGAAGGATTTGATGGACTAGCTGAATCCTTTGAGAGAGTAAGAACATCAGTCTTTTTCACATACTCAGCCTTGGCAGGTTGAGCTTGTTTACCATTTACTTTTTCCTTTCCTTTTACAGATTCAGGGATCTTAGGATTCATTCCAGGTTGCACGGTTTGGGGAGGAGCCAATAAGCAGTTTTTCATTATGTGACCAAGCTCCTTGCAGTGTGCACAAGTGGGTGGCAACCAGGGGTAATCAACTTCTACCTCAACCACTTGGCCATTTTTCCTCTGAAATTCAACTATCCTTGGTAGGTCTTTTGAGAAAGGAACTTCAACTTTGACATGAGCTAGTGTTAGGCTGACCAAGTTTAAGGTGAAATCATCTGTCTCTCTGGGTTCACCAATGAGACCTGCAACGAAGCTGAGCCCTTCACTATGACGCAGATCCAAAGGGACACCCGGCAAGTGAGCCCACAGTTTCACAGTTGAAGGAACTTCAGAATCAGCATTAGGGTTTGAGGTCCACTGTACAGCATGGAACATGGAATCACCTACATACCACACTCCCTTTTCCAAGATTTTTTCACGAATGAAATCGTTTGGGATACGCACCAGCATCGATCTTGAAAGAGGGTTAGTATGTATTTCAATCCTCTTCCCTTTTCCCCACATATGACTTAAAACACTGTGGATTTGCTTGTAAGGTGGAGGTTTACCATTGAAATAACAGATTATGAAATCTTTGTGAATCTCTGCCCCTTTAGCAAAGACTTCATCTGGGATAATCACTCTTGGCCTTCCTGTGTCTGACATAGTGACAGGAGCCAATCTTTCCAGAGTTTTCTTATTTGCTACACGCAATCTGTCTACTAGAGAAGTAGCCGTAGCTTTACCAGTTGCAGTAGCAGTAACAGTTGAGGGGTTAATAGAAGGAGAGGAGATGGGTCGAACGGTTTCAGCCTTTTGAACATTAGGTTCCAGGGTCACAGAGGTGGTCAAGGAAACAGTAGGGTTTGCAGCCAAAGTACTTGGATTGTTAGACATTACTTCAGCAGCAGGGTGAGGGAGAGGCATGGAACCTGAAGACGATGCTAGGTTAGTGTGTAATGGAGAAGATTTTTTTGGAGTAAGAACAATAAACTTTTCATGAACAGTGAACTCAGATCTGCTTTTATGAACAGTGTTAACAGATCTTGTTTTTTGCTTGTTTTTTGCAGGGGGTTCCAAAGTAGAGGCAGAAGCTTCTACCATCAGTACATCAACAGTTTGCGAGGGAGTCACAGCTTCACGCTGGGCAGTGGAGTGCTCTACAGGGATCTCAGTCGATCCAGTACGTAGGGCACTTGAAGGGGAAAGAGACATAGCAGCTAAAGGAGGAAAATGGTTCAAGGTGAGGGATAAAGGTTGGTTGGGGTCTGGTGGCTCAGGTGGGAGGGGAGGAGGAAGGCAAGGCTCGGCACCAGAGGTGGCTAGCTGAGGATTCAGGACGGAAGCATCCGGTGGGAACCAGCGGTTCACCATTGGGAAGCGCGCTAGAGAGAAAAAAATAAAATGTTGTTATATCGTATATTGCATTTGTATTTATATACTCTTCGATAAAAATATGAAAATATGATGTTTCAATTTTGTTACTGTAAAGATGTTTCATTGCGTAAAACATAGTAATAATTTAACATGTGAACATCGAACCAAACGATAAGACAAACACTAAATGAAAAATAATCGGAGTCCAATTCAAACTAACTTGCCGATCATCGGGATCATCTCTTTGAACTATAAAATTATTGTATAAGTTTTAGTTGAAAGTTTGAAGTTCTACTTTTTTCAAAAAAAAAAAAAAAGTTTGAAGCTCTTGTTGTTTAGTTAAAGAAGTTGAGGATTCAAATTAATAATAATAACCAATGTGTGTTGTAGTTTAGTGATAGTAAAAGAGAATTGGTTCTTTAGTGTCACCGGTTTAAATCGCACTTAAATGAATATTTTTAAATAAGAATTTTCTAAAATTATTTCGGACCAAAACAAAAATATGGACCTAAAATTCAGAATTTTCACATAACTAAAAAATTTAATAATAACAATAGTCAAAAAAGTTAATTCATGATTTTAACTGTACGTGTGTCGCTGTTATATGTTTTTGGAAGACTAGTGACACTCTGTGTCAAAGAGAGTCCTAGGAAGCTGGACAATGATCTGTGTATGTAGGAGCTGGACAATGAGTACCACTTCATGTGTAGATATGAGACTTTTCATATATATACCATTTCATGATTAACTAATCAAATTACAATGATTTAATAATAATTCTCTAATAATTCTTTGCCAAAATAAAAATAAAAATAAAACTCTAATAATTAACCAAATCATTACATAAGATCACATGTAAGTGTGAAGTTTTGGTACGTAACATCTAAAATCCTTTATGAATATTGGATATATGTTGTGGAACTTTATATGAAAGTAGATTTCTTTTAATGTTTTTATTAATTTATATGATGTCAGCTTTGTATGTATATGATTGAATTATGTAACAACAAATAAGGAATACACCATTCCATTCGCTATGATGATGAACGCATAGAAAACAATAGAAAAAAGTATTTTAAAATTCGGTAGAATATATACGTCATACCGATAACTATTTAGATAACTTTTTTTTTTTGTGCTGAAATATTTCATTTAGTTGAAATGGGAACTACAGTGGTCCAGTTAAACAAAGCCCATTAAGAGCTTGTTTTGCTAAGGCATCGGCCCTTACATTTTGGGCCCTTTTAATGAAGGTAATTGCAAAACGCAGAAATTGAGAGGAGAGGATAACGATGTCGTCGATGATACTCTGGATTTCCAAGACCGGAGTATTGGTTGAGATCGCACGAACTAATTGAAGGGAATCCGATAGGATCTCGAGCCTTCTAAAGCCCTGGTCATGGGCAGAGATGATTGCAGACCGGAGCGCTAGGGCTTCAGCTACTAGAGCTGACTTCACCGATCCACACGAGGTAGAGAAATTCAGGTGAGAAGTGTCTGGGCAAGAGAAGCTCCAGCCAAGACCTGCCCTCTTCGTTTCCTCTTTCCAAGCTGCATCCGTATTCAGAATCACTGGTTCTTCTCCTGGTCTTGCCTCCTGCCTTGGCCGATTGGTGCTGTCCCAGTTTTGAGCAGTCGTTGGTTGATGCTGATTGGCTATGATCCATTCTCTCGCATCTCCCAGTGCCTTGATCAAGGTTTCCGAAGCGGAGAAGTTCCTTCTTTCGAAAATCAGCTGATTACGGGCCAACCAGATTGCCCAGAGGATCCAAGGGGCAAGGATTTTGGCTTCCAATCCCACAGGTGGTAAGATTACCACTACAAAAAAACTGGATATTAATAGCACATTACAATAGCACGGTTTCTCTAAGTGCTATTACAGAGTGTTTGCTGGATTGTGATACTTTATTATAGCATTTTATCAATGCTAACCCGAAATTTTAATAAGCGGGAAACAAAAATGAGTTTCGAGCCTAATTTCTACTATAGGCGGGTAACACTTAAAATTTTTCCGCGTTTTTTTTTTGGATTTTTGCCAAAACTATTTTTCCCCTCTTCCTTATCCTTATGATAGACTTTTTTTTTCTCAGTCTTCTTCCTCCTCTCTTCCTCTCGGTTTCTCAACTCTCGCCTTCTTCCTCTCTTCCAGAGCATTCCTCTGGTTTCACACAAACCCTAATTTCCTCTCTTCCATAGCCTTCCTCTCAGTTAAGCTGCTCTCTCACTCTCTTTCGGCGACAGCCATGGCGATTTTTGGAAAATCGATCTTGAGCTCATCCCCTTCATACCGCGAGCTGAGACAACTCAGGTAAAGCTTCAATCTCCTCTTCCTTTAGGTTTCTCAGTCATGTATGGGTCGATTTTCATTTCTATTTTGCTAAACCCTTTTTTGTTTCATTTCGGATTTCTTCTGCGTGTGGCCATGAAGCCTCTCAGCTTCTAATAATTCACTCGATCTTGACAAAGTAAGTGTCTAGCTCCTTGTTCTTTCAGCTTTTGATAAACCGATTCATCTTCATTTTAAAGACCTAGCCAACCGATTTCAAATTCTAACACTTGTTCTTCCTGTAGAGCGACATGAGGATAGTTGACGCTTCGGTTCGCCTAACGCCTTTTAAAACTAAGGTCACAGGTTTAAGTCGCACTTAAATGAATATTTTAAATAATTTTTTTCTAAAATTATTTAGGACTAAAACAAAAATATGGACCTAAAATTCAGAATTTTCACATAGCTAAAAATTTTAATAATAATAATAGTCAAAAAGTTAATTCATGATTTTAACTGTACGTGTGGCTGCTATATGTTTTTCGAAGACTAGTGACTAGGCATGGGATTTCGGTTCTTCGGTTCGGTTACAGTTCGGTTATTCGGTTTTTTTTTTATAAAACTTACCAATCGATTTTTTTCTTCGATTCGGTTTTGGTTCATAAAACTTCGGTTCGATTCGATATTTCAGTTCAATTTTATATTCCAAGACTACATGTATATATATACATCAAACACAAAATGCAAAAAGTATATATATATATATATATATATATATATATATATATATTGAAAGTTTGAAACTTTTATGAAAATCAAAACCGATCGACAATTACAAGTCTACAATAATGAATAATAGGCCAGAGACTTCGGTTTTTCGGTTCAGTTATTCGGTTTTCAGTTTTTTTTTTGTTTTTTTTTAAACTACCAATCAGTTTTTTTCTTCGGTTCGGTTCGGTTTCGGTTCGATAATTTTAGTTCGGTTTTATATCTCAGGGCTACTAGTGACACTCTGTGTCAAAGAGAGTCCTAGGAAGCTGGACAATGATCTGTGTATGTAGGAGCTGGACAATGAGTACCACTCGCTTACTCCATGTGTAGATATGAGACTTTTCATATATATATATCATTTCATGATTAACTAATCAAATTACAATGATTTAATAATAATTCTCTAATAATTCTTTGCCAAAAGAAAAAAAAAAACTCTAATAATTAACCAAATCATTACATAAGAACACATGTAAGTGTGAAGTTTTGGTACGTAACATCTAAAATCCTTTATGAATGTCGAATATATGTTGTGGAACTTTATATGAAAGTAGATTTCTTAATGTTTTTATTAATTTATATTATGTCAGCTTTGTGTGTATATGATTGAATTATGTAACAACAAATTGTTACATAAACTGTATGATTTTTGTCATAGCTACTTGGTTACTCGCATTTAAATAAGAAAGCTCTTATTCAAAAAAAAAAAAACAACAAATTGTTCCATGACACTTTTTTGCTTGATAAGGAAGACACCATTCCATTTGCTATGATGATGAACGCATAGAAAACAATAAAAAAAAGTATTTTAAAATTCGGTAGAATATATACGTCATACTGATAACTATTTAGATACTTATATAAAAACTTCATCATTCTGACGGATGTGGTTTGGGACCAATATCAAAATTGACATTAGCATTCAATAAACTAGCCACGAAATATCTATGATTTTTTTCGTGGATTTTTCAAATATCCACAAAATATCACAAAAAATCATTAAAAAATCAGTGTATTTTT
The DNA here is from genome assembly GCA_030180135.1 of Orychophragmus violaceus. Classification (NCBI taxonomy): domain Eukaryota; kingdom Viridiplantae; phylum Streptophyta; class Magnoliopsida; order Brassicales; family Brassicaceae; genus Orychophragmus; species Orychophragmus violaceus. Next base: position 101,980,669 of record CM058233.1, on the reverse strand, counting down.
CATAGTTATACCTACTATAAAAATTGGGCTGGACGGCTGTCTCCGCGCTCGACAGACATTTTCCGCCGCGATTTGAATGCAATCGGTCACATAATCGAAAATTTTGAGAATTTGTTTTTTTGATCAATTTGGCATGAAAATCAATCAAATCTATAAATTTAGATATATATATAATAGAAAGGAAATAAAGAAAAATGAGCATAACAGAGCAAATAAAGTTAAGAAAAAAAAAAGATAAGATGTCGGGGTTTTAGAAAGACATTAGAAAGTTAGGGAAAGGAGCTTCTCTCTCTTCCTCTTGAGAGAGAATTTTCTCGAGCTCCTTTCATGGAGTTTTTTCTGATTTTACTCTCTTACCTCACCTTGATCTTTCAGAGAGTAACATCTTTTTCTCCATCGGTTTTCTCCCGATCTTTGTTTTGATCGGTTGTTTGAATAAAGTTCGGATTTTTATCCGATTTGGGGCTGGAGTTTTCCGGCTCTTATCTTGCTCCGTTCTACTGGAGCTTCCCGATCGCCTTCCTCGCTCTTCTTCCCGTCGAAGGGGCCGGTAATCTTCTTTATCCTCGACAGTGGCTTCATGTGCTTGGAGTAATTTCTCTGCTTGCTATCTCCCGTTTATGGCTGGGAATCAAATGGCCGATTCGCTCTAGTTCGATTGGCCGGCGGCGGAGCTTCCTCGGCGTGGTGCTCTCTGCTGACGTTAACGAAGCTGTTCTTCTCCTCTTGCGGTTCTTCTCCTGACGGTATCTATGGTGGACTGGTGAGATCGGCAGCAAGGATCCTTAGCTTCTACAGATATCGGGTTTGTTGGCGATTTCCGGTGACCGGAGTGGCGTTGCTTGGCGGTGTCGCGGTTGCATGCCGGTTTTCGTTCAGATGCTGACACGTGGCCCTCTGCTCTTATCCGATCGATTTGTTTTATTTGGGCTTACCCCTTGTATATCTTTCTGTTTTAATTTTCGTTTCTTGCTGGACAGGCCCGATGGGCCAAATGAAAGCCTTCCGTTGACAAAAAAAAAAAAAAAAAGAAAGACATTAGAAAAGAAGATAACAAAATTACAATTTTGCCTTTTATTAAAAAAGAAAAAAAAAATCAACAAAATTAGCCCACTAAAGCTTGAACTCAAGAATAGAGGAATAATAAAGGGTTCCAAGCCACAGAGCTAACATTCAGTTTTGATATATATTTCATAAAATTATCGATATATATTTCATAAAATTATCAATATATATACATATATTAATAAAATTCCTTAAAACTAGGTTCCACTAAATCCCCGCTTACTCTCGGAACAAAGAACATCATAACTATTTTTTTAATATTTATTGGAGTTTTTTTATGGTTATATAAGTTTTTCGTAACATTTTTATGGTTATTTGAAAAAATTAAAATCGTAAATATTCCGTAAATACAAATTAATTTCTAGTGAATTCTCAATAACCAGTATTATGGAAATAAGGTAGATAGACTATTTAGTGTGATATGTATTGTAAACATAAATATATTTTGGTCACATAATAAATATTAATCGACCTTTACAAAAGAAAAAAAGAAAAATATTGATTGAAGGAAGATAATGTATCACCCAAAACTAATTATCCAGTATCCAGGTATGATAAAAAACTATGGAAGTCAAGTGTCACGAACTAATTCCTCGTGAATCCAATCTGTGCGGCCTTAGCGGATTTCCTTCTTGAAAATGATAAGTCAACCTCACCCAAACTCATACCTTGGTCTATAGAGAGAGAAATGGACGTTTTCGAGAGAGAAACTAGAGAGAACTCTTTATTAGGAAAAGACTTGGATGATTACAAATAAGAGATCCCACCTCTAGTTATACAAAATTGCTTCCACAATGGACGGCTAGGATTAGTCTGATCTAATAGTGGAGATTGATCCTCTAGATCCTTCCACATTATTCTCTACTTTTCTAAAAGTCTCTTGGACATTCTAAGACCTTCTATCACATTCCACAGCCTTCTAGAAATTTCTGAAGAATTCCGGAGAACTTAAGCCAAAGAAACAAGTCTAAAAATGGCTAAGTCTCGGATCTCGAACCTCTCGGATCGTCTTTATTACGCAAAATTCCCCAAAGGGAAAGTCCGAGCTTGACACAAGGGTCTCTTAAGCCATCTCCAACGTTTGAGAAATCCAAATGTGTTTTTAATAACAAAGTACTATTAATATTCTAAAATATAATTGAATAACATAATTAAATTTTAAGTTTTAAAAAGAAATCGTCTCTCTCCAAATGACAAGTGTTCATGTGGATTCAAATTGTCTTACATAAGAAACCCTTCTATCTCTTTCTCCTACTTTTATATTTTAAATTTTGTTTTAATGCTGGAAAACTCCTTGAAAAATTATCATTGTCTCAAAAGAAAAGTGGGTAGAGAACACTGGTTGAGAGTAAGAATTCAAACGCACTTCCGGATTATGCTGATCAATCGAGCTACCCAACATGTGAATCTAGTACCCAATAGACAACAAGGACAATACAAAACAAGGTAAAGAAGGAGAAGATTAACAACCGTTGTTGTTTATTGTCCTTCTCTATGAAAGTGAACATAGCATGCAGCTCTCCGATATGATATGCGAAAGAAAAATTATAAATAAAGCTATACATGTTTTTTATAAATGTGTTAAAAGGTTTTAGGAATAAGATTTTTATTAGTTAAATTGGAGACGAATCCTGTAAGCCCCAAATGGTACACAATCTTTAAACTCCATGTCGTATTCATATTTTAAGTACGTTTTCGTGTAAATATGTTCGTTTCCTGAGAGATGCATGTGAACATTATATTTAACAAATTTTCGAACGTAATCATTGGCTGAATCCTCACAAAGATAATTAAAAATTTAGATGCCTTAAAGAAATGGTATTGGATGTTACGGAGACATGATCAACATTGAATTATTGAAAAATGATGGATCGCTAATAATTAATAACCAAATTAAATAAATTATCGGTGACCGTGTTCCAAGGGAGAGGAGGAGCGAGCCAGTAAACCTTCTTGCAAGATTCTTCTTATATGTTTGAGTTGGTTTCTACATGCTTCTCCTACCGTTTTTACATTTACCGCATCAACTACTAGCCGTCTCACATTTTTACCATTCATTAATTGTTTTCTTACAGATGTTGGCTTGGAGTATTACTACCTTTTCTTTACTGATAGATAAAATATAGTTCGAGTATCACTTATAAAAAAAATTTGTTAAGCATCTAATACTTTCTTTATTCGAATTATATATGTTAGGAGTCTCTATACATTTTGACAAATTTTAATAAATTACTAGATTTTCATCCGCGTTTTATAATATGGTTATATTTTTCTTTACAATTTTTTTTTACTTATTATTATTAATAATTTAATTTTCATTATATAATCTAATTTGTTTATAATTATTTAACCTGTATTATAAATAATGAGTTAAGAGTTTACAATTTTATTTTTTGAAAATGAATTATATATTATTTTGAAAGAACAATATGGTAAAGATAAAAAGAGAAAATCATGATTTCACATTGTAAGTTTTAACTCGTATTCTAACGCAAGATCATGGTTTTGAAAATAATTTTATAATATTTTAAGAAAATGTAATAGAGTGTTTATATAAGTTTAATATTTATTGCAGTTATCTAAAATATTTTTGTAGAATAATATGTTTATATATAAAATTTATAATGAGTATTAATATTTTAATAATTAAATATTTAGAAAATTAGAGATAGAACAACCCATTTACATTTTTGCAATAGTTTAAATTTACTTTTAATGTTGGGAAATTTGCCAAATTGGGTCAAAAAAAAAGAAATTTGTCCCTTTAGTATTTTTTCCATATTTACTCATTTTTGACTTAAGTACCCTTATATATTTTTGATAAGTATATAAATTTAATATTTATAAAACACGAAAATATTAAAAATAAGATAAAAGTATATAAACACCAATGAAAAATTAATATATTTTTTTGGTTGAAAATTCGTGTTAGGAAAAAAAAGATAAATAGTTGAACTACGATTTGCAGAATACACATTCTGCATTATTCTACGATTTCCAATATAATCTACCTTTGGTGGAATTTGTAATCTTCCAGTTATACTTTGATCTACCAACCGTAGAAAACATAGTCTACGATTTTCTCTTCCTTCTGCTAACCGTCACATTTGTTAGAATATGTATTCTACTAATTCTTCTACATTCTGCCGTCTGCAGAATATACAATCTACCACTTCCACTGTAGTCTGCATGTGGTGGAATGTACATCCTGCCTAGCTTGTTACAAAAAATCTAAGAAAATATTTGCATATATTTGAATATATTTGATCATGATTATACTTCCATTTTCGAAACTTGGTTGATATTTTTGAAAATCTCTGTAATTTCTTGCTCATCCTCTTCAAATCCCTTTGTCAACTCATTTTGCTCTTTTTCGATTGATCACAATGTTCCATATCTATGCTACCTGTGGTGTTTGGGTTTCGTGTGCTAGCAAAGGGTGGAGATTCATTATTGATGAACAAAAGGGAGGCATGATGCTCGCTATGGATTCCAACACATCCCTTGATGAGCTGAAGAACATGGTTTCTGAAGACTATGAAATCCAACAAAGCATCGGTGATATCGAGTTCAGTTATTTACCTAACGAGTTAAGCAATACGAACGTTCCCACGGTTATTATCGCCAATGATCGTCAGCTAACAAATTTTGTTGGATACATGAAGAAGACAACATCGACACAGCTGTGTGTGAGTTTCAAAGCTATGATGGTAAACGAAAAAGAAGAAGAAGTCTTGCAACACAATCTTCACCTTTGTCCTACTACTTGTGATGCTACTGATGAAGAACGGTCTGCTAAAAAAGAAGACATCGAGAATGAAATTCGTTTTTCTTTGGAGGATGTAAAGAAACATCAACATTTTATAAGCAAGAACGTGTTGAAGGCAAAACTGGAAATTTGTGCAATGAAGTATAATTTCGATTTCAAGGTGGTAAAATCTGATACGAAGATTTGGTTTGTAAGGTGCACAGATAATCTATGCAACTGGAGTGTTCGGGCTCAGTGTTTAGAAGGGTCAAGATATTTCGTTATCAAGAAGCATGTCGCTGAACATATATGTGCTCCTTCTAGCAAAAGCAATTTTGGACGGACACCTTCAGCGAAGACAATTGGGACTTTGTTTATGCATAAATACGATGGTATCAAGGAAGGGCCTAAACCGAATGATATCATTCATATGATGCGTACTGAGCATGGATGTGAGATCAGTTATTCCTTAGCATGGGATTCTCGTGAGTATGCAGTCAACGCTGTAAGAGGTATACCTGAGGAAAGCTATGGTAAAATACCTAAATACTTGCACATGCTTAAGGAAGCAAATCCGGGTACACATTCGAGCTATGAAACTGATTGTCTTGGTAGATTCAAATATCTATTTATTGCTTTTGGTCAGTCTGTCAGAGGGTTCTACAATGCCATTCGGAGGGTCATCGTCGTTGATGGTACTTTTTTGAAAAGTAAATACAAAGGAGTTCTACTGGTTGCTACAGCTGTAGATGGGAATTCTAATTTGTATCCACTTGCATTTGGAGTAGTTGACTCGGAAAACAACAGTTCATGGGAGTGGTTTTTCAATCAACTTAAAGTTGTTATCGCGGACGAAGATGGTTTGGCTTTTGTGACTGACAGAAACGAGTCAATCTTCAGAGGTCTTAGGACAGTTTATCCACAAGCTAAACATGGAATTTGTATTCATCATTTGCTGAATAATGTGGTAAAACATTTCAAGGGAAAGGGTCTACTTGGCTTGATTTCGAAGGCTTCAAAAGCATATAGGCTTGCAGTTTTTGAAAGGAGGTTCGCTGATATATGCAACATAAGTCCCAGCATTGGGAAATACCTTATGGACGCTGATGTTACGAAATGGACTCGATGTGGATTTCCTGGTTTCAGGTACGATATCAGGACTACTAACCCGGCAGAGTCGATGAATTCTGCATTGAGATCACCTAGAGAGTTTCCTGTTATTCCTTTGTTGGATAGCATAAGAGAAATGGTTACTCGATGGTTTCATGAGAGGAGAATATTAAGCTCCAAACATGTGCATCCTTTAACCATCGATGTGGAGAAAAAAATCGACAGAAGGATAGAGAAGGGTAAAACTTTCAGCGTTCACCCAATCATTGGTGAAAAATATCTTGTTAGAGGGGATCAGAATGACTGCCTTGTTGACTTGTAAAGTAGAACATGTACGTGTCGAAAATATGATTTGACAAAAATTCCCTGCAAACACGCTATCAAAGCTGGGTATTCTGTCGGAAAGGAACCACACTCACTCACAGATGGAGTGTATACAACTGTATCCTGGAAGACAGCTTATGAGGAGAGCATTAATCCAATAGGTGTTCCAGAAGATGATTGGCGTGTACCACATGATGTCGAAAACGCCCGAGTTCTACAGCCTGAAACCCGGAGAGCTGCTGGTAGACGAAGAAAACGAAGATACGAAACTGTCGAAGACAAGATACGATCATCGCAAGGATCACAAAGGTCTAAGAAAATCAGATGCAGCCGGTGTGGAAAACAAGGTCACAACAGGGCAACTTGTGACGTACCAATCCAGTACATTGTTTTATTTTAATTTTTGTTTTTGCAGTTTCTCCATCGTTGGTTCTCAGCTTTTTCGGTTTCTATGACAGTGTTATGTAGGATTATTACTGTGTTTTATTTTAAAAACCATATGAGAGCAAAATAGAGAACAAATCACTGCAGGTTTCTTTGGAAGTAGAAACCGAAAATGAAGATTTGAAAGATGGAATGAATAGATTAACACAAGTGAAAAATATATGAAAGATGGAATAAACTGATTCATAAGATCTTCATAACATCCCCATAAGATAGTAAGACTACCATACCAAATACTTAGCTAGACCATACGGCAACCCCATTACAACAAGAACAAAGCAAACGGCTGCCACAACAAGTTTCAACTCAAGACCAAATACAACAGGCTTCTTCATTTGAAGGATTTTCTCAAACGTTGCCAATCGCTTCTCATTCTCAAACGTTGCCAATCCCCTATTTAATAAGCTTTTTGAGCCCAATGATCGAAAGTGTTGCTGTTTTTTCCAACATCAAAACATTGATGCAGTCCACGGTCTACAGACGTGTGACCCATTAAAGAAGTAGGATATTGTGTTTATATATGTAGAATATTGACTAAATGGATGGCCAAAATTGACTAGAAAGACATCACAAATGTTTACATAATGAAAAATAACCAATAGGAAAAACCGGATCGTACTTTGACTAGAAAGACATCACAAATGTTTACGTAATGCCAAATACTGTTTTTATTCAATCTCTACAACCTCTGAGATTCTAACTTTAGGTGGTTCGTACTTCGACATTCTTTCAATAAAAACTGGATCAATGGCCGCTTGCCACAAATCAAAAGCAATCTTCATACGGGCTTCTTGTATGTTCTCGTCGTCCATGACAGACAAATCCAAGCCACGTAGGTGACACTCAATGAACTTCAACGCATACACCCCACAATCGCAATGACTTTTATTGAGTCCCGGCTGCATCGGCACATAGCAAACCGTATATTGAGTAATGTTGAGATCTTTCTTAATGGATGGTGACTGAACCGCTTTGACGATACGAGGGATGAGTACAGCGAATGCTTCTACTTCTCTGACGTTTTTCTTGCCAGAACAATCAAAAACTTCTATTCTCCGATGTATGAAACTGATGCACAAAGAAATCCAGTGATTACCGTTAACAAAGACGGGAACGTAGATCCGATCAACATCCACACTCCACATCTTTCTTGTTCTTCCATGAGACGGCAGCTCACCTTTTCCGTAATCCAAGAGTATCTCATCCAGTTTGTATCTCCTCTTATCCCTTTTGTAGTTGATGAATGCACTGTTGATTTGAACGCTGAACGTGCATGTCATGAAAGCAATACGATCTGCTTTCCATCGTCGGAGAGATGTGTATTCCTGGAACATATACATAACCGCATCCATGTCCTGAAAAAAATGTTATTCTAATTAATAAGTTATTTGGACCCATATTTGAAAAAATAACAAATTTTGTTACAAACCTGGTTGAGAAGCCATTTCCGAGGACCTATTATGCGTCCTGCTGATTCGTGATCAAACATAGTTGGACCTATCTGGTGTTTCCTGTATCGTTTCTTGTATTGTTAAATGGTAGTATAGATTTTAGAAATCTATGAGAGAACAAATAAACGACTTACATTTGTTTGGAAGACCAGCTAACTAGCTGATAAAATGAATCTTCAGGCAAGAAAACCAAAGGGTAGTCAGGCTCTTTTTTCCGAGTTTCATGTTTGTCCTCGTTGGTGAGCAATGATTTTGACAAATCGCAGACATCGACAGCCTCTTTTTTAAATGAAGTCTTGGGAGTCAACCACTCAGTTGGGTCATGGACTTGTAACCGCTGTGTTGGATCAAACCCACTAACAAACGAATCTTGTGAAAGACAGCCCAAAGTTTGGCTCATAGGTACATCGTAAAGAGTATCGAACAATGTTGTGCTTTTTGCAGCAACGGTTTCGACCTGTGATTATAATTTAATAACAATAGACATTAGTAAAACCAATAAGCTACAATCAGGTTAATACATAACAATTCAAAGCATATAGGCAACAACACATTAATACATTAACACAACAACACAACAACACATTACATTTAGTTTCTTACAACAAAAACTAGTTACCGTCACAATAAGTTTTACACACCATTTTCACATAGGCTTGATCACATTACAATACAAAGTCCAAAACATAAAAACAAGTTCAAGATTTATAGTTTTTCTGCTTTCTGACCTTTCCTTGTCTCTGAATCACGGTGGCCTTAGATGGATCCGAGCATGTTGGGTTAGAAGTGCTTACCGGCTCAACATGGTTTCTCAGAGTGATAGCATTCGCAACCTCATTTCTCAGTTCTAAAACCTGAGTCTCAAGCTTGGTGAAACGATCTTCCACCTTTTTACCAAATCTCTCCTCCATAGAAGTTAAAGAGGATTCGATTAACCCTTTCAGGAATGTTTTCATGTCTTCATCCAAACTCACAGCAACGGCAGCTGATCTTTCACACAATAGCTTCTGTTTTCGAGATACAGCACCGTGATCGGGTTTCCTTTTTTTACTCCTGCTGAAACCCGAGACACAAGTGTCTTCAGCTGTGGGAGTTCCGACCTCATCAACCGCATCCCCAATCTCAACATCTTCCACTACATTTACCTCCTCTTCATCTTGTGGAGTTATCTTAGGCAACCATGTGTCATCTACTTCCCATGTATGTTCTGCCCACTCAAAACCTACTCGAATTAACCCCTTAATCGCATCAACTTTGTCGTCAGTCATCTCATCATCCCCTGTGAAATCAAGACTATCAACTACATACATATTTCCAGTCTTAGAGATGTATGGATAGAATGTTCCCTACAGAGAAGACACCCATATAAGTTGAAAACAATTCAATAGTGTGTTAATATAAATAATTTGATTGCTTATTGAAAATTAAAACTAACCTTCGGCTGAAATGCGGACTCTAGTATAATGATATCCTCATATGACACCTTAGCAGCCCCTGACCAATTAGAACATCGCGGATGTTCGATAACGCCTTCTTTGAGTTTCTTGCCCAACAAAATCCCTATGTCGGGGATTGCTTCCATAACCCAAATCTGTAATGCGTAAGAGAATCCATCTAAGACGTAGCTTACCTTCCTAGTCAACTTCTCCCTAGTTTTGTTGATGGACTCAATTAGCAGATCAAACGAGTCAATACCCCATGGATATTTCCGCAGTTTCTCAATATCCATTACCAATTTGACATAGGAGTGTGAGATGTACACCTTATCGTCCCTCGCCATAACCAAACCCGCAATGACGCACAACAAAATCAACCTTGATCTGTCCTTAGGCTGCCACTTCCTAGTACCAGCTAAGAAATCCTTAGTCTTTATCACCTTTAAGTTAATCTTCTTGCCTGACCTTAACAATTTGCTCCAATAACCATTGTCGTCAATCCAATCCTCAAAATCGCAGGCACAATCTTCGTCATAAGTGCACTTAAGTCCAGTGACAGCGTGGAACTCCTGCAACGAAAATCTGAGTGGCCTCTTAGCAAAAATAAACCAGAGCTCGTGAAGCTTTGCTGTAATGATATGCCGACACATCAAGCTATTGACCATTCTACCCGAGAAACCAAGGCAATTCTCATGAATTGCCAAAAAAATTTCAAAAATTGGTTCACGCTTCACTTCAGCAAACTCGCTTGGCATTGCTTCCTGTAACAAGTTCATAAGGGACGTTCTGCAGCTGTTGTTGACCTGCTTCACTTGTGGTTCGTATCCAGACCTGAAAATCCGTTTCGGCAGCTCGGGATCCATATCTGAAAATATATAAAAGAGCAAACCAAGTTTCAGAACGAGAACTTCACCAAGCAGAAACATTAACCAAGCGGAAGATAAAACAATCAAAGTTACAAATGGCCAAGTTAATTTAGTGTTGTGTCTACAATGAGGTGAAGACAACAACTACATGTGAAGCATCAAGATTTCGGAAATATGTTTCTCTATAAATACACACAAAGATAAAAAATTTCAAATAGAGGAAGACTTTAAATATTGTTGACAAAGACGCCACAGCTTAGTCAATCAAACGTGGGCCAATAAAGTTGAAAAAAACCTGATGAGGAGATTAGATGCTTACTGATTATGTTGTGAGGAACTCTCGGTCCCCAAGCTTAAGCTACTTGGCTCCTTTATCTACTTAATAAGGTCCTAATCCCTGATGAGGAGATTAGCAATGGATTCCTAAACTCCAGATCCACTTTCACTGACTCTGAAAACAAAGAAGTACACGTAAGAATCCACAATTACACACACTTTCACATAAGAAATGCCCCTTCCTTGGCAGAAGCATAAGTGAAAAATTTACAAATTGATATGACAAACGAAGATATCTAAGCTTCGGATATAAGTTTTTGCACCACAAATCAATATCAAATAAAAGAAAAACAAAATCAGAAACCAACATAGAGATTGCACAAGCTTCGGATTGAAATGGGTAAAATTGCTCAAAGGGTTTTACTCAGTTGAATCAAAGAGATTACTAAAGACCCAAAATTTATGTTTATTAAAGGGACAAATTCCTTTATTAAAGATTCAAACAAACTAGAACACTAGTTGACTAGTAAGAAATTCAACTGTATCCCCTTGTGCCAAATCGATGGGTGAAAAGAAAAAGAGAGAAATTTTACCTTCCCCTTGTGACAGATCTAATGATAGCAGTTCGGGTTTTCTGTTCCACAGCAAGACAAGCTCTTACGAAGCTGGAAGAGTTCCAATCGATGACATTAAGCGAGAAAGGGAGAGATGATCAGCTGAAGTGAGAATCCGATAGCGGAGAGGAAAGAGAACTTCAGAGGTACAAAATGCGGTTCCGACGCCGAAGTCGGATGCTGTCAAGTCGGAGTCTGCCGAAGTCGGGTGCTAACTAGTCGGAGGCCGCCGGAATTACGGACTGTCGCCGGAGAGAACAAGTTTCGGGAGTTTGAGCTTAAAATTGACGAAGAGAAGAGGATTAGGGTTCTTAACTGCTTTAATTTTTAATAATTTTTTTTTATGAAACGTATTTAAAAAAGAAAGGGTTAAAATTGTATTTAGAAAAAATAAAATACTAAGAGGACAAGTATGAGTGTACAAAGTCCTATTAGGACAATATTTTTTATTTTTTGACCCAATTTGCCAAATTTCCCTTTAATGTTTAAATAATTAAAATTTGTTTATTCAACTCTGTAACCCGCTTTCTAGTGATTAAAACTCGTTTTTAATATTTTATAATTGAAATTGACTAATCTATTTTTTCAACAATTCTTGTAGTGATATAAATAATTGTTGATTCATAAAATTAAACAATATTTAATTTAATAATTAAATAGAAATTAAAGGATTTGGATATGAGTTTAAACAAGAATCAGTAAGCAAAAACAGTTAGACTATAAAATCTAGTCTTAGTTAGAATAAGAGACGGAATCGATCAGTGATCACTAGATCTTTAGAGTTTTTGTCAGTACAAAGTATGAATTGTGAAATAAGTCTTTTTCCGTGCATGGGAAATATATTTATATCAGCGGATTTAGGGTTTTTTTCCTAAATTCTCTCTGATATTCTTTACATAATAATTAAAAGAATATTTCCTAAAAGATATTTTTTATCTCTTTCAAGATAAAGGTTAACATAACATTTATCTTCTTTCTTTGTCTAGGTCGAAGGGCCATTTCTGAGCTCCATCGGTGTTGCCGAGCTACCTCTTCGTTGGTGCTCCCTGCCGCGTTGGGTCTCCATCTCCTCTTTAACTTATTTGTCATTGGGACGAGCTTTTAGAGGGGTGTTAAACCCACCTCTAACAATAATTAACAAATTTGATGAAACAACCCGTTAAAAACTGTAATCCAAAACACTTTAACCATAATTTGACCTATCGTATATTGAATAATATAAATATTGATTAATTTTTAATATTTTAGCAAATTTAAAATATATCTCCATATTTAAATTCATGCAAAGTTCATTTAAAAACTTTTCTAAGTAATTAGCTAATTTATTTTCAACCCATACTGGTTTAAATATTTTGCAAATTTTATATAGCAGCCCGCTAAAAATTGTAATCATAAAAAACTCAATCGTAATATGACCTATCATTCATTCAAACAATATAAAATATTGAATAATTTTATTATTTTATCAAATTATTATTAATTTATCAAATTAGCAAATATCAATATAATTTTAAATTTTATTAGAATTATATAAGTTAAAATTTATTTTATATTAATTTATTTGTTTTATAATACTCACTTTCAAAAAGGTTAAATTATGTTAAAATAATGAATTTATGTTATTTTATGTATATATTTATTTAAATTAATTTTATAATTTCTAAAAATAATTGATGTATTGAGTCATTTAATTCTATCTATAATTTTCTTTAGTAATTTAAATATGTTTATGGAATATATGTATATATATATATATATATATTAAAATATTTTCATTTGTATTGATTTATATATTAAAATGTAAATAATTTAGCTTATAATAATTTTATAATAAATTGGAATTACGTACTTACTTTTAGAAATGATATTGATTAAAAATATTTTTACTAGATCTTGTTATAGTAAAAAAAAATATACATTTACATTTGTAATAAATAATAATATCGTAAGATATTATGAGTCAGTGGCACATTCCATAATATAACACGTAAAACCAATGTTAGTTTCATAAAACATTCATGTTTAATATTATATATTTCATAAATGTATCGATTTGACTTTAATTGATAGTAATTTGTTCGGTTAATGCCAAAGGTGTATAATTTAATGATAACATAAGGGAATTGTTTATCTTTGGGTTTGAATTTTTGTACAAATATATATAGATTTAAAAAAAATTATATTGACCTTGGATTAGTGAGAGATTATGAGTCTTAACACAAAAAAATTCTATGCATTAAAATGGTACTCAGTTAACTCACAATTGAATAATTTTGTTTAACCATTTCTTTCTTCATCACAACTACGGATGTCAAAATGTGTAAAATAATCCAAATCAATCCATATCCAAATGGTTTTAAGCTTATATGGATAATAGATTGAAACAATCCATTTGTCAAATGGATTGGATCAATCCATAACCCATTTATTTTAATGGGTTAATGGTTTAATGGTTAATCCATCTAATAATACTTAGATTTTAAATAATTATTAAATTAGAATAAATCAATTAAATAATGGTTAATCTATACATAAAATAAGCTTGTTGGTTTTAGCTCTAATCTCATATTACAAGTTTTACAGAAATACGATTTTGGCGGAAAACGCGATTTTAGGTTTCTGCGAAAAAACGCGATTTATGGTTTCGGCGAAAAACACGATTTATGGTTACGGCGGAAAAACACGATTTTACAATTTGGCGAAAAAACACGTACGATTTTGGCGCTAAAACACGATTTACGGTTTTTCCCAAAAAAACCCGATTTTACGATTTTGGCGGGAAACACGTTTTACGATTTTGGCGAGAAAAATCGACTTCACAGATTTGGCGGGAAATCTCGACTTTAGGGTGTTGGCGGAAAAACTCGACTTTAGGATTTTAGCGGAAAAACTCGATTTTGGGGTTTTGGCGAGAAAACTCGACTTACAGTTTTGGCGGAAAAATCAATTTTACGGTTACAAATTAACAAGATTTGATCCTTGGATTATGTTATGATTTTGGATCGTCAAGGAGTAATCAGTGATCAAAAATTTAAATAAAAATGTGTGCATTTGGACTTTGATCATGGGAGTTTGGACTGAGAGATGGGATATTTTGGTTATAAAATAAAGCCCCAAAAAGGTTTATGGACCACAAAAGTATTAGAGAAGAATGGATCCATTGAATGTGAATTAAGATGCATTGAATCATAAAGACACATCACTATTGTACATTGAACTTTGAGGCACATCGTTCACAGAATCAGAGAAGGCAACCTCCAGCGAAAAGGAATAGATTGAAGAAGAGCCCAAGCCAAGATCCGGGAAAATAAACCTCATCCAAAATCTAGCATAATCTATCGGGTGATCAAAACTGCTAACAACCGAGATGCATGTAAAATATTTATTAATTGTTATAATTGATTTTCATTAGAGAGTACATTTTAGATATGAAGTATTTTAGGGTAACAACAACAGTAAAGAACTTGATCATATGTAACACATTTGCTAGTTTTGTATCCCCCACGTTTGCAATACGCTGGACAGTCAATCAATGGACACGGCACCAAACAATTATCCACATGAGCTTGAGCTTTCCCTACATTTCACCGAAAACAAAAATTGTTAAATAGAGTACATACTGATATATTAAAATCATATATATAATGGCAGAGAAATTTTCTCCCACCACAGCCCTCCACCGCAGCAGCCTTCATTTTATCGAACGTGGCATCTCTCATTTAAAAAAACAAACTTGGTACACTTCTCGAATAAAGATTTTAGTCGTGATTTACTTAATGAAAACATAAACAACAAAAGCCCAAAATGAAGGCTTTTCACACCTTTTCACCTTCTCCTCTCAGATCAAATCTCCCAAAGTAAACCTAAGAAGGAATCATCATCAGCAGCCATACTCGATGATATCGTCGCTGGAGAAGAAATCAGTGGCTCATATGCGAGATCGACGGTTCAGAAGATGATGATAATCAGCAGAACAGAGAGCAGGAGTTTCATCGAGTTCAAGAGTGGGCCTTCTTATGGTGTGAATTCGATCTGTGGAAGACGCCTAGAGATGCCATTGTAAGAAGGCGTCAATGTCATCACACCCAGATTCTTTAAGCTTAGACGAATTTAATGTTAGATGGTCGTTTCAGTCCTCGATAAACTGCTCATTTATTCGGGGTCTATGACGGCGATGGTGGCTCTCAGGTAATACAAATCAATTGATCTCCTCTGTGAATTCTGAATCGATCCTTGACTATTCAAAATTTTTTCATATTTCTTTTTGTTGGGATCATGAGTATTGTTGAGTAGGTAGCGAATATGATGCTTTTGGCTCCAGCGGAGGAGATTACGACGAGGAACTAATGCTCTGTGATGGCGACCTCAGGAGACGTAAAAGAGGGCTTTGTTAAACTCGTATCTCCGCGTTGACTCGGAGATTGAGTCAGTCGTACTGGAGTGGAGATTGTTGGGTCAGTGTTGATCGTCGCCGTCTTTTTTCAGACTCATTTCTTCGCCGTAACTCCAGAGTCGTTCTTTGCGCGACAAAACTGAGATCGCTTTATCTACCGACCACAAAGTAAGCATAGGCAGACTTATATATGTATTGGTGTATATACCTAAAGTTTTTTCCTGCAAAAGAGTTTGATACTTTTGTTGGATTGGTTGTGATAGGTTTTCGGATTCTCATATGTTGAATTGAGAGTTTTAGGAATCCATTTCAGACGTATGTTTATAATGTGTCGAGGGGATTGAATCGGCCTGAGGGAAATTGAACCGGTGGAACGAAGTACGTTTTTTCGGTGTTCTCGCCATGTCGACATCCACTGGTAAGCTAACTAAAAGAATCAATGCTTCTTAAAATGGAACTCTTTTTTTCTTACGAACATATATATTGTCTGACCAGGCGATAGATATTTGAAACCGTCGCTTATTCCTGATCCGGAAATAATGGCTGTTAGGAGAGTTAAAGAAGATGACTGTCTGATACTGGCGAGCGATGATGTTCGGGTGTAACGACGGATTAGGAAACGTATTATCTTGTGACACACAATGGACGCCGTGGCTGAAGATGCATCGTTGCACACGGACTAGCGGAGAGGCAGCGATGTCTGTGGTGGTGGTTAATTTGAAGTCTCAGAGGAAATTCAAGAGCAAGCTAGCTGCTCTACCTTCTTTATTGGATCTGGCGTGAGCTATATGCAATATATAGATGCAAGAGAAGCAGACAAAGGCACTCTACTCTGCCCAGGATCATCGGTTACCTAAGTAGGTGATCAGCTGGCAAAAAAGGCGAGGTGTAACAAAGATTTTTGAAGTCAAGTAAGTTAATATCGCAACTATTTAAAACCATGGTATAAGGACAGACGATGGTTCGACTTACAAGAAAGATGAGGCCTTGACAGTAACTGTGAAAGAATATGAAACAAGAGAAGCTCCTCACTTCTCAAGCTCCAGCTTAAGAACTTCTCTGGTATTCCATGTAAGGTTTTAAAATTCCTCTCCATAACCCTATTTTTTGCTCTAACAGAAATGAACTTCAATCAGGTACCTATTCATTATGTTTATGATTCAGCCCTCAGGATCAAATTGGGTGACAATGCAAATGACGGGTAACTATCTTTGCTCATCTATCTTCATCTCTGAATAGAACTTGAATTGATTCGGTTTACTTTGTTTTCTTAGCAATTAGCATACGACAATTGTCAAGTTGCTGGCAGGAGAATCAATAGCTTGATCTGGAGAAGATAATTCTGTCATGATGATGATTCGTGTTTATAAGATTAACCCTGAGAAGTTGAGTTTTGCCAAGAAATAAGAACACCATTGGTTCTAATCCTTCTGCTTCATTCTATTAAAAATTTGAGTGTGCTGTTCCAAACACTACATTCGCCATGTAACCAAACAAAGAAGCATTTTGGCAGAAATATAATATTTTGATCTCAGAATTTTTAACCATCATCAAGCCATCTGACATTACGATATGCTTATTTTTTGAGAGATTCCATTCTTTAAAACTATATAAACAGGCAAAACAAAGAAGAAACAAAACTTAAACATTATATGGATCTATCAGTGGGTGAGTCTATGAACCTCTTCATCATTTCTATCTAAAGTTTCGAGTAGAAGGAGCTACGTGCCGAGCATTCCCTTCATTCTCCTTTGAGTCTTGACAGAAGGAGGGTATAATTGTGTCTATTGACATCTCAACCACACAAAGAAAAGTCTAATTATACATTTTCGATACATCGAATGATAAGTAGACGGATATTTAACTGCAAACAAATTTAAATACTATGATACAACCCCAACAAATAATTTACAACCGATGAAAACAATATGAGAGACGGATATAACCTGGGACAGTGAAAAATAGAATGATCATAGAAGAAACTATTATGAATCTCATGAATCCAATCTTGCAATTCATTTTCACTGTATTGTCGATATCTCACTTATGATTTTATTTTAGTTCTTTTATAGATTTTTAGAGTCAAACAAAAATCTGATTTTAGATCTCATAATAAGAAAAAAATCTGATTTGTATTAGTTTTCATTAATTGCATATTAAATATTTTGCCAATTTTAGAGATAACTAGATTTTGACCTACTTTAGAGTCAAACAAAATCTGATCTTATCTCAACCAAAATAAGAAGGAAAAAAATCTGATTTGTCTTAGCATCTATTAACTGCACATTTAAAATATTTTGTCAATTTTAGAGATAACTAGATTTTGACCAACTCATCTTACAATTGTCTTTCCCTCTTCTAGAAACTACTTAGATGCTTGCCACCACATAAGCTCAAGTTCAATGTACAATAGTGATGTGTCTTTATGATTCAATGCATCTTAATTCACATTCAATGCATCCATTTTCTCTAACAATTTTGTGGTCTATAAACATTTTTGGGATTTTATTTTATAACCAAAATATCTCATCTCTCAGTCCAAACTCCCATGATCCAAGTCCAAATGCATACATTTTTATTTTAAAATTTGATACTCATTACTCTTTAATGATACAAATCATAACATAATCCAAGAATTAAATCTTTACAAAATGTGAGATGAAGAAAAATATGTTTGAATTGGTTTAATGAAATTGGTTTAGAATTTATCTTGGTTATTTTTGGTTTATACATTAAATTTAAATTTATGTTAGTTATAAAATTTTATTGGTTTGGATATGGATAACTCATTATCCATTTAAATCTAAACCATTTTCAACCCAACTCATTAAACCTATTTATTCATTTTTCCACTAATGTATTTACACCCAATATTTTTATCCATTAGAATCAATGGTTTGAATTGGATTGGGTTGATCCATTAACTTTTATCCATTTTGACACCCCTAATTATTACCAATCATATCAATGGTATCTTCTAATCCCCATGACCATTTATTTCCTTATTATTATTATTATTTTTTTTTTTTCATCTGAAGGGATTATATTCATAAAACTGAAAACGAACGTTTAATACAAAATACTAAGCATACGAAACTAAAGCCCAAACAATAAGCAAACAAAACCCAAACAACGGGTAACTACAGCCCAAACAAAAGGCAACCACAGCCCAAAGAACATGCAACATAAACCCATAAAAGGTTGCTAAACCTACAACTAAAGGAACATAAATCGAAAAAATCTAAGATCTGACAACAGCAAAACAAACTGAAACTCGTGACACCCGCAGAGAACCAAGGAGCGCGATAAATCGTCGTAGCCCACGGCTCACCGCACGATAACATCAACTACCTGGAGACAACTCGAGAGACACTCTCTCACTCACACAGAACCAAGAACCCAGACTTCTTAACCCGAAAAAAAGAAATTTCGCTAGTTCTCCTAAACAACTTTCGGATACGGTAAAGACGCACTCATAAACGTCCTAGATGAACCTAGATAGAAGCCTTAAACGAAAACCAAATCTCCAACGAAGCCTAAACAATCCCAAAAAGACCAAATTGAATTAAAGAACCGGATTGAGAAGCACTCACCAAGAAAACCAAGAATAGCCACAAAGATTCAAATTGCAAAGCTAGAGCCAAAAGTCAGATCATCAATCTATCCTATTAGAAGAGGAGACCAAATTACACTAAGACAATTAACAACCTGCCGGAGCACCTAACAGCACATACAACCGTTGCAAGAAAAATTATCATAAGCAAACCACATAAAACCATACAACTCCTAACCAGCAGAGGAGGACTCACTAAAAATCTAACCCAAATTAAGCCCATCCTCAACCCAAAACTCAATCCAAGCTAGCAAAACCCGTACCGCACGAACCACACACGCATGACCTAAAGAGCCGGATGAAAGCCCATAACACCGGAATCACCGGCAAGAGATGGACGAGAAACCCCACACGAACCGAACTCACAGAAGCCCACAACACCACCGCAGGAGCACGCGTAAGCCGGATACGAACCACCGCCGACAGAAGAGACGAGATCTGCACCGATTCACGAAACAAACACACGGGCTTCAGCTTCAGAGCGGCACATCGGAGACGAGCAGCCATGACCGGATAGAAACACAGACGAGCAGAGATGACAGGATTGAAGCGCAGACGAGCGGAGATCTTACGCCTGACATCGCCGGATGAGCCAAGGTAAGGATGAGGTGACCGCTACACACTACCAAGACAAACCCTCCCCGGCTCCGGCGTAGGAAGCCGAACGCCGGGGAGAAAAGGGCAAGAAAACAAACTCGGCGGCTAGCCTCGAAAAGTGTGATATGTATTGTAAAAATAAATATATTTTGGTCACATAATAAATATTAATCAACCTTTACAAAAGAAAAAAGAAAAATATTGATTGAAGGAAGATAATGTATCACCCAAAACTAATTATCCAGTATCCAGGTATGATAAAAACTATGGAAGTCAAGTGTCACGAACTAATTCCTCGTGAATCCAATCTGTGCGGCCTTAGCGGATTTCCTTCTTGAAAATGATAAGTCAGCCTCACCCAAACTCAGACCTTGGTCTATAGAGAGAGAAATGGACGTTTTCGAGAGAGAAACTAGAGAGAACTCTTTATTAGGAAAAGACTTGGATGATTACAAATAAGGGATCTCACCTGTAGTTATACAAAATTGCTTCCACAATAGACGGCTAGGATTAGTCTGATCTAATAGTGGAGATTGATCCTCTAGATCCTTCCACATTATTCTCTACTTTTCTAAAAGTCTCTTGGACATTCTAAAACCTTCTATCACATTCCACAGCCTTCTAGAAATTTCTGAAGAATTCCGGAGAACTTAAGCCAAAGAAACAAGTCTAAAAATGGCTAAGTCTCGGATCTCGAACCTCTCGGATCGTCTTTATTACGCAAAATTCCCCAAAGGGAAAGTCCGAGCTTGACACAAGGGTCTCTTAAGCCATCTCCAACGTTTGAGAAATCCAAATGTGTTTTTAATAACAAAGTACTATTAATATTCTAAAATATAATTGAATAACATAATTAAATTTTAAGTTTTAAAAAGAAATCGTCTCTCTCCAAATGACAAGTGTTCATGTGGATTCAAATTGTCTTACATAAGAAACTCTTCTATCTCTTTCTCCTACTTTTATATTTTAAATTTTGTTTTAATGCTGGAAAACTCCTTGAAAAATTATCATTGTCTCAAAAGAAAAGTGGGTAGAGAACACTGGTTGAGAGTAAGAATTCAAACGCACTTCCGGATTATGCTGATCAATCGAGCTACCCAACATGTGAATCTAGTACCCAATAGACAACAAGGACAATACAAAACAAGGTAAAGAAGGAGAAGATTAACAACCGTTGTTGTTTATTGTCCTTCTCTATGAAAGTGAACATAGCATGCAGCTCTCCGATATGATATGCGCAAGAAAAATTATAAATAAAGCTATACATGTTTTTTATAAATGTGTTAAAAGGTTTTAGGAATAAGATTTTTATTAGTTAAATTGGAGATGAATCCTGTAAGTCCCAAATGGTACACAATCTTTAAACTCCATGTCGTATTTATATTTTAAGTACGTTTTCGTGTAAATATGTTCGTTTCCTGAGAGATGCATGTGAACTTTATATTTAACAAATTTTCGAACGTAATCATTGGCTGAATCCTCACAAAGATAATTAAAAATTTAGATGCCTTAAAGAAATGGTATTTGATGTTACGGAGACATGATCAACATTGAATTATAGAAAAATGATTGATCGCTAATAATTAATAACCAAAGCTAATTAGTAACCAAATTAAATAAATTATCGGTGACCGTGTTCCAAGGGAGAGGAGGAGCGAGCCAGTAAACCTTCTTGCAAGATTCTTCTTATATGTTGAGTTGGTTTCTACATGCTATTTCCCACATTTGTTTCTTCTACCGTTTTTACATTTTACCGCATCAACTACTAGCCGTCTCACTTTTTTTTACCATTCACTAATTACTAGATTTTGATCCGCACTTAAAAGTGCGGATTTAATTTTATTTACAAATTTTACTTTTTATTCATTTTATTAATAATAGTTTAGATTTTTAATTATGTAATCTAATTCTGATTATAATTATTTAACCAACATTATAAACAGTGAGTTAGCAATTTAGTTTTTTTTTTAAAATGAATTATGTGTTATTTGGAGGAGATATATCGTAAGGATTAAGAGATTAAAATAACGATTTCGCATTATATATTTTAATATGTGTTGTATCGTAAGATCATAGTTTGAAAAATATATATATATATATATATATATATATATATATATATATATATATATATATATGTGTGTGTGAAAACAACTATTGTAAAAGTTATGTGGTATATGTTTAATTTTTATTATATTTATCTAAAATATTATTTTATAAAATACATGTTGTAGTCGTATATATAATTTACAAATTTGATGGAACTTTCCGTTAAAAACTTCATTCAAACATAAAGCAAAATTTGACGCTTCAAATAATTGAATAATATAAGTATGAAATCATTTTAATATTTTTATTAAGTTTAAAATATATCAACTGAAATTATTTACTATATGCGAATTTTTTATAGAAAATTTATAATCGAGATTGGCTAATTAATTTTTAAACCCGTTTAATTAATTAAATATTTTTAAGTTTGATGGAAAAACTTGCTAAAAAGTATAATCGTAAAAACATCAATCGTAATATGTATATATATATATATATATGAAAAAGATATTAAAATATATTATAAATATATTTTGAATTAACTCATAAATTAGAGAATCTTAATTTATATATAATAGTTGATGTATAAATTATTAATTATATTTATCAATTAATTTGTTTTGATTTTAATTAATTAGTAAAGTGGAACCCATTAGAATTTGGTTGTTTAGCTACATGTTTAATAATTGTCTTGTTTGGAAACATGAATTGTATAGATAATGTTATATTCCCTAATTTCCCTTAATGAATGTTACAAATCCTAATAATAATAAGGGCAAATTCCGGGAACAACATTTATGTTCCATGGCAAACCTTCCTGTTTTAATAGATTAGATTTTCTTACAGATATAGGCTTGGAGACCTTTCCTTTACTCGTAAATAAAATATAGTTCAAATATCACTTATAAGAAAATTATTAAGCATCTAATAATTTCTTTATTCGTATTATATAGGCTTGGAATCTCTATACGTTTTTGACAAAATTTAAATAAATTTCTAGATTTTCATCCGCTTTTATAATGTGGATATATTGTTTTTACAAAATTTATCTTTTACTTATTTTTATTAAAAATTTATTTTCATTATATAATCTAATTTGTTTATAATTATTTAACATGTATTATAAATAATGAGTTAATAATTTAATTTTTTTTTTAAATGAATTATATATTATTTTGAAGAAACAATATGGTAAAGATAAAAAAGAAAAGATTCGCCCTAATTTCCTTCTTTTTCTCTCTCGACAAAGAACAGCCGCCTCACCCTCTCTTTCAGCGAGTGCATCCCCGGCGGCCGGCAATTCTCGCCACCGCCGAGTGAGGGCTAGCCTTAACCTTTCTCTTTTCTTGGTGTAACGTGGTCGTCCTGTTCTGCTTATCTCCGGCGTTTGGATCTAGGTCGGCTCTGCAGATTCAACGGAGCTCTGGGGCCGGGGTGGTTCTCTCGCCGATGTAGTTTCCTCTTGGGTGCTCCTTGGTGGCCGGCTCTCTTTAGGTGTGGAGATCTCGGATCTGTTATGTATCGGCAGTTCTCGGTTGTCTTCACCGGAGCCTTTCTCATCCGCGGTGATGTTGTTCGTCGTGATTCTCTTCTGCATCTAGGGTTGTCACTTGGCCAGTTTTTGGTGCGTCCGGTGTGAGTGTTGCAGGCGTGTACAGTGGTGACGCTCTTTTTAATGGTGGCTTCTCACCGGCTTGTCCTCGATTTATCCCTTCCTTGGTGGTGGTTCCAGTCTCCGTCGTGTTGGGGATTCAACGGTGGTCTGGTTTAGTATCGCTCTCGGTGTTGGCCGATTTGTTGTTGTACGGCTCCCTCAGCCCTTCGGGAAGGTAGTGGGATTGGGTTATGGTTCGGGTTTGCCCGGATTTTGTCTCGGTTTCCTTTGTATCCTTCAGCCGGTGGTATAGTGAGTCTCTTAGTATGTTTTCTTCCCCTGTGCTCTTGGTCATCGGCATAACTCTTTTAGATGCGGGATTGGTGTCTAGTCTTAGTGTCGGGCTTTGGGCATGCCTCGATTAGAATTTTCTTTGGTTTCGTTGAGTCTAGAACCTTAACCTTCTTCCATCGCTTTTAGATTAGTTTGAATAAGCGGTCTTATCCGTCCACTCGTTTCGTTTATCAGTTCTTGTAAGGCTAACCTCTTGTGTAGACTTGTGGGAGTGCAAAGTTCTCGGTTTAGACTTGATATGATTTAGATTAGGTGTGAAGGAGTTAGACTCTCGTTTTGGGCTTATGGTTTGTCTTGTCGTTGTATTTGGGTTTAGTTTGTGCGTTTAGTCCTTTATTTGGTTCTTGCCGCTTTATGTGGTTTCTTGTTGGCTATGTCTAGAAAGTGTTAGTGGTGTCGCGTCTGCTTCACTTTTCCGCTCTCTCATTATCTTTAGGTTTTTATGCCTTCGATTTCGTTTAAAAAGGGCTTGCCTCCGAAGCAAACTTTTCTGCCAGCTTCAGCTTCCCTTAAAACATTATGGCTTTGGTTTCCCGGCTCTTTCGGGCTTAATTTTCCATCTTTCTTACCAGTATCTTGTTGATAATCGGTCTTTGTCTTTCGTCTGAGAATCCAGTTTGTCTCGGCTTTGTGTTTGTGTTGTAACTAGACATGGGCACAATTACTTGTTACCCGGCTTGTACTTGCTACTTGTCTTAGACTCGATTTGAAAAAGCAAGTACTTGTTATGATCAAGTCGGGTAACAAGTAGCTGAATCTTATTACTCGCAAGTACAAGACAAGTATCAAGTTCTAAGTTTTTTTTTCAATACTTGTCTTGTTACTCGTCTTGTTACTTATTACTCGTTACTTGGCTTATAAAATATTTGATACTTGATTAGTTAGTTAAAAGTGTTGATTGTATTCCTAACAAAACTTGATTTGTGTGTATTTAAATATTAAAACCCATCATTAAACTTTATTTACATTTTACTTGTTTAAATTTATATTAGAGACTATAGAAAAAATAATGGGTAATATAACTACAGAATCGGTTTTCACTAAAACCCATAATTATATATATTGTAGTTTTCACATAAATGATTTAGCCCAAAGTGGAGATTTAGATAATTATACATATTGTAGTTTCTCATAAGTTTTATGTCGACAAGTGTTTTTCGACAATGAAGAATAAAAAGATCTAGAAAAAGAAGTATTTTGTTTTTGAATAATTTAAATGTTCTTTTTGGTTACTATTTTAATTATTTAAGTGATTTCCGGATGTTGTAAGCTTATATGCATTAATATGATATTTTCAAGTATTTCATGTTTAAATATTAAATATTAAAGGTTTAAATAATAAATAAGCGCAAGTAACAAGTCGGGTCAAGTAATTTGCAAGTATTAAAAAATTTACAAGTACTTGATATATCAAGTACTTGTTTTGGACGGGTCAAATACAAGTAACAAATACGGTTACTTGAACAAACCAAGTCGAGTAACAAGCCTCTCGAAAATAGCGGGTACTTGCCCCGTGCCCAGGCCTACTTGTAACAATCTTTCACTTAATATAATGATCTTTAGACAAAGAGAAAAAAGATAAAAGAGAAAAATCACAATTTCACATTGTAAGTTTTAACACGTATTCTAACACAAGATCATGGTTTTGAAAATATTTTTATAATATTTTTAAGAAAATGTAATAAAAATATTTGATATAAGTTTAATATTTATTTTTATTATCTAAAATATTTTTGTAGAATAATATTTTTTAATATGTAAAATTTATTTTTAGTTTTAATATTTTAATAATTAAATATTTAGAAAATTAGAAATAGAAAAATCCAGTTATATTTTTGCATCAGTTTAAATTTACTTTTAATGTTTATATAATTAAAATTTGTTTATTCATCTCTGTAACTCGCTTTCTAGTGATTAAAACTCGTTTTTAATATTTTATAATTGAAATTGACTAATCTATTTTTTTAAACAATTCTTGTAGTGATATAAATAATTGTTGATTCAGAAAATCAAAAAATATTCAATTTATTAAATTGAATAGAAATTAAAGAACTTGGATATGAGTTTAAACAAGAATCAGGAAGCAAGAACACTTAGACCGAAGAAACTAGCCTTATTTAGAATATGAGCTGGAATCGATCAATGATCACTAGCTCTTTAAGGTTTTTGTCAGTACAAAATATGAATTGTGAACTTAGTCTTTTTCTGTGCAGGGGAAATATATTTATATCAGCGGATCTGAAGTTTTTCTCTTAAAATTTCTCTGATATTCTTTACATAATAATTAGAATAATATTTCCTAAAAGATATTCTTTCTTATCTCTTTTAAGATAAATGTTAACTTAACATTTATCCTCTTTCTTTATATAGGTCGACGGGACATTTCCGAGCTCCATCGGTGTTGCCGAGCAACCTCTGCGCTGGCGCTTCCTGCCGCGGTCGGTCTCCATATCTTCTGGGCTGAATCTCCTCTTTAACTTATTTGTCATTGGGCCGAGCTTTTAGATAGGTGCTAAACCCACCTCTAACAATAATTTACAAATTTGATGAAACAACCCGTTAAAAACTGTAATCATAAAAATATTAACCATAATTTGACCTATTGTATATTGAAAAAATATAAATATTGATTAATTTTTAATATTTTATCAAATTTAAAATATATCTTCTTATTTTAAATTCATGCAAAGTTCATTTAAAAACTTTTATAATCGTAATTAGCTAATTTATTTTCCAACCCATATTGGTTTAAATATTTTGCAATTTTGATAGGGTAACATGTCAAAAATTGCAATCATAGAAAACTCAATCGTGATATGACATATCATTCATTCAAACAATATAAATTATTGATTAATTTTATTATTTTACCAAAGTAAAAATATCAATATAATTTTATATTTTATTAGAATTAAATAAGTTAAATTTTATTTATATTAATTTATTTGTTATATAATATTCACTTTCATAAAGGTTAAATTATGTTAAAATAATGAATAGATGTTATTTATGTTTATATTTATTTAAATTAATTTTATAATTTCTAAACATAATTGAAGTATTTAGTCATTTAATTCTATGTATAATTTTCTTTAGTAATTTAAATATGTATATGGAATATATATGTGTATTAAAATATTTAAATTTGTATTAATTTATATATTAGAATTTAATTAATTTAGCTTATAATAATTTTAATAATAAGTTGGAATTACGTAATTACATTTAGAACTGATATTGATTAAAAATATTTTACTAGATTTTGTTATAGTAAAAAGGAAATATACATTTACATTTTAAATAAATAAGGATATTGTAAGATATTATAAGTCAGTGGCACAATTCATAATATAACACGTAAAATCAATGTTAATTTCATAAAATTTTCATGTTTTAATATTATATATTTCATAAACGTATTGATTTGACTTGAACTGATTCTAATTTGTTCGGTTAATACCAAATGTGTATAATTTAATAATAACATAAAGGAATTGTTTATCTTGTGGTTTGGATTTTTTATACAAAAATATATATATATATATATAAATTAGAATTTTTATTTATGGATTTAAAAATTAGAATTTTTTTAATATTGACTTTTGATTCGTGAAAGATTATAAGTCTAATACAAAAAAATCTATGAATTAAAAAGTTACTCAGTTAACTCAAAAGCATTTGAATAATTTTGTTTAACCATTTCTCTATTCATCACAACTAGGAATGTAAAAATGGGTAAACCAATCCAAACCAATCAATATCCAAATGGTTTTAAGCTTATATGGATCAAATGGATTGGGTCAATCCATAACACATTTATTTTAATGGGTTAATGGCTTTAATGGTTAATCCATTTAATAATACTTAGAATTTAAATAATTATTAAATTAGATTATTATATATTTTAATAATCAATTAAATCTTGATTAATCTATAAATAAAAAAAGTTTGTTGGTTTTAGCTCTAATCTCATATTACAAGTTTTACAGAAATACGACTTTGGCGGAAAAACGCGATTTATGGTTTCGGCGGAAAAACATGATGTTATAGTTTGGGGCGGAAAAATACGATTTTACGGTATTGGGCAGAAAAAGACGATTTTACGGTTTTTGCGAGAAAACGCGATTTTATAGTTTTGGCGGAAAATGAGTTTTTTACGGTTTTGGTAGGAAAAATCGACCTTACAATTTTGGCGAAAAATCTCGACTTTAGGGTTTTGGCGAGAAAACTCGACTTTAGGGTTTTGGCGGGAAAGTACAATTTTACGGTTTTGGAAGTAAAACTCGACTTTAGAGTTTGGGCGGGAAAACTCGACTTTAGGGTTTTGGCGGAAAAACTCGACTTTACGGTTTGGTTGGGAAAATTTAACTTTACCGTTACAGATTAGCAAGATTTGATCCTTGGATTATGTTATGATTTTGGATCATTAAGGAGTAATTAGTGATAAAAATTTTAAAATAAAATGTGTGCATTGGGACTTTGATCATGTGAGTTTGGACTGAGAGATAGGATATTTTGGTTATAAAATAAAGCCCCAAAAACGTTTATGGACAATAAAATTGTTAGAGAAGAATGGATGCATTGAATGTGAATTAAGATGCATTGAATAATAAAGACACATCACTATTGTATATTGAACTTTGAGGCACATCGTCCACAGAATCAGAGAAGGCAACCTCCACTGAAAAGGAACAAATTGAAGAAGAGCCCAAGCCAAGATCTGAAAAATAAAGCTCGTCCAAAATCTAGCATAATCACCTGTAAATCCATGGAAGAGAGTCCGAGAATCTCACCAAAAAGAGCACAAACTAATTGCGGTTTCAATTGGTTTAAAACAAAAAATTAAAGATATGATCTTACAGAGGTTTTTAATTTTTATAATAAACAAATCGTACAGAGGGTACCCTCATATTGTTGATCATTACAAACTCCAAGTATAATCACATTATTCATGATTCCATATCCGATAAGACAAAAGTCACCATCCTCTCTTAATTATTTTTCTAAAACTTAAATTTCATTCACAAAATTATTAAATTTTAATAGTAGAAGAATAATTTCAGTTGTATTCAAAGCTTTTGAAGAGAAAGTGAATGCATAATAAACAAGATGGGATACCATACTTTGCCTTATAAATCACAAATTTACCTATCGGGTGATCAAAAATGCTAACAACTCAGATGCATGTAAAATATTTATTAATTGTTATAATTGATTTTTATTATAGAGTACATTTTAGGTATGAAGTATTTTAGGGTAACAACAACAGTAAAGAACATCATCTAATGGAACACATTTGCTAGTTTTGTATCCCCCACTTATGCAATACGTTGGACAGTCAATCACTGCACACGGTCCAAAACAATTATCCTCATCAGCTTCAACTTCCCCTATATTTCACCGAAAACGAAAATTGTTAAAAGAGTATACACTGATATATTAAAATAGTTATAATGAGAGACGGATATAACCTGGGACCGTGAAAAATAGAATGATCATAGAAGAAACCATTATGAATCTCATGAATCCAATCTTGCAATTCATTTTCATTGTAATGTCGATATCTCACTTATGATTTTATTTAAGTTCTTTTATATATTTTTAGAGTCAAACAAAATCTGATTTTAGCTCTCATAATAAGAAAAAACAAAAACTGATTTGTATTAGTTTCCATCAATTACACATTAAATATTTTGTCAATTTTAGATATAACTAGATTTTGACACACTCATCTTACAGTAGTCTTTCCCTCTTCTAGAAACTACTTAGATGATTGCCACCACATAAGTTCAATGTACAATAGTGACGTGTCTTTATGATTCAATGCATTTTAATTCACAGTCAATACATTCATTCTTCTCTAACAATTATGTGGTCTATAAACCTTTTTGGGATTTTATTTTATAAAAAAAAAATCTCATCTCTCAGTCCAAATTCACATGATCCAAGTCCAAATGCACAATTTTTATTTTAAATTTTTATCACCCATTACTCCTTAATGATCCATATCATAACATAATCCAAGGATCAAATCTTGACAAAATGTGATATGAGAAAAAAATATGTTTGAATTGGTTTAGTGAAATTGGTTTAGAATTTATCTTGGTTATTTTTGGTTTATACATTTAATTTAAATTTATATTGGTTATAAAAATTTATTGGTTTGGATATGGATAACTCATTATCCATTTCGATCCTAACAATTTTCATCCCAACTCACCAAACCCATTTATCCATTTTTCTACTAATCCATTTACACCCAATATTTTTATCCATTAGAATTAATGGTTTGAATTGGATTGAGTTGATCCATTAACATTTATCCATTTTGACACCCCTAGTTGTTACCAATCATATCCATGGTATATTCTAATCCCCATGAGCTTTTATTTCATTTTACATGCCTTTTTATTATTATAATTATTATAATTATTTTTATTTTTATTTTTATTTTTTGTAAGAACTAACACTGATATTGGTAAATTATTGTACCATGAAATTAATTATTTAAATGGTAGAACTCTAAATGTGATAATATCTCCATAATCAAAATCCATAAGCAAAAGGTGCTTGCATCCACAAGTAGGGATGTCAAAATAGGTAAACCAATCTAAATCAATCCATATCCAAATAGTTTTAAGCTTATATAGATAATAGATTGACTCATTCCATTTATCAAATTGATTGGGTCAACCCATAACCCATTTATTTTAATGGGTTAATGGTTTTAATGGATAGTCTATTTAATAATACTTAGAATTTAAATAATTATTAAATTAGATTATTATATATTTTAATAAATCAATTAAATAATGGTTAATCTATAAATAAAATAAGCTTGTTGGTTTTAGCTTTAGTATCATATTACAAGTTTTATAGAAATACGAATTTGGCGGAAAACGAGATTTATGGTTTAAACGGAAAAACAAGATTTTACAGTTTGGCGAAAAAAACACATAAGGTATTTGGGGAAAAATACGATTTTACGGTTTTTGCGGAAAATGTGATTTTATGATTTTGACGGAAAACACGTTTTTACGGTTTTGGCGAGAAACACGTTTTTACTGTTTTGGCGGGAAATCTCGACTTCACAGTTTTGGCAGGAAATCTCGACTTTAGTTTTGGCGGGAAAACTCGACTTTACGGTTTGGCGGGAAAATACGATTTTACTGTTTTGGCAGGAAAACTCGATTTTAGGATTTTGGCGGGAAAATTGACTTTAGGGTTTTGATGGGAAAACTCCACTTTATGGTTTTGGCAGGAAAAATCGACTTTATAGTTACAAATTAGCAAGATTTGATCATTGGATTATGTTATGATTTTGGATCATTAAGGAATAATTAGTGATCAAAGCTTTAAATAAAAATGTGTGCATTTAGACTTTGACCATGGGAGTCTGGACGGAGAGATGAGATATTATGGTTATAAAATAAAGTCCCAAAAAGGTTTATGCACTATAAAATTGTTAGAGAAGAATGAGTGCATTGAATGTGAATTAAGATGCATTGAGTCATATAGACACATCACTATTGTATATTGAACTTTGAGGCACATCGTCAACAAAATCAGAGAAGGCAACCTCCAGCGAAAATGAACAATTTGAAGAAGAGCCCCAGCCAAGATCTTGGAACATAAAGCTCGTCCATAATCTAGCATAATCCCGTAAAAATCCATGGAATAGTGTCCGAGAATCTCACCAAAGGAGCACAAACTAATTGCGGTCTCAATTGGTTTAAAACAAAAATTAGAGATATGATCTTACAGAGGTTTTATATAAAAAAATCTTACAGAGGGTACCCTCATGCTGTTGATCATTACAAACTCCAAGTATAATCACATTATTCATGATTCTATATCCGATAAGACAAAAGTCACCATCTTCTCTTAATTATTTTTCTAAAACTTAAATTTCATTCACGAAATTATTAAATTATTATAGTACAAGAATAATTTCAGTTGTATTCAAAGCTTTTGAAGAGAAAATGAATGCATAATAAACAAGTTGGGATGCCATACTTTGCCTTATTAATCACAAATTTACCTATCGAGTGATCAAAACTGCTAACAACTCAGATGGATGTAAAATATTTATTAATTGTTATAATTGATTTTCATTAGAGAGTACATTTTAGATATGAAGTAATTTAGGGTAACAACAACATATACGAATATCCGCTTTATTTAGAACGCATTCGCTAGTTTTGTATCCCCCACTTGTGCAATACGTTGGACAGTCAATAATTGCACACGGTCCAAAACAATTATCCTCATCAGCTTCAACTTTCCCTATATTTCACCGAAAACGAAAATTGTTAAAAAGAGTATACACTTATATATTAAAATAGTTATAATGAGAGATGGATATAACCTGGGACCGTGAAAAATAGAATGATCATAGAAGAAACCATTATGAATCTCATGAATCCAATCTTGCAATTCATTTTCACTATACTGTCGATATCTCACTTATGATTTTATTTAAGTTCTTTTATAGATTTTTAGAGTCAAACAAAATCTGATTTTAGCTCTCATAATAAGAAAAAAATCTGATTTGTATTGGTTTTCGTTAATTGCACATTAAATATTTTGCCAATTTTAGAGATAACTAGATTTTGATATACTTTAGAGTCAAACAAAATCTGATTTTATCTCAACCACAATAAGAAGAAAAAAATCTGATTTGGCTTAATATCTATTAACTGCACATTTAAAATATTTTATCAATTTTAGAGATAACTAGATTTTGACACACTCATTCTATGGTTGTCTTACCCTCATCTAGAAACTACTTAGACGCTTGCCACCACATAAGCTTAAGTTCAATGTACAATAGTGATATCTCTTTATGATTCAATGCATCTATTCTTCTCTAACAAGTTCATGTCTATAAACTTTTTTGGGGTTTTATTTTATAACAAAAAAAAATCCCATCTCTCAGTCCAAACTCCACTGATCCAAGTCCAAATGCACAATTTTTATTTTAATGATCCAAATCATAACATAATCCAAAGATCAAATCTTGACAAAATGTGAGATGAGAAAAAATATGTTTGAATTGATTTAGTGAAATTGGTTTAGAATTTATCTTGGTTATTTTTGGTTTATACATTTAATTTAAATATATGATGGTTATACAAATTTATTGGTTTGGATATGGATAACTCATTATCCATTTGAATCCAAACCATTTTCATCCCAACTCATTAAACTCATTTATCCATTTTTCCACTAATCCATTTACGAACAATATTTTATCCATTAGAATCAATGGTTTGGATTGGATTGGGTTGATCCATTCACTTTTATCCATTTTGACACCCCTAGTTATTACCAATCATATACATGGTATATTCTAATCCCATGACCTTTTATTTTATTTTACATGCCTTATTATTATTATTATTATTATTATTATTATTATTATTATTATTATTATTATTATTATTATTATTATTATTGTTATTATTATTATTATTATTTTGTAAGGACTTAACTTTGATATTCGTAAATTATTGTACGATGCAATTAGTTATTTAAATGGCTGAACTCTAAATGTGATAATATCTCCATAAGCAAAATCCATTAGCAAAAAGTGCTTGCACCCACAAGTAGGGATGTCAAAATGGTGAAATCAATTCAAACCAATCCATATCCAAATAGTTTTAAGCTTATATAGATAATAGATTGACCCAATCAATTTATTAAATTGATTGGGTCAATCCATAACCCATTTATTTTAATGGATTAATGGTTTTAATGGATAGTTTATTTAA
Organism: Orychophragmus violaceus; assembly: GCA_030180135.1. NCBI lineage: Eukaryota > Viridiplantae > Streptophyta > Magnoliopsida > Brassicales > Brassicaceae > Orychophragmus > Orychophragmus violaceus. Next base: position 101,946,962 of record CM058233.1, on the reverse strand, counting down.
TAATACTTAGAATTTAAATAATTATTAAACTAGATTATTATATTTTAATAAATCGATTAAATAATGTTTAATCTATAAATAAAATAAGCTTGTTGGTTTTAGCTTTAATCTCATATTACAAGTTTTATAGAAATATGAAATTGATGGAAAAACGCGATTTATGGTTTCGGCGGAAAACACGTTTTTACAGTTTGGCAAAAAAGCGCGTATGATTTTTGCGGGAAAATTTGATTTTACAGTTTTTGCGGAAAAATGTGATTTTACGATTTTGACAGGAAACAAGTTTTTTATGGTTTTGGCGAGAAACACATTTTTACGGTTTTGGCAGAAAAATCGATTTTACAGTTTTGGCGGGAAATCTCGACTTTAGGGTTTTGACGGGAAAATTCGACTTTACGGTTTTGGCGAAAAATACGATTTTACAGTTTTGGTAGGAAAACTCTACTTTGGGTTTTGGTGGGAAAATTCGACTTTACGGTTTTGGCTGGAAAACTCCACTTTATGGTTTTGGCAGGAAAAAATCGAGTTTACAATTACAAATTAGCAAGATTTGATCCTTGGATTATGTTATTATTTTGGATCATTAAGGAGTAGTGATCAAAATTTTAAAATAAAAATGTGTGCATCTGGACTTTTATCATGGGAGTTTGGACTGAGAAATGAGATATTTTGGTTATAAAATAAAGCCCCAACAAGATTTATGGACCACAAAATGGTTAGAAAAGAAGGGATGCATTGAATATGAATTAAGATGCATTGAATCATAGAGACACATCACTATTGTACATTGAATTTTGAAGCTCGTCCACCGAATCAGGGAAGGCAACCTCCAGCGAAAAGGAACAAATTGAAGAAGAGCTCAAGCCAAGATCTGAAAAAATAAAGCTCGTCCAAAATCTAGCATAATCACATGTAAATCCATGGAAGAGAGTCCGAGAATCTCACCAAAAAGAGCACAAACTAATTGCGGTCTCAATTGGTTTAAAACAAAAATTAAGGATATGATCTTACAGAGGTTTTTAATTTTTATAATAAAAATAATCTTACAGAGGGTACCCTCATGTTGTTGATCATTACAAACTCGAAGTATAATCACATTATTCATGATTCCATATTCGATAAGACAAAAGTCACCATCCTCTCTTAATTATTTTTATAAAACTTAAATTTCATTCACAAAATTATTAAATTTTAATAGTAGAAGAATAATTTCAGTTGTATTCAAAGCTTTTGAAGAGAAAGTGAATGCATAATAAACAAGTTGGGATACCATACTTTGCCTTATAAATCACAAATTTACCTATTGGGTGATCAAAAATGCTAACAACTCAGATGCATGTAAAATATTTATTAATTGTTATAATTGATTTTTATTATAGAGTACATTTTAGGTATGAAGTATTTTAGGGTAACAACAACAGTAAAGAGCATCATCTAATAGAACGCATTTGCTAGTTTTGTATCCCCCACTTGTGCAATACGATGGACAGTCAATCACTGCACACGGTCCAAAACAATTGTCCTCATCAGCTTCAACTTTCCCTATATTTCACCGAAAACGAAAATTGTTAAAAAGAATACACACTGATATATTAAAATATTTATAATGAGAGACAAATATAACCTGGGGCCGTGAAAAATAGAATGATCATAGAAGAAACCATTAGGAATCTCATGAATCCAATCTTACAATTCATTTTCACTGTATTGTCGATATCTCACTTATGATTTTATTTAAGTTCTTTTATAGATTTTTAGAGTCAAACAAAATCTGATTTTAGCTCTCATAATAAGAAAAAAAAAATCTGATTTGTATTAGTTTCCATCAATTAAACATTAAATATTTTGTCAATTTTAGATATAACTAGATTTTGACACACTCATCCTAGAGTAGTCTTTCCCTCTTCTAGAAACTACTTAGATGATTGCCACCACATAAGCTCAAGTTCAATGTACAATAGTCATGTGTCTTTATGATTCAATGCATCTTAATTCACAGTCAATACATTCATTCTTCTCTAACAATTATGTGGTCTATAAACCTTTTTGGGGTTTTATTTTATAAAAAAAAATATCATCTCTCAGTCCAAACTCCCATGATCCAAGTCCAAATGCACAATTTTTATTTTAAATTTTTATCACTCATTACTCCTTAATGATCCAAATCATAACATAATCCAAGGATCAAATCTTGACAAAATGTGATATGAGAAAAAATATGTTTAAATTGGTTTAGTGAAATTGGTTTATAATTTATTTTGGTTATTTTTGGTTTATACATTTAATTTAAATTTATGTTGGTTATAAAAACTTATTGGTTTCGATATGGATAACTCATTATCCATTTGGATCCAAACCATTTTCATCTCAACTCAATAAACCCATTTATCCATTTTCCACTAATCCATTTACACCCAATATTTTTATCCATTAGAATCAATGGTTTGGATTGGATTGGGTTGGGTTGATCCATTAACTTTTATCCGTTTTGACACCTCTAGTTGTTACCAATCATATCCATGGTATATTATAATCCCCATGAGCTTTTATTTCATTTTACATGCCTTTTTATTATTATTATTATTTATTTTATTTTTGTAAGGACTAACACATTGGTAAATTATTGTACCATGCAATTAATTATTTAAATGGTAGAACTCTAAATGTGATAATATCTCCATAATCAAAATCCATAAGCAAAAGGTGCTTGCATCCACAAGTAGGGATGTCAAAATAGGTAAACCAATCCAAATGAATCCATATCCAAATAGTTTTAAGCTTATATAGATAATAGATTGACCCAATCCATTTATCAAATTGATTGGGTCAATCCATAACTCATTTATTTTAATGGGTTAATGGTTTTAATGGATAATCCATTTAATAATACTTAGAATTTAAATAATTATTAAATTAGATTATTATATATTTTAATAAATCAATTAAATAATGGTTAATCTATAAATAAAATAAGCTTGTTGGTTTTAGCTTTCATGTCATATTACAAGTTTTATAGAAATACGAATTTGGCGGAAGACACAATTTATGGTTTAAACGGAAAAACACGATTTTACAGTTTGGCGAAAAAACATGTATTTTTGCGAAAATGCGATTTTATGATTTTGACGGAAAACACGTTTTTACGGTTTTGGCGAGAAACACATTTTTACTGTTTTGGCGGGAAAATCGACTTTACTGTTTTGGCGGGAAATCTCGACTTTAGGATTTTGGCGGGAAAACTCGACTTTACGGTTTGGCGGGAAAATACGATTTTACAGTTTTGGCAGGAAAACTCGACTTTAGGGTTTTGGCGGGAAAAATTGACTTTAGAGTTTTGGCGGGAAAACTCCACTTTATGGTTTTGACGGGAAAAATCGACTTTATAGTTACAGATTAGCAAGATTTGATCATTGGATTATGTTATGATTTTGGATTATTAAGGAATAATTAGTGATCAAAATTTTAAAATAAAAATGTGTGCATCTGGACTTTGATCATGGGAGTTTGGAATGAGAGATGAGATATTTTGGTTATAAATAAAGTCCCAAAAAAAATTATGGACCACAAAATTGTTAGAAAAGAATGGATGCATTGAATGTGAATTAAGATGCATTGAATCATAGACACAAATCACTATTGTACATTGAACTTTGTAGCACATCGTCCACCGAATCGGGAAGGCAACCTCCAGCGAAAAGGAACAGATTGAAGAAGAGCTCAAACCAAGATCTGGGAAAATAAACCTCGTCCAAAATCTAGCATAATCACCTCTAAATCAATGGAAGAGGGTCCGAGAATCTCACCAAAAGGAGCATAAACTAATTGCGGTCTCAACTGGTTTAAAAAATAATAATAAAGATATGAACTTACAAAGGTTTTTTATATTAAAAAAAATCTTACAGAGAGTATCCTCATGTTGTTGATCATTACAAAATCCATGTATAGTCATATTATTCATGATTCTATATCCGATAAGACAAAAGTCACCATCCTCTCTTTATTATTTTTCTAAAACTTAAATTTCATTCATGATTTGTTATTAAAAATAAAAATCCGATAACAAATCAAAGATTGTCTATTATATTAAATAAATTCTTATACGAAAAACTCAAAAAAAACAAAAAGATCTATCCAAGTTCACAGTCTTAAATAAATTGATTTTTTTACTTTAAATTTAGTAAAACTATTAAACAAAACAAAAATGTGTAGAGTTTCGTATTTGCAAAACTCAAAATTTGGTGCAAGGCCGGGCCGAGCAAAAGAGTGCTACTCATTGAAGAAGTTGTCCTCTCCTTTTTATTTTAAAATACCTTTAAAAAATTTCTTCTAAAATCATCAAAGTTTAATCCCATGTATGCAACTACACTGTATAATTCCACAATTTGATTCCATATTATAATGTTTGATTTTGATGTTACGCCAACGGCTGTAGTTCTTTGTATAAGTTGAAAAATATGGCTAAATTATGTATACTAAACTAATTGTTATTATTTCAGGAAACGTTTACTCATTGAAACACTGGCAACGCTGCGGCTATGACAAATAAAGTCGGCTGGCCCAGCTAAAGCCATGTCCACAGACGAAGTCGAGAGCAATAAACTAAAGCAAATTCACATTAAATTATGACTATATATCTATGGAATCTAACACTTTGAGTTGTTAGATTGAAATGGTGAGTGGGGGCTGAATTATTCATATATGCTACTTAAATAAGTGATCAATGACTATTGGCTAATCAAAAATTGGATTATTAGTCAAATATAGTTGGGAAAAAAATATAAACATATTTAGTCTATGATTAACGTTTAATTAGTATTTATATAATCTAATCTGGAAAATGGTTTATAGAAGTTGGAAAAAAGGTGATCATAAACAGAATCTTGAATCAGATTGGACCATACAAATCGTAATATAAAATTTGCAGCTTGTTTAATTAAGAAATAAACTCTTTTTCAAATAGATATATAGCTCTTTTGTTATTTATTTTATTTTTCATCTATGGTACTTATTAACGGCAGGTTCAGCTTTGTGTTGGCATTACGTGTTACTGATATTAAGATTTTTGAATAGTTAATAGTTCCTTTCTCAAGAACCAACTAATATGCTATTAAAAAAATGTACACTCACCTAGAGCCTAAGAGGTATATATTTAGCACTTTTGCTCATTTACTATATATCATCATATTTTGTATTATGAACTATTTGACCAACAAAAATAAAAGTATTATGAACCCAATTTTGAGAACTGTTAATCCGTATTCAATACATACTTAAATAAACTTCTTCACCAATTTTAATCAACCAACTTAACCGTAAACTAGACTAAGACCAGGAAAATAATTTAATCTTATAACGTTTATTTAATTTTAATAAAATTTTAAATTCATAGTTAAAATGTAATTTGAGACTAAAAGTCAATCTGTGCAGTAAATTAACCTTTGGTGATAACTACAACATTTTTCCTTAATTTTAGTTTTCCCCAAAATTAACAATAATTTTTTATTTAAAAACAATTATTACTGAAAATGTGCTTTTAAGATAATATGTCGGTCGTTCTACAAAAGAGGATAAACGTAAAATTTTGGAATCGGAAACACAAGTTGCAATGATATTAAAATATTGGCTATAAACTTAAAATAAAATTAAAAATACAAACAGGGTGGAAAATAATGGTTAATACTATTATATAGTTTAGATTATGACAACGGGTGATGCATAGAGCTAATCTCCCGTCCAGGTAGGGATTGGTTTGCTGCTGGTCAAAATTCATTTTGTGTTCCCAAAACCCCATGTGCACTTTCTCATTAGTCAAACTTAACTTTCTTTAATAACCGTTTGTGATAAACTGCAAGCTGTTCCATTATATTGGCCCGTTTCATTTGGCATGCCTGCATTGTTTCGACGATTGTCATTTGTCACTTTAAAACAAAATTGTGTTGTCATGTAGGTTGCATTTGTATTTATATACTCTTCGATAAAAATATGAAAATATGATTTTTCAATTTTGTTACTGTAAAGATGTTTCATTGCGTAAAACATAGTAATAATTTAACACGTGAACATCGAACCAAACGATAAGACAAACACTAAATGAAAAATAATCGGAGTCCAATTCAAACTAACTTGCCGATCATCGGGATCATGTCTTTGAACTATAAAATTATTGTATAAGTTTTAGTTGAAAGTTTGAAGTTCTACTTTTTTCAAAAAAAAAGTTTGAAGCTCTTGTTGTTTAGTTAAAGAAGTTGAGGATTCAAATTAATAATAATAACCAATGTGTGTTGTAGTTTAGTGATAGTAAAAGAGAATTGGTTTTTTAGTGTCACAGGTTTAAATCGCACTTAAATGAATATTTTTTAAATAAGAATTTTCTAAAATTATTTCGGACCAAAACAAAAATATGGACCTAAAATTCAGAATTTTCACATAACTAAAAAATTTAATAATAACAATAGTCAAAAAAGTTAATTCATGATTTTAACTGTACGTGTGTCGCTGTTATATATTTTTCGAAGACTAGTGACACTCAGTGTCAAAGAAAGTCCTAGGAAGCTGGACAATGATCTGTGTATGTAGGAGTACCACTTGCATTTTAGCTGTTTCGCTTACTCCATGTGTAGATATGAGACTTTTCATATATATACCATTTCATGATTAACTAATCAAATTACAATGATCTAATAATAAATCTCTAATAATTCTTTGCCAAAAAAAATAAAAATAAAACTCTAATAGTTAACCAAATCATTACATAAGAACACATGTAAGTGTGAAGTTTTGGTACGTAACATCTAAAATCCTTTATGAATATTGGATATATGTTGTGGAACTTTATATGAAAGTAGATTTCTTAATGTTTTTATTAATTTATATTATGTCAGCTTTGTGTGTATATGATTGAATCATGTAACAACAAATTGTTCCATGACACCTTTTTGCTTGATAAGGAAGACGCTATTCCATTCGCTATGATGATAAACTTTACCTTTTTATAATTATAAGTTTATAACAAAGGATAAACGCATAAGCCAGAAAAGAATATTCATCATAAAAAACAATAGAAAAAAGTATTTTCAAATTCGGTAGAATATATATGTCATACTGATAACTATTTAGATAACTTATATAAAAACTTCATCATTCTGACGGAGGTGGTTTGGGAACAATATCGAAATTGACATTAGCATTCAATAAACTAGCCACGAAATATCTATGATTTTTTGTGGATTTTTTAAATACCCACAAAATATCAAAAAAACCATTAAAAATTAGTGTATTTTTCATCGTTATACCTGCTCTAAAAATTGGGCTGGACGGTCGCCTTCGCGCCTAAAAAACGCTCAACGGACCCTCTCCGCCGCGATTTAAGTGCAGTCGGTCACATAATCGAAAATTTTAATAATTTATATTTTTGATCGATTTGGCATGAAAATTAATCAGATCTATCAATTTTAGGTATGAATATATATAAAATAGAAAGGAAATGAAGAAAAACGAGCATAACAGAACAAATAAAGTTAAGAAAAAAAAGATGAGCCGCCGGGTTGCAGAAAGACATTAGAGAAGAAGATAATAAAATTACAATTTTGCTCTTCATTAAAAAGGAAGCAAAAAAAAAATCAACAAAATAGCACACTAAGGTTTGAACTCAAGAATAGAGGAATAATAAAGGGTTCCAAGCCACTGAGCTAACATTCAGTTTTGATATATATTTCATAAAATTATCAATATATATACATATATTAATAAAATTCCTTAAAACTAGGTTTCACTTAATCCCCGCTTACTCTCCAAACAAAGAGCATCATAACTAATTTTTTAATATTTATTGGAGTTTTTTGATGGCTACATAAGTTTTTCGTAACATTTTTATGGCTATTTGAAAAAAATTAAAATCGTAAATATTCCGTAAATACAAATTAATTTCTAGTGAATTCTCAATAACCAGTATTATGGAAATAAGGTAGATAGACTATTTAGTGTGATATGTATTGTAAACATAAATATATTTTGGTCACGTAATAAATATTAATCGACCTTTACAAAAGAAAAAAGTAAAATATTGATTGAAGGAAGATAATGTATCACCCAAAACTAATTATCCAGTATCCAGGTATGATAAAAACTATGGAAGCCAAGTGTCACGAACTAATTCCTCGTGAATTCAATCCGTGCGGCCTTAGCGGATTTCCTTATTAGAAATGCTAAGTCAGTCTCACCCAAACTCGGACCTTAGTCTTTAGAGAGAGAAAAGGACGTTTAGAGAGAGAAACTAGAGAGAACTCTTTATTAGGAAAAGACTTGGATGATTACAAATGAGGGATCCCACTCTTATTTATACAAAATTGCTTCCACAATGAACGGCTGGGATTAATCTGATCTAATGGTGGAGATTGATCCTCTAGATCCTTCCACATTATTCTCTACTTCTCTAAGACTCTTTTGGACATTTTAAGACCTTCTACCACATTCCACAGCCTTCTAGAAACTTCTGGAGAACTCCAGAGAACTTAAGCTAAAGAGACAAGTCCAAAATGGCTAAGTCTCGGATCTCGAACTTCTCAGATCGTCTTTATTCCGCAAAATTCCCCGAAGGGAAAGTCTGGGCATGACACAAGGGTCTCTTAAGCCATCTCCAACGTTTGAGAAATCCGAATGTGTTTTTAATAACAAAGTACTATTAATATTCTAAAATATAATTTAATAACATAATTAAATTTTAAGTTTTAAAAACAAATCGTCTCTCTCCAAATGACAAGTGTTCATGTGGATTTCTCAAGGGGTTGTCAAGTTGTCTTAAATAAGAAACCCTTCTATCTCTTTCTCCTACTTTTTATATTTTACAATTTGTTTTAATGCTGAAAAACTACTTGGAAAATTATCATTGGAGATGGTCTTAGGCATAAAGTACTCTCTGACAAAACGAGAGCACTCGAAGACAAGACACTACTAGATCAAAAGGAATACTCTCCTCAACACATTGTGGCCTTGTTCGTTTCGCAGTCGCTGGCGACAGCGATAGCGACAGCGATAGCGACAGCGATAGCGACAGCGACTCGAAACATGTTCGTTTGACAGTCGCTGTTACAGCGATAGCGACAGCGACTCAATCATGTTCGTTTGACAGTCGCTAGCGACAGCGACTATCGCAGCGACTCCAAATCAGCGATTGGCGACTAAAAATCCGGTCGCTGATTTTAGTAGCGATTTAAAAAAAAAAAATTAGCGACAGTCGCAGCGACTCTAAAACGAACAACATAGCGACTGTCGCAGCGACTGTCGCTGCCGCTATCGCTGATCGCTATCGCTGATCGCTAGCGACTGCAAAACGAACAGGGCCTGTCTCAAAAGAAAAGTGGGTAGAAAACACTGGTTGAGAGTAAGAATTCAAACGCACTTTCGGATTAAGCTGATCAATCAAACTACCCAACATGTGAATCTAGTACCCAATAGACAACAAGGACAATACAAAAACAAGGTAAAGAAGGAGAAGATTAACAACCGTTATTGTTTATTGTCCTTCTCTATGAAAGTGAACATAGCATGCAGCTCTCCCATATGATATGCGAAAGAAAAATTATAAATAAAGCTATACATGTTTTTATAGATGTGTTAAAAGGTTGTAGGAATAAGATTTTTATTAGTTAAATTGGAGATGAATCCTGTAAGTCCCAAATGGTACACAATCTTTAAACTCCATGTCGTATTTATATTTTAAGTACGTTTTCGTGTAAATATGTTCGTTTCCTGAGAGATGCATGTGAACTTTATATTTGACAAATTTTCGAACGTAACCATTGGCTGAATCCTCACAAAGATAATTACCAAGTTGAAAATTTAGATGCCTAATGCCTTAAAGAAATGGTATTGGATGTTACGGATACATGAGGAGCGAGCCAGCACGCAGTTTGTAAACCTCACGTGCGTAAACCTTCTTGCAAAATTCTTCTTATATGTTGAGTTGGTTTCTACATGCTATTTCCCACATTTGCTTCTCCTACCGTTTTTACATTTACCGCATCAACTACTAGCCGTCTCACATTTTTACCATTCATTAATTGTTTTCTTACAGATATAGGCTTGGAGTATTACTAACCTTTCCTTTACTGGTAGATAAAATATAGTTCGAGTATCACTTATAAAAAAATTTGTTAAGCATCTAATAATTTCTTTATTCGAATTATATATGTTAGGAGTCTCTATACGTTTTGACAAATTTTAATAAATTACTAGATTTTCATCCGTGTTTTATAATATGGTTATATTTTTCTTTACAAATTTTATTTTTTTACTTATTTTTATTAATAATTTATTTTTCATTATATAATCTAATTTGTTTATAATTATTTAACCTGTATTATAAATAATGAGTTAAGAGTTTAAAATTTTATTTTTTGAAAATGAATTATATATTATTTTGAAGGAACAATATGGTAAAGATAAAAAGAGAAAAATCATGATTTTACATTGTAAGTTTTAACCCGTATTCTAACGCAAGATCATGGTTTTGAAAATAATTTTATAATATTTTTAAGAAAACGTAATAGAGTATTTTATATAAGTTTAATATTTATTGCAGTTATCTAAAATATTTTTGTAGAATAATATGTTTATATTAAAATTTATAATGAGTATTAATATTTTAATAATTAAATATTTAGAAAATTAGAAATAGAACAACCCATTTACATTTTTTACAATAGTTTAAATTTACTTTTAATGTTTAAATAATTAAAATTTGTTTATTCAACTCTGTAACCCGCTTTCTAGTGATTAAAACTCGTTTTTAATATTTTATAATTGAAATTGACTAATCTATTTTTTTCAACAATTCTTGTAGTGATATAAATAATTGTTGATTCATAAAATCAAACAATATTCAATTTAATAATTAAATAGAAATTAAAGGACTTGGATATGAGTTTAAACAAGAACCAGTAAGCAAAAACAGTTAGACTATAAAATCTAGCCTTAGTTAGAATAAGAGACGGAATCGATCAGTGATCACTAGCTCTTTAGGGTTTTTGTCAGTACAAAGTATGAATTGTGAACTTAGTCTTTTCCCGCGCAGGGGAAATATATTTATATCAGCGGATCTAGGGTTTTTTTTCTAAATTCTCTCTGATATTCTTTACATAATAATTAAAAGAATATTTCCTAAAATATATTTTTTATCTCTTTCAAGATAAAGGTTAACATAACATTTATCCTCTTTCTTTGTCTAGGTCGACGGGCCATTTCTGAGCTCCATCGGTGTTGCCGAACTACCTCTTCGTTGGTGCTCCCTGCCGCGTTGGGTCTCCATCTCCTCTTTAACTTATTTGTCATTGGGGCGAGCTTTTAGAGGGGTGCTAAACCTACCTCTAATAATAATTAACAAACTTGATGAAACAACCCGTTAAAAACTGTAATCATAAACACTTTAACCATAATTTGACCTATCATATATTGAATAATATAAATATTGATTAATTTTTAATATTTTAGCAAATTTAAAATATATCTCCATATTTAAATTCATGCAAAGTTCATTTAAAAACTTTTCTAAGTAATTAGCTAATTTATTTTTCAACCTATACTGGTTTAAATATTTTGCAATTTTGATAGAGCAGCCCACCAAAAATTGTAATCATAAAAAACTCAATCGTAATATGACCTATCATTCATTCAAACAATATAAAATATTGAATAATTTTATTATTTTATCAAATTATTATTATTTTATCAAATTAGCAAATATCAATATAATTTTATATTTTATTAGAATTATATAAGTTAAAATTTATTTTATATTAATTTATTTGTTTTATAATACTCACTTTCAAAAAGGTTAAATTATGTTAAAATAATGAATTTATGTTATTTTATATATATATTTATTTAAATTAATTTTATAATTTCTAAAAATAATTGATGTATTGAGTCATTTAATTCTATCTATAATTTTCTTTAGTAATTTAAATATGTTTATGGAATATATATATATATATATATATATATATATATATTAAATCTTTTCATTTGTATTGATTTATATATTAGAATGTAAATAATTTAGCTTATAATAATTTTATAATAAATTGGAATTACGTACTTACTTTTAGAAATGATATTGATGAAAAATATTTTTACTAGATCTTGTTATAGTAAAAAAAAATATATACATTTAAATTTTTAATAAATAAGGATATGGTAAGATATTATGAGTTAGTAGCACAATCCATAATATAACACGTAAAACCAATGTTAGTTTCATAAAACATTCATGTTTTAATATTATATATTTCATAAACATATCGATTTGACTTTAATTGATAGTAATTTGTTCGGTTAATGCCAAATGTGTATAATTTAATGATAACATAAGGGAATTGTTTATCTTTGGGTTTGAATTTTTTTGTACAAATATATATATATATATATATATATATATATTGATTTAAAAATAAGAATTTTTTTATATTGACTTTGGATTAGTGAGAGATTATGAGTCTAACACAAAAAATTCTATGTATTAAAAAGGTACTCAGTTAACTCACAATTGAATAATTTTGTTTAACCATTTCTCTATTCATCACAACTACGGATGTCAAAATGGGTAAAATAATCCAAATCAATCCATATCCAAATGGTTTTAAGCTTATATGGATAATAGATTGAAACAATCCATTTATCAAATGGATTGGATCAATCCATAACCCATTTATTTTAATGGGTTAATGGTTTAATGGTTAATCCATCTAATAATACTTAGAATTTAAATAATTATTAAATTAGAATAAATCAATTAAATAATGGTTAATCTATAAATAAAATAAGCTTGTTGGTTTTAGCTCTAATCTCATATTACAAGTTTTACAGAAATACGACTTTGGCGGAAAACGCGATATTAGGTTTCTGCGAAAAAACGCGATTTATAGTTTCGGCGGAAAAACGCGATTTATGGTTTCGGCGGAAAAACACGATTTTACAATTTGGCGAAAAACACGTACGGTTTTGGCGCTAAAACACGATTTACGGTTTTTCCGGGAAAACCCGATTTTACGATTTTGGCGGGAAACACGTTTTTTATGGTTTTGGCGAGAAACACGTTTTACGATTTTGGCGAGAAAAATCGACTTTACAGTTTTGGCGGGAAATCTCGACTTTAGGGTTTTGGCGGAAAAACTCGACTTTAGGGTTTTAGCGGAAAAACTCGACTTTGAGGTTTTGGCGAGAAAACTCGACTTACGGTTTTGGCGGGAAAAATCAATTTTACGGTTACAAATTAGCAAGATTTGATCCTTGGATTATGTTATGATTTTGGATCGTCAAGGAGTAATCAGTGATCAAAAATTTAAATAAAAATGTGTGCATTTGGACTTTGATCATGGGAGTTTGGACTGAGAGATGGGATATTTTGGTTATAAAATAAAGCCCCAAAAAGGTTTATGGACCACAAAAGTATTATAGAAGAATGGATTCATTGAATGTGAATTAAGATGCATTGAATCATAAAGACACATCACTATTGTACATTGAACTTTGAGGCACATCGTTCACAGAATCAGAGAAGGCAACCTCCAGCGAAAAGGAACAGATTGAAGAAGAGCCCAAGCCAAGATTCGGGAAAATAAACCTCATCCAAAATCTAGCATAATCACCTGTAAATCCATTGAAGAGCCAAAAGGAGCACAAACTAATTGCGGTCTCAACTGGTTTAAAAACAAAAATTAGAGATATGATCTTACAAAGGTTTTTTATATAAAAAAATCTTATAGAGGGTACCCTCATGCTGTTGATCATTACAAACTGCAAGTATAATCACATTATTCATGATTTCATATCCGATAAGACAAAAATCACCATCCTCTCTTAATTTTTTTTTTCTAAAACTTAAATCATTCACGAAATTATTAAATTATAATAGTAGAAGAATAATTTCAGTTGTTTTCAAAGCTTTTGAAGAGAAAATGAATGCATAATAAACAAGTTGGGATACCATACTTTGCCTTATAAATCACAAATTTACCTATCGGGTGATCAAAACTGCTAACAACCCATATGCATGTAAAATATTTATTAATTGTTATAATTGATTTTCATTAGAGAGTACATTTTAGATATGAAGTATTTTAGGATAACAACAACAGTAAAGAACTTGATCATATGTAACACATTTGCTAGTTTTGTATCCCCCACGTTTGCAATACGCTGGACAGTCAATCAATGGACACGGCACCAAACAATTATCCACATGAGCTTGAGCTTTCCCTATATTTCACCGAAAACAAAAATTGTTAAATAGAGTACACACTGATATATTAAAATATTTATAATGAGAGACGGATATAACCTGGGACCGTGAAAAATAGAATGATCATAGAAGAAACCATTATGGATCTCATGAATCCAATCTTGCAATTCATTTTCACTGTATTGTCGATATCTCACTTATGATTTTATTTAAGTTCTTTTATAGATTTTTAGAGTCAAACAAAATCGTATTTTAGCTCTCATAATAAGAAAAAAATCTGATTTGTATTAGTTTTCATTAATTGCATATTAAATATTTTGCCAATTGTAGAGATAACTAGATTTTGACCTACTTTAGAGTCAAACAAAATCTGATCTTATCTCAACCAAAATAAGAAGAAGAAAAATCTGATTTGTCTAAATATCTATTAACTGCACATTTAAAATATTTTGTCAATTTTAAAGATAACTAGATTTTGACCAACTCATCCTACAATTGTCTTTCCCTCTTCTAGAAACTACTTAGATGCTTGCCACCACATCAGTTTATGATTCAATGGATCTTAATTCACATTCAATGCATCCATTTTTCTCTAACATTCACATTCAGTGGTCTATAAACCTTTTTGGGGTTTATTTTATAACCAAAATATCTCATCTCTCAGTCCAAACTCCCATGATCCAAGTCCAAATGCATACATTTTTATTTTAAATTTTGATACTCATTACTCCTTAATGATCCAAATCATAACATAATCCAAGAATCAAATCTTGACAAAATGTGAGATGAAGAAAAATATGTTTGAATTGGTTTAGTGAAATTGGTTTAAAATTTATCTTGGCTATTTTTGGTTTATACATTAAATTTAAATTTATGTTAGGATAGAAAAAAGCAGCCAAAAGGGACAAAGATTAAAACTTTCTAGGGAACCTTGCCTGAGAGTTTTTTTCTCTTTCTATCTCTTACTACAGTGTCTGTTTTAGTCTGAATTATATGAATATATGATCAATCGAGCTACCCAACATGTGAATCTAGTACCCAATAGACAACAAGGACAATACAAAAACAAGGTAAAGAAGGAGAAGATTAACAACCGTTATTGTTTATTGTCGTTCTCTATGAAAGTGAACATAGCATGCAGCTCTCCGATATGATATGCGCAAGAAAAATTATAAATAAAGCTATACATGTTTTTATAGATGTGTTAAAAGGTTGTAGGAATAAGATTTTTATTAGTTAAATTGGAGATGAATCCTGTAAGTCCCAAATGGTACACAATCTTTAAACTCCATGTCGTATTTATATTTTAAGTACGTTTTCGTGTAAATATGTTCGTTTCCTGAGAGATGCATGTGAACTTTATATTTAACAAATTTTCGAACGTAATCATTGGCTGAATCCTCACAAAGATAATTAAAAACTATGGAAGCCAAGTGTCACGAACTAATTCCTCGTGAATTCAATCCGTGCGGCCTTAGCGGATTTCCTTATTAGAAATGCTAAGTCAGCCTCACCCAAACTCGGACCTTAGTCTTTAGAGAGAGAAAAGGACGTTTAGAGAGAGAAACTAGAGAGAACTCTTTATTAGGAAAAGACTTGGATGATTACAAATGAGGGATCCCACTCTTATTTATACAAAATTGCTTCCACAATGAACGGCTGGGATTAATCTGATCTAATGGTGGAGATTGATCCTCTAGATCCTTCCACATTATTCTCTACTTCTCTAAGACTCTTTTGGACATTTTAAGACCTTCTACCACATTCCACAGCCTTCTAGAAACTTCTGGAGAACTCCAGAGAACTTAAGCTAAAGAGACAAGTCCAAAATGGCTAAGTCTCGGATCTCGAACTTCTCGGATCGTCTTTATTCCGCAAAATTCCCCGAAGGGAAAGTCTGGGCATGACACAAGGGTCTCTTAAGCCATCTCCAACGTTTGAGAAATCCGAATGTGTTTTTAATAACAAAGTACTATTAATATTCTAAAATATAATTTAATAACATAATTAAATTTTAAGTTTTAAAAACAAATCGTCTCTCTCCAAATGACAAGTGTTCATGTGGATTTCTCAAGGGGTTGTCAAGTTGTCTTAAATAAGAAACCCTTCTATCTCTTTCTCCTACTTTTTATATTTTACAATTTGTTTTAATGCTGAAAAACTATTTGGAAATTTATCATTGGAGATGGTCTTAGGCATAAAGTACTCTCTGACAAAACGAGAGCACTCGAAGACAAGACACTACTAGATCAAAAGGAATACTCTCCTCAACACATTGTGGCCTTGTTCGTTTCGCAGTCGCTGGCGACAGCGATAGCGACAGCGATAGCGACAGCGATAGCGACAGCGACTCGAAACATGTTCGTTTGACAGTCGCTGTTACAGCGATAGCGACAGCGACTCAATCATGTTCGTTTGACAGTCGCTAGCGACAGCGACTATCGCAGCGACTCCAAATCAGCGATTGGCGACTAAAAATCCGGTCGCTGATTTTAGTAGCGATTTAAAAAAAAAAAATTAGCGACAGTCGCAGCGACTCTAAAACGAACAACATAGCGACTGTCGCAGCGACTGTCGCTGCCGCTATCGCTGATCGCTATCGCTGATCGCTAGCGACTGCAAAACGAACAGGGCCTGTCTCAAAAGAAAAGTGGGTAGAAAACACTGGTTGAGAGTAAGAATTCAAACGCACTTTCGGATTAAGCTGATCAATCAAGCTACCCAACATGTGAATCTAGTACCCAATAGACAACAAGGACAATACAAAAACAAGGTAAAGAAGGAGAAGACTAACAACCGTTATTGTTTATTGTCGTTCTCTATGAAAGTGAACATAGCATGCAGCTCTCCCATATGATATGCGAAAGAAAAATTATAAATAAAGCTATACATGTTTTTATAGATGTGTTAAAAGGTTGTAGGAATAAGATTTTTATTAGTTAAATTGGAGATGAATCCTGTAAGTCCCAAATGGTACACAATCTTTAAACTCCATGTCGTATTTATATTTTAAGTACGTTTTCGTGTAAATATGTTCGTTTCCTGAGAGATGCATGTGAACTTTATATTTGACAAATTTTCGAACGTAACCATTGGCTGAATCCTCACAAAGATAATTACCAAGTTGAAAATTTAGATGCCTAATGCCTTAAAGAAATGGTATTGGATGTTACGGATACATGAGGAGCGAGCCAGCACGCAGTTTGTAAACCTCACGTGCGTAAACCTTCTTCCAAAATTCTTCTTATATGTTGAGTTGGTTTCTACATGCTATTTCCCACATTTGCTTCTCCTACCGTTTTTACATTTACCGCATCAACTACTAGCCGTCTCACTTTTTTACCATTCACTAATTATTTTCTTACAGATATAGGCTTGGAGACCTTTCCTTTACTCGTAAATAAAATATAGTTCGAATATCACTTATAAAAAAATTATTAAGCATCTAATAATTTCTTTATTCGTATTATATAGGCTTGGAATCTCTATACGTTTTTGACAAAATTTAAATAAATTTCTAGATTTTCATCCGCTTTTATAATGTGGATATATTTGTTTTTACAAAATTTATCTTTTACTTATTTTTATTAATAATTTATTTTCATTATATAATCTAATTTGTTTATAATTATTTAACCTGTATTATAAATAATGAGTTAATAATTTAATTTTTTTTTTGAAAATGAATTATATATTATTTTGAAGGAACAATATGGTAAAGATAAAAAAAGAAAAGGTTCGCCCTAATTTCCTTCTTTTTCTCTCTCGACAAAGAACAGCCGCCTCACCCTCTCTTTCAGCGAGTGCATCCCCGGCGGCCGGCGATCTTCGCCACCGCCGAGTGAGGGCTAGCCTCAACCTTTCTCTTTTCTCGGTGTAGCGTGGTCGTCCTGTTCTGCTTATCTCCGGCGTTTGGATCTAGGTCGGCTCCGCAGATTCACCGGAGCTCTGGGGCCGGGGTGGTTCTCTCGCCGATGTAGTTTCCTCTTGGGTGCTCCTTGGTGGCCGGCTCTCTTTAGGTGTGGAGATCTCGGATCTGTTCTGTATTGGCAGTTCTCGGTTGTCTTCACCGGAGCCTTTCTCATCCGCGGTGATGTTGTTCGTCGTGATTCTCTTCTCCATCTAGGGTTGTCACTTGGTTGTCCAGTTTTTGGTGCGTCCGGTGTGAGTGTTGCAGGCGTGTACAGTGGTGACGCTCTTTTTAACGGTGGCTTCTCACCGGCTTGTCCTCGATTTATCCCTTCCTTGGTGGTGGTTCCAGTCTACGTCGTGTTGGGGGTTCAACGGTGGTCTGGTTTAGTATCGCTCTCGGTGTTGGCCGATTTTTTGTTGTACGGCTCCCTCAGCCCTTCGGGAAGGTAGTGGGATTGGGTTATGGTTCGGGTTTGCCCGGATTTTGTCTCGGTTTCCTTTGTATCCTTCAGCCGGTGGTATAGTGAGTCTCTTAGTATGTTTTATTCCCCTGTGCTCTTGGTCATCGGCATAACTCTTTTAGATGCGGGATTGGTGTCTAGTCTTAGTGTCGGGCTTTGGGCATGCCTCGATTAGAATTTTCTTTGGTTTCGTTGAGTCTAGAACCTTAACCTTCTTCCATCGCCTTTAGATTAGTTTGAATAAGCGGTCTTATCCGTCCACTCGTTTTGTTTATCAGTTCTTGTAAGGCTAACCTCTTGTGTAGACTTGTGGGAGTGCAAAGTTCTCGGTTTAGACTTGATAGGATTTAGATTAGGTGTGAAGGAGTTAGACTCTCGTTTCGGGCTTATGGTTTGTCTTGTCGTTGTATTTGGGTTTAGTTTGTGCGTTTAGCCCTTTCTTTGGTTCTTGCCGCTTTATGTGGTTTCTTGTTGGATATGTCTAGAAAGTGTTAGTGGTGTCGCGTCTGCTTCACTTTTCCGCTCTCTCATTATCTTTAGGTTTTTATGCCTTCGATTTCGTTTAAAAAGGGCTTGCCTCCGGAGGAAACTTTCCTGCCGGCTTCAGCTTCCCTTAAAACATTATGGCTTTGGTTTCCCGGTTCTTTCGGGCTTAGTTTTCCATCTTTCTTACCGGTATCTTGTTGATAATCGGTCTTTGTCTTTCGTCTGAGAATCCAGTTTGTCCCGACTTTGTGTTTGTGTTGTAACAATCTTTCACTTAATATAATGATCTTTAGACGAAGAGAAAAAAAGATAAAAGAGAAAAATCATGATTTCACATTGTAAGTTTTAACCCGTATTCTAACACAAGATCATGGTTTTGAAAATAGTTTTATAATATTTTTAAGAAAATGTAATAAAAATATTTGATATAAGTTTAATATTTATTTTAATTATCTAAAATATTTTTGTAGAATAATATTTTTTAATATGTAAAAATTATTGTGAGTTTTAATATTTTAATAATTAAATATTTAGAAAATTAGAAATAGAAAATTCCATTTATATTTTTGCATCAGTTTAAATTTACTTTTAATGTTTATATAATTAAAATTTGTTTATTCATCTCTGTAACTCGCTTTCTAGTGATTAAAACTCGTTTTTAATATTTTATAATTGAAATTGACTAATCTATTTTTTTTCCAACAATTCTTGTAGTGATATAAATAATTGTTGATTCAGCAAATCAAACAATATTCAATCTATTAAATTGAATAGAAATTAAGGGACTTGGATATGAGTTTAAACAAGAATCAGGAAGCAAGAACAGTTAGACCGGAAAAACTAGCCTTATTTAGAATATGAGCTCGAATCGATCAGTGATCACTAGCTCTTTAGGGTTTTTGTCAGTACAAAGTATGAATTGTGAACTTAGTCTTTTCCCGTGCAGGGGAAAGATATTTATATCAGCGGATTTGGAGTTTTTCCCTTAAATGTTTTCTGATATTCTTTACATAATAATTAGAAGAATATTTCCTAAAAGATATTCTTTCTTATCTCTTTTAAGATAAAGGTTAACTTAACATTTATCCTCTTTCTTTGTCTAGGTCGATGATAACTAGGATTTTCGCAATCCTTTGAGGTACCAATTCCTCAAGCTTATCGATGTAGCCTTGAGGTATCGAACCTTTTTGGGATGGATAAAACCAATAGGAATACACTAAACCTCTAGAGTCAAGCAATACCAATTCGAGTTGAAATTCTAATATCCTAAGTACAATTGACAATATCAAGCAATAGAGTCAAGTAAGAGAGAACAAATAAGATAATTCAAATAGATGATTAAAGATCAAGCTCTTGGGTATAGGAAATTTGATCTAAGCAACTAGGCATTGAATCAAGATGTCAAACACAACATTAAAATGCTAATCCTTTAGCTTAGGAACACCAATTCAAGTCAATACATTCTCATGTCATTAACCCTATGCTAATCAAGCATTAAACATCAACTCTCGTTGGCTAATAACAAGCGAGCACGCATTTAACACAAGTCCTTTAGCTACTAAACACCTTACACATCAATTGTCATTGGATAAGAATGTAAAGCTCTCATTAAATTCTAGCTAGCATTTCATCGAACACTTTATGTGCAATAAAATCCCAAGGTTCTAGATCAAGGATAGCTAAGCCTAATCTAGCATTAAGAACATCTAATGAGAAATGATCAATCAAATCTAAGCCCTAGGCATCAAGATTCAACCCCTAATCACTCAAATCTTCCTAACCCAAAAGCTCAAAAGGGGACTACTCACTAATCATTCTATGAACAACAAAATCCATAGAAATAGTGTTGATCATAGGAGATTAGAGGAAGTAGAAAGATTGAAGCAAAGAATCACCAAAAAAGTACTAGATTAATCCAAGGAATCAAATTTGTTCTTACAAAAGAGTTTAGAACATCAAAAAACAACTTCATAAACAAAAAGAGATAGGTTTTTGGCTTAAATAGTCAATAGGGTGCGAGCCGGGTCAACCCGGAACAAACCGGGTGTTGACCCGGATCCAAGTGAAAATCTGGGATCTGTATTGGCTAGGCTCGCCGATATGGTGGCCAATATGACTTCCTGCTGGGTCGTATTGGCCAGGCTGGCCAATATGGTGGCCGATATGACTTCCTGCTGGGTCGTATTGGCCAGGCTCGCCAATATGGTGGCCGATATGACTTCCTGCTGGGTCGTATTGGCCAGGCTCGCCAATATGGTGGCCAATATGACTTCCTGCTGGGTCGTATTGGCCAGGCTCGCCAATATGGTGGCCAATATGACTTCCTGCTGGCTCTTCCTTGGTCTTCTGAGCTCAAGACTCCACTTCCAGGCTCACCAATGCTCCTAGACACCTCCATTCACCTGCAAAACACAAGAAACACTCCAAATGCAAGCCTAGAATGCCTACTCCTAGTCCTAAACAACTCTAGACTCTAGATGCGACAATGACTCGACAAAATGGTATGAATGATGGAGAAAAGAAGTCAAAACAAGAACTATATACAAGCCTAAATGCATGAAAATGTATGAATATCAATTCCCCCAAACTTGAATCTTGCTTGTCCACAAGCAAGCATAAGTAAATCACAACAGGTTGGGGAAAAGGTTTGAAAGCGGGGGCTCATATCCAAAGACAAAACCGAGATCTACAAGTTCCAATCTGAGTCAACGTCACCAAGATGCAATCAAGTTAGGCTTACTCCAAAAATTTAGCAATGCTCATCAAGACAAAACTCTTAGCTCAATTCTCAACCTAGACAAGCATTCCTATCAACTAGCTCTTTAACATTCATTAGGTTTTCAAGTGGATCATACTCAATACAAGGTGACCAAACTCATTTGGCAAAAGGACAAGGTTTTTGAGATTAAAGTGATCTCAATCAAAAGAGGGGTTTATTCCAAAAGCATGAAGGTTCTCTCATAAAGAAGTGAATGAGCTATAGTAAAATGCTAAGAGTTAGAGGCAATTGGTGCATACTAGGTTGATTTCCATCTACCCATGCCACAATTACTTCTTCTCCTAATCTAGCCCACCTAAATGGATACTACCCTTGACCAAGGCTATCTTTGCCTCATCCCTCTTTTCAATAAGACACTTTCCAATCAAACTCCCCAAGGATCAATAAAGACTTTTCAAAACAGTGGCAAATCTTTTCTTTTCAACTAAGCTCAAATCTTTCTTTAGCAATGGTCTCTTTTCTCTTTTTTTTTTTTTTTTAGGTGAGCCTTTGGCTTTTTTTCATTTCAAAATAGGAGACACTTTTCTTTTCTTTAAACACATGAGAGCTTTTTTTTCTTTTAAAACACTTTGCCAACAAACATAAGATCACAACCAAAATCCCTTTCATTCTTCTTTTTCTTTACTCTCTCTCTCCTTTCCCAACTCTTCCCCCAAACTTTGATCCTAGCCTATTGCAAAGCCAAAGATGCTGAGCTTGCACTATATGGAAATTTCTCCTAGTCGCCTCATACTCAACACTTTTTACCTAGCTCATTCAAGAAAATAGGCCTACCTCTCAACAAGAGTGTTTAGGGTTTGAAAGAAGGGTGGTGAAAGGTGTGGATTCTGTTCAAGCAAGTGAGAGTGGTAAAAGGGATAAGAATGCTTGAATATTTTAAGAGTATCCATGAGTTTAGCACACAAAGCATGAGTAAGATAATTAGATGTCATCATTAAAGTTCTCACTTAGGTAGAGCTAGTTTCAATTCAAAGCCTATTTCAGTTTCAAATCAAGTTTCAAAGCAAGCAATCCTAGCATGGTTCGTCTTAACTTTCTATCCTTTCTTGAATTGCAATCTTAGGACAATCAACTAGCTCAAACAACTAGCATAAAGAACATGTCATCACTCAATCAGTCTTACAAGGAATTTCAATCATTGCTCCCTATGCATGCGTCCTATATGATGCAACTAGACTCGATCCTATGATGCAAGTGCAACTACATGCTTTCTTTTGAAAAAAAAAAATTTTTCAATTTTTTTGGATTTTCTATGCCTTAAGTGAAATGCTTGAGACTCGAAGTGAGGAAATCGAAAATAAGAACAAAGAAAACATGATTAGCAACTAGCCTCTCCCCCAAACTTACTTCACACCGTCTCGGTGGGAAAGCAAGCTCGAGAGAGAGATTCAAAAAAAAAAAAGGAGAAAAAGAAAGAAAAGAAGCTAAAATGCAAGTATGTACAAGTTGGAGTGTTACCTGGTCCAAGAGAAGGCGTATCGGTCGAGTGAACCTGGGCAGTGAGAGCGTATCGGCCTGGCCAACCGATACGCCAATGAGTCCATAGCTTTACCTATCAACCAAAACCTGATAAAAACTCAAAGCAAAATGTCAAAGATGACTAGCAAAAGATCAATATGTACAAGGATAAACATGGGAATGTCTCCCAAGTGCGCTTTTGTTTAAAGTCGTTAAGCTCGACTTTCGCAAACAGAGATTTAGGCGGTTGAAGAGTGTGGCCTGCCCTCGAGAGTGATGGCTAGGACCTGAGAAGTCAGCTCACTGAGATTGACTGAGTCGCCTTGGAACCTTGGACTGATCGAAGCCTTTACAACCTTTGGAGACATCTTTGTCACCATATCCACAGCCTTCTCTTTGGGAGCTTTTTCCTCATCGATGCTCAGCTTCTTCGAAGAGATGGATCCAACAAACTCAGTCCTTATGGTCATGGGAGGAGTTCCAATAGCTCTATCCACTCCCTTCTTTTGAGCATGTCCCATGTGCTCACTCAGTGATCCATAAGAAATGTGTTTAGGCCAAACTTCCTTGCCAACATTGGCAAATAACCTTGCTTCCTCTAGCACATCATCTTCATTGGGAGAGAGGATGACACCACAAGTGTGAAGAGATGTGCTTCTTAGAGGATAGGAAGCTTTGGTATCAACATTATTCAGAACAGCACGTTTCTTTTTGAAGTCCAGACAAGCTCCAGTGGTGTTGAGGAAAGAGGTACCAAGTAAGAGAGGTAGTTGGGTACTCTTCTTCATCTTCATGACAATAAAGTCAGTTGGGATAGTGCACTCACCAATCTTCAGTGGATAGTCCTTGATCATTCCCATTGGAGTTTTTGAGTAAGAGTCTCCAAATGTAATAGACGATGGGTACCTTTCCATGCTCTTAATCCCAAGAGATTCCACCATGTCAAGAGATATCACACTCACAGTAGAGCCGGAATCACACAATGCATCCGTAATCTCTAAGTCTCCCAAAGTACAGCTGATGGTAAATTTACCCGGATTACCAAGCTTGGGAAGTACCCTTGGTGTTGTTTGGACAGTAGGCACAATATCTTCAGCAAAAGTATCAGTAGCACTCATCACCTTAGCTGGTGCAACATAGGAAGGGTTAACTACAGTGGCCTTCATCTCCTTGAGAGGAACATGTGCAGCCGGAGGGAGTTCATAACCATAGAGAAGTGCTTCTATCTCATCAACCTCTCGCTCATAGTCTGATTTCTCATGATCAACAGTAGAGAAGATTGCATTGCAGTAGTCTTTTGGGTTCTTCTCCGGGTTTCCGGGCAAGGTACCGGTAGGTCTAGAAGTGGAAGCGTGCATGTTTTCAACATTGATCAAGCGAGAGGTCAAATGCTGCAACTCATTCTTTAAGTTCTTCACTTCCAATGCCCCACTAGCTTGTCCTTGGATGAGTTGCTGCATCATGCCCTTCAACTCATTACCCAAACCCAAAGAGGAAGAAGCTTGTGGCTGTTGTTGCCCAAAACCGGGTGGGGGGTATTGCTGCTTGGGAACATAGCCTTGTTGTCCCTGAGGTTGAGGCTGAGAGACAAACCCTTGTTGGTTGGTGTAGGAGACAAAAGGCTTTTGTTGTGGAGCTTGTCCTTGAGATGGAGCTTGAGGATAGACTTGGTCTTGAGGATTGGCTACATTGGTGCTGCGGTATGAGAAGTTTGGGTGGTTTCTATAGTTTTGATTGAAGCCTTTGTTGAAACCACCTTGTCCAGCAATGAAGTTGATCTCTTCTTGTGTCAAATCCTCATCATCATCATAAAGTTGTGGCTTAGAATCCTCATAGTGTCCCACAAAGTTGATGTTCTTTTGGCCAATGGAGATCATCTTGTCCAACTTCTCATTCAAAGCTTTTATCTCTTTCTCATACTTCTCATCTGAAGATGATGATCCTCTATTAGTCCTCTCATAATCCTCATTGTAGTTGCCATCACTCGTTGCCAGATTTTCAATCAGCTCCATAGCTGCATCTACTCCCTTGCCTAGGAAGTGTCCATTGCTGCATGATTCTAGCATTGCCCTCATTCTAGGAAGCACTCCGCGGTAGAGGTTGCTGAGTAGTGTTTCCTTGGTAAAACCATGGTGTGGGCACTGAGTGGTGAGCTTATTGAACCTCTCCCAAGCTTCAGAGAAGCTCTCATTGTTGCGCTGCACAAACCCGGATAGCTCACTGCGAAAACGGGCAGTCCTAGTAGGTGAGAAGAACTTCTTCAGGAAAGCTTTCTTCAGGTCTCCCCAAGTAGTGATGGATCCTGGAGGGATAGTGCTTTCCCAATCCTTGGCTCTGTCTGCTAAAGAGAAGACGAAGAGACGCATTTTCAACCCATCGTCAGTCACACCATTCAGCCTCGTGGTGGCACAAATCTTGTCAAAGGTGTCCAAGTGCTGCAACGGGTCCTCAGATGCTAACCCATGGAACTGATTTTTCTGCACCATGTTCATCACCATAGCTCGGATCTCAAAGTTATTATTGTTCACCGCTGGTGGAATGATTCCATGCCGGTTAGCATTTGTGTCAGGTGTATCTCCATCACCAATGGCCCTAACCGGCCTTTGTTGCTGCTGCTGTTGATCCTCGTGGTTATCCATAATTGTTTGCTCAACACTTTCAACGTGAACAGCTCGTTCTTGTGCTCGTCGTTCCCTTTCTCTCGTGTGCTTTGATGTCGTAAACTCTTGCAACTAAGTTTGTAGTCCCTTTGCTGCGCAAGTTCATACACCTAGCATCAAAAAGAGAGAAAGTAGCAAATTAGTAACAATAACTTGAACTAAAAAGGAATAGAAAACGAATTGATATATCCAGAATCCCAAAATGGCAACGGCGCCAAATTGATAACTAGGATTTTCGCAATCCTTTGAGGTACCAATTCCTCAAGCTTATCGATGTAGCCTTGAGGTATCGAACCTTTTTGGGATGGATAAAACCAATAGGAATACACTAAACCTCTAGAGTCAAGCAATACCAATTCGAGTTGAAATTCTAATATCCTAAGTACAATTGACAATATCAAGCAATAGAGTCAAGTAAGAGAGAACAAATAAGATAATTCAAATAGATGATTAAAGATCAAGCTCTTGGGTATAGGAAATTTGATCTAAGCAACTAGGCATTGAATCAAGATGTCAAACACAACATTAAAATGCTAATCCTTTAGCTTAGGAACACCAATTCAAGTCAATACATTCTCATGTCATTAACCCTATGCTAATCAAGCATTAAACATCAACTCTCGTTGGCTAATAACAAGCGAGCACGCATTTAACACAAGTCCTTTAGCTACTAAACACCTTACACATCAATTGTCATTGGATAAGAATGTAAAGCTCTCATTAAATTCTAGCTAGCATTTCATCGAACACTTTATGTGCAATAAAATCCCAAGGTTCTAGATCAAGGATAGCTAAGCCTAATCTAGCATTAAGAACATCTAATGAGAAAGGATCAATCAAATCTAAGCCCTAGGCATCAAGATTCAACCCCTAATCACTCAAATCTTCCTAACCCAAAAGCTCAAAAGGGGACTACTCACTAATCATTCTATGAACAACAAAATCCATAGAAATAGTGTTGATCATAGGAGATTAGAGGAAGTAGAAAGATTGAAGCAAAGAATCACCAAAAAAGTACTAGATTAATCCAAGGAATCAAATTTGTTCTTACAAAAGAGTTTAGAACATCAAAAAACAACTTCATAAACAAAAAGAGATATGTTTTTGGCTTAAATAGTCAATAGGGTGCGAGCCGGGTCAACCCGGAACAAACCGGGTGTTGACCCGGATCCAAGTGAAAATCTGGGATCTGTATTGGCCAGGCTCGCCGATATGGTGGCCAATATGACTTCCTGCTGGGTCGTATTGGCCAGGCTGGCCAATATGGTGGCCAATATGACTTCCTGCTGGGTCGTATTGGCCAGGCTCGCCAATATGGTGGCCGATATGACTTCCTGCTGGGTCGTATTGGCCAGGCTCGCCAATATGGTGGCCAATATGACTTCCTGCTGGGTCGTATTGGCCAGGCTCGCCAATATGGTGGCCAATATGACTTCCTGCTGGCTCTTCCTTGGTCTTCTGAGCTCAAGACTCCACTTCCAGGCTCACCAATGCTCCTAGACACCTCCATTCACCTGCAAAACACAAGAAACACTCCAAATGCAAGCCTAGAATGCCTACTCCTAGTCCTAAACAACTCTAGACTCTAGATGCGACAATGACTCGACAAAATGGTATGAATGATGGAGAAAAGAAGTCAAAACAAGAACTATATACAAGCCTAAATGCATGAAAATGTATGAATATCAGTCGACGGGACATTTCCGAGCTCCATCGGTGTTGCCGAGCTACCTCTTCGTTGGTGCTTCCTGCCGCGGTCGGTCTCCATATCTTCTGGGCCGAATCTCCTCTTTAACTTATTTGTCATTGGGCCGAGCTTTTAGAGAGGTGCTAAACCCACCTCTAATAATAATTTACAAATTTGATGAAACAACCCGTTAAAAACTGTAATCATAAAAACATTAACCATAATTTGACCTATTGTATATTGAAAAATATAAATATTGATTAATTTTTAATATTTTATCAAATTTAAAATATATCTTCTTATTTTAAATTCATGCAAAGTTCATTTAAAAACTTTTCTAATCGTAATTAGCTAATTTATTTTCCAACCCATATTGGTTTAAATATTTTGCAATTTTGATAGGGTAACCTGTCAAAAATTGCAAGCATTGAAAACTCAATCGTGATATGACATATCATTCAATCAAACAATATAAATTATTGATTAATTTTATTATTTTACCAAAGTAAAAAATATCAATATAATTTTATATTTTATTAGAATTAAATAAGTTGAAATTTATTTTATATTAATTTATTTGTTATATAATATTCACTTTCAAAAAGGTTAAATTATGTTAAAATAATGAATATATGTTATTTTATGTATATATTTATTTAAATTAATTTTATAATTTCTAAACATAATTGATGTATTTAGTCATTTAATTCTATGTATAATTTTCTTTAGTAATTTAAATAGGTATATGGAATATATATGTGTATTAAAATATTTTCATTTGTATTGATTTATATATTAGAATTTAATTAATTTAGCTTATAATAATTTTAATAATAAGTTGGAATTACGTAATTACTTTTAGAACTGATATTGATTAAAAATATTTTACTAGATTTTGTTATAGTAAAAAGGAAATATACATTTACATTTTAAATAAATAAGGATATGGTAAGATATTATAAGTCAGTGGCACAATCCATAATATAACACGTAAAATCAATGTTAGTTTTATAAAACTTTCATGTTTTAATATTATATATTTCATAAACGTATTGATTTAACTTGAATTGATTGTAATTTGTTCGGTTAATACCAAATGTGTATAATTTAATAATAACATAAAGGAATTGTTTATCTTGTGGTTTGGATTTTTTATACAAATATATATATATATATATATTTATTTAAAAATTAGAATTTTTATTTATGGATTTAAAAATTAGATTTTTTTTTTAATATTGACTTTGGATTCGTGAAAGATTATGAGTCTAATACAAAAAAAAAATCTATGAATTAAAAAAGTTACTCAGTTAACTCAAAAGCATTTGAATAATTTTGTTTAACCATTTCTCTATTCATCACAACTAGGAATGTCAAAATGGGTAAACCAATCCAAACCAATCAATATCCAAATGGTTTTAAGCTTACATGGATCAAATGGATTGGGTCAATCCATAACACATTTATTTTAATGGGTTAGTGGCTTTAATGGTTAATCCATTTAATAATACTTAGAATTTAAATAATTATTAAATTAGACTATTATATATTTTAATAAATCAATTAAATATTAATTAATCTATAAATAAAATAAGCTTGTTGGTTTTAGCTCTAATCTCATATTACAAGTTTTACAGAAATACGACTTTGACGGAAAAATGCGATTTATGGTTTCGGCGGAAAAACATGATGTTACAGTTTGGGGCGGAAAAACACGATTTTACGGTATTGGGCGGAAAAACACGATTTTACGGTTTTGGCGAGAAAACGCGATTTTACGGTTTTGGTGGGAAAAATCGACCTTACAATTTTGGCGAAAAATCTCGACTTTAGGGTTTTGGCGGGAAAACTCGACTTTAGGGTTTTGGCGGGAAAGTACAATTTTACGGTTTTGGAAGGAAAACTCGACTTTAGGGTTTTGGCGGGAAAACTCGACTTTAGAGTTTTGGCGGGAAAACTCGACTTTAGGGTTTTGGCGGGAAAACTCGACTTTACGATTTTGGCGGGAAAATTTAACTTTACCATTACAGATTAGCAAGATTTGATCCTTGGATTATGTTATGATTTTGGATCATTAAGGAGTAATTAGTGATCAAAAATTTAAAATAAAAATGTGTGCATTGGGACTTTGATCATGTGAGTTTGGACTGAGATATGGGATATTTTGGTTATAAAATAAAGCCCCAAAAAAGTTTATGGACAATAAATTGTTAGAGAATAATGGATGCATTGAATGTGAATTAAGATGCATTGAATAATAAAGACACATCACTATTGTATATTGAACTTTGAGGCACATCGTCCACAGAATCAGAGAAGGCAACCTCCAGCGAAAAGGAACAAATTGAAGAATAGCCCAAGCCAAGATCTGAAAAAATAAAGCTCGTCCAAAATCTAGCATAATCACCTGTAAATCCATGGAAGAGAGTCCGAGAATCTCACCAAAAAGAGCACAAACTAATTTCGGTCTCAATTGGTTTAAAACAAAAATTAAAGATATGATCTTACAGAGGTTTTTAATTTTTATAATAAAAAAATCTTACAGAGGGTATCCTCATGTTGTTGATCATTACAAACTCCAAGTATAATCACATTATTCATGATTCCATATCCGATAAGACAAAAGTCACCATCCTCTCTTAATTATTTTTCTAAAACTTAAATTTCATTCACAAAATTATTAAATTTTAATAGTAGAAGAATAATTTCAGTTGTATTCAAAGCTTTTGAAGAGAAAGTGAATGCATAATAAACAAGTTGGGATACCATACTTTGCCTTATAAATCACAAATTTACCTATCGGGTGATCAAAAATGCTAACAACTCAGATGCATGTAAAATATTTATTAATTGTTATAATTGATTTTTATTATAGAGTACATTTTAGGTATGAAGTATTTTAGGGTAACAACAACAGTAAAGAACACCATCTAATGGAACGCATTTGCTAGTTTTGTATCCCCCACTTATGCAATACGTTGGACAGTCAATCACTGAACACGGTCCAACACAATTATCCTCATCAGCTTCAACTTTCCCTATATTTCACCAAAAACGAAAATTGTTAAAAAGAGTACACACTGATATATTAAAATATTTATAATGAGAGACAAATATAACTTGGGGCCGTGAAAAATAGAATGATCATAGAAGAAACCATTATGAATCTCATGAATCCAATCTTGCAATTCATTTTCACTGTATTGTCGATATCTCACTTATGATTTTATTTAAGTTCTTTTATAGATTTTTAGAGTCAAACAAAATCTGATTTTAGCTCTCATAATAAGAAAAAAAATCTGATTTGTATTAGTTTCCATCAATTACACATTAAATATTTTGTCAATTTTAGATATAACTAGATTTTGACACACTCATCCTACAGTAGTCTTTCCCTCTTCTAGAAACTACTTAGATGATTGCCACCACATAAGCTCAAGTTCAATGTACAATAGTGATGTGTCTTTATGATTCAATGCATCTTAATTCACAGTCAATACATTCATTCTTCTCTAACAATTTTGTGGTCTATAAACCTTTTTGGGGTTTTATTTTATAAAAAAAAAAAAGCTCATCTCTCAGTCCAAACTCCCATGATCCAAGTCCAAATGCACAATTTTATTTTAAATTTTTATCACTCATTACTCCTTAATGATCCAAATCATAACATAATCCAAGGATCAAATCTTGACAAAATATGATATGAGAAAAATATGTTTGAATTGGTTTAGTGAAATTGGTTTAGAATTTATCTTGGTTATTTTGGTTTATACATTTAATTTAAATTTATGTTGGTTATAAAAATTTATTGGTTTGGATATGGATAACTCATTATCCATTTGGATCCAAACCATTTTCATCCCAACTCACTAAATCCATTTATCCATTTTTCCACTAATCCATTTACACCCAATATTTTTAACCATTAGAATCAATGGTTTAGATTGGATTGGGTTGATCCATTAACTTTTATCCATTTTGACACCCCTAATTGTTACCAATCATATCCATGGTATATTCTAATTCCCATGAGCTTTTATTTCATTTTACATGCCTTTTTATTATTATTATTATTATTATTATTATTATTATTATTATTTTTTTTTTTTTTTTTGGTAAGGACTAACACTGATATTGGTAAATTATTGTACCATGCAATTAATTATTTAAATGGTAGAACTCTAAATGTGATAATATCTCCATAATCAAAATCCATAAGCACAAGGTGCTTGCATCCACAAGTAGGGATGTCAAAATAGGTAAACCAATCCAAATCAATCCATATCCAAATAGTTTTAAGCTTATATAGATAATAGATTGACCCAATCCATTTATCAAATTGATTGGGTCAATCCATAACCCATTTATTTTAATGGGTTAATGGTTTTAATGGATAATCCATTTAATAATACTTAGAATTTAAATAATTATTAAATTAGATTATTATATATTTTAATAAATCAATTAAATAATGGTTAATCTATAAATAAAATAAGCTTGTTGGTTTTAGCTTTAATATCATATTACAAGTTTTATAGAAATACGAATTTGGCGGAAAACGCGATTTATGGTTTAAACGGAAAAACAAGATTTTACAGTTTGGCGGAAAAAAACACGTATGGTATTTGCGGAAAAATACGATTTTAAGGTTTTTTTGCGGAAAATGCGATTTTACGATTTTGACGGAAAACACGTTTTTACGGTTTTGGCGAGAAACACGTTTTTACTGTTTTGGCGGGAAAATCGACTCTACAGTTTTGGCGGAAAATCTCGACTTTAGGGTTTTGGCGGGAAAACTCGACTTTACGGTTTGGCGGGAAAATACGATTTTACAGTGTTGGCAGGAAAACTCGACTTTAGGGTTTTGGCGGGAAAAATTGACTTTAGGGTTTTGGCGGGAAAACTCCACTTTATGGTTTTGGCGGGAAAAATCGACTTTATAGTTTCATATTAGCAAGATTTGATCATTGGATTATGTTATGATTTTGGATCGTTAAGGAATAATTAGTGATCAAAATTTTAAAATAAAAATGTGTGCATCTGGACTTTGATCATGGGAGTTTGGAATGAGAGATGAGATATTTTGGTTATAAAATAAAGCCCCAAAAAGATTTATGGACCACAAAATTGTTAGAAAAGAATGGATGCATTGAATGTGAATTAAGATGCATTGAATCATAGAGACACATCACTATTGTACATTGAACTTTGAAGCACATCGTCCACCGAATCAGGGAAGGTAACCTCCATCGAAAAGGAACAGATTGAAGAAGAGCTCAAGCCAAGATCTGGGAAAATAAACCTCGTCCAAAATCTAGCATAATCACCTCTAAATCAATGGAAGAGAGTCCGAGAATCTCACCAAAAGGAGCACAAACTAATTGCGGTCTCAACTGGTTTAAAAACAAAAAAATAGAGATATGATCTTACAAAGGTTTTTTATATAAAAAAAAAAAATCTTACAGAGGGTATCCTCATGTTGTTGATCATTACAAAATCCACGTATAATCATATTATTCATGATTCTATATCCGATAAGACAAAAGTCATCATCCTCTCTTAATTATTTTTCTAAAACTTAAATTTCATTCACGATTTGTTATTAAAAATAAAAATCCGGTAACAAATCAAAGATTGTCTAATATATTAAATAAATTCTTATACGAAAAACTCAAAAAAAAACAAAAAGATCTATCCAAGTTCACAGTCTTAAATATATTGAATTTTTACTTTAAATTTAGTAAAACTATTAAACAAAACAAAAATGTGTAGAGTTTCGTATTTGCAAAACTCAAAATTTGGTGTAAGGCCGGGCCGAGCAAAAGAGTGCTACTCATTGAAGAAGTTGTCCTCTCCTTTTTATTTTAAAATACCTTTAAAAAATTTCTTCTAAAATCATCAAAGTTTAATCCCATCTATGCAACTACACTGTATAATTCCACAATTTGATTCCATATTATAATGTTTGATTTTGATGTTACGCCAACGGCTGTAGTTCTTTGTATAAGTTGAAAAATATGGCTAAATTATGTATACTAAACTAATTGTTATTTCAGGAAACGTTTACTCATTGAAACACTGGCAACGCTGCGGCTATGACAAATAAAGTCGGCTGGCCCAGCTAAAGCCATGTCCACAGACGAAGTCGAGAGCAATAAACTAAAGCAAATTCACATTAAATTATGACTATATATCTATGGAATCTAACACTTAATTTTTGTGTTATTTGAGTTGTTAGATTGAAATGGTGAGTGGGGGCTGAATTATTCATATATGCTACTTAAATAAGTGATCAATGACTATTGGCTAATCAAAAATTGGATTATTAGTCAAATATAGTTGGAAAAAATATATATAAACATATTTAGTCTATGATTAACGTTTAATTAGTATTTATATAATCTAATCTGGAAAATGGTTTATAGAAGTTGGAAAAAAGGTGATCATAAACAGAATCTTGAATCAGATTGGACACAAATCGTAATATAAAATTTGCAGCTTGTTTAATTAAGAAATAAACTCTT
Organism: Orychophragmus violaceus; assembly: GCA_030180135.1. Lineage (NCBI taxonomy): Eukaryota > Viridiplantae > Streptophyta > Magnoliopsida > Brassicales > Brassicaceae > Orychophragmus > Orychophragmus violaceus. Next base: position 101,912,759 of record CM058233.1, on the reverse strand, counting down.
TTTAAAATAGATATATAGCTCTTTTGTTATTTATTTTATTTATCATCTATGGTACTTATTAAAGGCAGGTTCAGCTTTGTGTTGGCATTACGTGTTACTGATATTAAAATTAATGAAGAGTTTTTTCTGTTAATCCAAGAATAGATCCCAGACCAAACAGTTCAGAGTAATCCCATGGCCCTGTCAGACCGTAGGTCAACTTCACGTGAGAGGATTTTTCTTGGGCCTTTGGCCCAACGCCCGCATTAAGTGTCCAGATGAGGTATGTTAGTTTCTGCATGGGGGGAGAGGGGAGATCGAAACCGGATGATGATTGTCACCACATACCCATTCTTCCACTTGGACTACCTCGTCGGGATAAAATTAATGAAGAGTCAGTAGTTCCCTTCTCAAAAACCAACTAATATGCTATTAAAAAAAAGTACACTCACCTAGAGCCTAAGAGTATATATATATATATATATAGCACTTTTGCTCATTTACTATATCTCATCATATATGCAACATATATATATATAGCACTTTTGAACTTTCTATTTTCTCATATCAAAAATACATATTTTATAATGTAATTTGAGATTAAAGGTCAATCCGTACAGTAAATTAAATTAACCTTTGGTGATAACTAAAACATTTTTCTTAACTTTTAGTTTTCCCCAAAATTAACAATAATTTTTTTATTAAAAAACAATTATAACTTAAAATGTGATTTTGAGATAATATGTCGACCGTTCTACAAAAGAGGATAAACGTAAAAATTTGGAATCGGAAAAACAAGTTGCAAAGATATTAAAATATTGGCTATAAACATAAACTCAAATTAAAAATACAAATAGGGTGGAAAATGGATCTGTTTGGTGAACAAAAGCGGAACAATTAGATTAGCGGTTAGCGGAAGTGGTAAGCGGTTGAATAGTGCAAAGCTGTAAGTGAAATGTGTAAGCGAAAACTGTTAGAGAAAGCGGTAATAAAAAGCTGAGAGTAACCATTTTTACTATAGCTTTGATAACGTTTTCGTAATTGATAACAAACAAAACGGTAAACCTCTAACGCTTTTACTTTAATGGCACCAATCAAACCCAATGGTTAATACTATTATATAGTTTAGATTATGACAACGGGTGATGCATAGAAATAATCTTCCGTCCAAGTAGGGATTGGTTTGCTGCTGGTCAAAATTCATTTTGTGTTCCCAAAACCCCATGTGCACTTTCTCATTAGTCAAACTTAACATTCTTTAATAACTTAAAGGACGAGCGCATCATCCGAACGTTCACCAACTAATCATGAAGTCCAAAGGTCATGTTAAATTTCTAGTGGTTAAGAGGGTTCGAATTTGAGTGCAGGAGGTTACTAACAAAACACTCTTTACCTACGACCTCTTGGTTATTAATCTACATTGTTCAAAGAAAAAAAATCTACATTCACTAAGATTTTTATACCTAATAGAAAATCACAAATCATTGGTCTACAATCATTGGCAATTCCACAACAGAATACAAATATTCGAAATGGCGGGCCATGTGTAAAATATTGGAGCTATGATATTATAGTCGTGATAGTGATAAAGCTCTGATCTAACCAGGGCCGTTGGCTTCCACCAAAGGACAAAACTCTTTCCCGAGTCATCTCTGTTCATTGGTTCCTCCAAATATCAAAATCTGAGAAACACACAAAAATAAACCTCATTCTCTCACTCTTCTCTCGTAAACATCGCTGTCTCCCAAGATGGCATCTCTCTCAGGCCTCTACTCTTCTTCTTCTCCTTCTCTCAAACCTTCCGTTAAACCATTGACGGCGCCGACCAGAGTAGATTCCTTCTCTTTCCCACATGCATCCAAACCGACACACCTACCGTTGACTCTCTCCGCGTCTCGCTCTCAGGCGCGTGATATTTCACACGCGGATGCCGCCGTTAAGAAAGAGCTTATCAAGGATCCCGATGCGTTGTGGAAGCGATACCTAGATTGGTTGTATCAGCAGAAGGACCTCGGGTTGTATCTTGATGTCAGTCGGGTCGGATTCACCGATGAGTTTGTGGTTGATATGGAGCATCGATTCAAAGCAGCTTTCAAGGCTATGGAGGATCTGGAAAAAGGGTCTATAGCGAATCCAGATGAAGGAAGGATGGTTGGACACTACTGGCTCAGGAACTCCAATCTCGTGCCTAAGCCGACTTTGAAGACACTGATCGAGAACACTCTTGATTCGATCTGCAGTTTCTCCAACGACATAATCGCTGGCAAGGTCAGTATTCGATCTCACCTTGTTTGGAATTGGCGTCAATTAATCACATTTCTGATTATCGCAATGTAGTAGAGATTTACTTAGCTCACTATTTGAATATTGTTTGCTTGCTATTCCCACTCAATTTTGGTTTGTACATTGCAGATAAAGCCACCATCTTCTCCTGCGGGTCGCTTTACTCAGATTCTTTCTGTAGGCATTGGAGGTTCAGCTCTTGGCCCTCAATTTGTCGCTGAGGCCTTGGCTCCAGATAATCCTCCATTGAAGGTATTTGACACTGTTCTGATTGTAGTCAACATTACATTCTCATGTTGTTAAGATACTTGGTTCAGCTTTTATCTTTGCTTCCTGGAAGGCTCTCTCCTGTCTTAGGTTTTTCTGATTGAAAGATTCTATTTTGTTGGGTGCTTTATTGGAAGCTTTGTACTTCTTTTTTCTCCCTTGCTCTTCATGACTTTTCTTTTCTTTGGCCGTTGATAGATAAGATTCATCGACAACACCGACCCTGCTGGAATCGATCATCAGATCGCACAACTTGGGCCAGAGCTTGCCTCAACTTTAGTAATTGTCATCTCAAAGGTTTGTACTTTATTCTGTTGTGTGCACTGTCTCTTTATATGATGGTTGGTCTTGGTCCTGATATTGGCGAGCATGACTAAGTATCTTATGTGTTTCCCAGAGTGGAGGTACTCCTGAAACTAGAAATGGACTATTGGAAGTACAGAAAGCATTCCGCGAAGCTGGTCTGAATTTCGCAAAACAGGTTTTGATCTCAGGTTTTTGTTTCCGCTTTTTTGCTGAGATCCATGTCTCTACGAACATGGTTAACACAGTTGGAAAATGTATGAGACAAGTGTAATTTGCCTCATTAAAAAACTGGCTTCCCATGGATCATTAGACACCTTCAGATGTATTGCATATGATTTAGCTTTAACTTCTTCCCAACTGTAGTTCCTCAGCAGCAATTTCCCGCTGTATGCTTATGCAGGGTGTTGCAATAACACAAGAAAACTCGTTGCTGGATAACACGGCAAGAATTGAAGGTTGGTTAGCTAGATTTCCTATGTACGATTGGGTGGGTGGAAGAACTTCGGTAATGTCTGCAGTTGGTCTGCTTCCAGCAGCACTACAGGTAACTGATACATATGCTTAAACTTAGTAGGATCATTAGTTGCTTTATGTTTATTAATGCACTGTCATCATATAGGGGATTGATATTAGAGAGATGCTTGCTGGTGCTGCAGTGATGGATGAGGCTACCAGGACAACTTCAGTAAGTCTTACTTGTTGCAGCTTGTGTTCATTCTGGTTTTATTGAAGATGAATCTACTCACCAGGGTTTTAGCAGAATACCATACACATTGTTGGGTTTTATGATTCATACACTTTAGATAGTCTATCATGACCCGACTGTTAAATTCTTTCAGCTCAAGAATAACCCTGCAGCGCTCTTAGCAATGTGTTGGTACTGGGCTTCCGATGGTGTTGGTTCCAAGGTTATTTTCCTTAACTTTTTCAAGAGTGTCCTAGACTAGCAAGGAGATTGGGTTTTTATTGACCTCTTGTACTCACTTCTTTCCCTTACAGGATATGGTTATCCTTCCTTACAAGGATAGCTTATTGCTATTTAGCCGGTATCTGCAGCAGTTGGTCATGGAATCATTAGGAAAGGAGTTTGATCTTGACGGTAACACTGTAAGCATTCTATTTCTTCAGTTTTCACCACAGTACCCTAAACGAGAGTTCATGAGCATTACAATTTCCTGAGAAGTGTATATTGGTTTTCCAATTACTGCCCATCGTAGAAAATGTGGGCATGGTTGAGTTGAATCTTTTACCCTCCTTAATGGAAGAATTGAAACATGTGTACTGTTTCCTCAACCTTGTTATTACAAGTGTGATCCCAAGGAGCGGTGATTTGAATGTGCAGGTTAATCAAGGGTTAACTGTATATGGAAACAAAGGGAGCACTGATCAGCACGCGTGAGTTTCCTTTATTCATATAGTTTTCCTATTCGAGACAAGGCAATAATGGATTTTTTTATCCAAACAGTATTTAATTTGTTGAATTTCATTAGCTACATTCAACAATTGAGGGAGGGTGTGCACAATTTCTTTGCAACCTTCATAGAAGTTCTACGGGACAGACCCCCAGGTCATGATTGGGAGCTTGAGCCAGGTGTCACCTGTGGAGACTACCTCTTTGGGATGCTTCAGGTCTGATTTAAGAATCTCGTTTCACACAACTTAATCAGAGATGATATTCACTCTTTACACACTGTATTTGGATTATCTTCCCCACTTATGAGCTGCTTTGTATTTTTGCAGGGAACTAGGTCTGCTTTATATGCAAACGGTAGAGAGTCCATTAGTGTTACCATCGAGGAAGTGACACCAGGATCTGTTGGGGCTCTTATAGCTCTTTATGAAAGAGCGGTCGGGTTATATGCCTTACTTGTCAATATAAATGCTTACCACCAACCTGGTACAGATATTCCTCCCAAATTTAAAATCCTATGTTTTGTGATTGCCCAGCTGAAATTTGTTTACTGAATCTTACAAAAATCAATGAGTTCAGGTGTGGAAGCCGGGAAGAAGGCAGCAGCTGAAGTTCTGGCCCTGCAAAAGCGTGTATTGTCAGTTCTTAATGAAGCCAGGTAAGAATCAGACCATGTATGCTTCTCTTTCAAATCTTATCAGGAGAGACAACTTAGATACTAATCCTCTTTCTCTGCCTGCAGTTGTAAAGATCCGGTAGAGCCATTGACACTGGATGAGATAGCTGATCGTTGCCATGCTCCTGAGGAAGTAACGTCCAAATCCTTGAGGAAAAAAAACTTTTCATTAGTAACGTTTCGACATGGACTTATGAAAGAAGTTGTATGCTTTGAATTTGCAGATCGAGATGATATACAAGATCATAGCTCACATGTCTGCAAACGACAGAGTTCTGATAGCTGAAGGAAGCTGCGGATCGCCACGGAGTGTTAAAGTGTACCTTGGCGAGTGCAATGTGGATGACATGTACGCTTAATAAAACCCAACACTTTCTCAAACTCAAAAGAGTCTTGTTCTCTGTTTTTTTTCCTTGTTTATTTCTGCCATGTCTATGATTTTGAAAAGGAGAAAAAGATTGCAATAAGAGCAGGAAACAGTTGTGCACTTGTTTAAAATAAAAGATTGGTGGGTTCATCAATCAACCAGGGCTCATGGGCAGCAAATGAAATGCACTTGGCTTTGAATGGTAGCATTGATCAATGAAGATTAGTCCGCAAGTGATCAAAATCGTTTATATTTACTATTTATAGTATTTGGTCCTCATCGGTGCAAAAAAAAAAAAAAGTTAAAAAGATATGCTGCAAATCCCAAATACAATCAATTGTTGTGTTCTAAACCAATCCACTTTAACCACCATTCAAACCCCAACACTTTTCTAGTTGTTCTTTTGTTGCATCTCTTAACAAAAGTTTAAGCAACTTCACATGTGAGTAATGAGTTAGATGAGTCTTGTCACGGATGCTCAACAAATCTCCTCCATGTGGTTAGATGGTATGCGTATTGCAACTCAAGCAAGTGAAACGTTTCATATTTGTAGCATCTTCGACACCATTAAATTTTCATTATCTAGCTACTTTTCACAATTACACAGAAAGAAACATAAACGTACTATTTATACTCGACATTGTTTTTATTCATACTGATTCTTAATTACTACTTTGAAACTTTTTTCTTGGGTCTAATACTTTGAGAATTTGAATGAGTTGTGTTGACAAAAATCATAGATCTTCCGTAAGACCACAAGACACAAGTCGATTTGTGCCCACCACCACCTATTTTGTATCTACCATAACAACAAACAAAAAATCATAACGTTATACTTCCTTTTCCCACTTAAGAAAAAAAAAATATTTATTGTATAAATAATACTGAATATTTGACCCAAAAAAAAAAGAATTGCTTTTCCACGTCACAACTACCCGTTATGCACCCAGCCCAACAAACTTCGTTTGCGCGCACAACGACACCGTTCCAGATGTCTTACCAACTGGCTTCTCTACACCTTTCCCAAATTTGAATTCCCTAATTTTTGAAAATTAAAAAGAGAATTAAAAGAAACACAAATATTTCCAAAAATAAAAAACAAACACAGATTTCGATCGTCTCTCTCTCCCTCGCTCCTCCGTGAAAGCTTTCTGATTAAGCTTTCTTTGTCTCCTCCACTGCGAAATCTAGCGCAATCTGTAAATTCCTGAGGAATCTCTTCTAAAGCAAGACTTCATTCGCTCAATTTAGCAACTTCCTTCGCCTCAATCAACTCGCACTGAGCAAAAGATTTACACCATGATCTCCAGGGGAGTATTGGATTTGCCTTCCAAGGTCCGTAATGGCAACGTATCGGCCTCACCTCTTGTACCGATCACCAGAACCCTAGTGGCCGATGCTGACGCCACTAATTCTGCTTCCGAAGACGACATGAGTACAAATTCCGACGAGGTCTCCCTTGATTCGTCTCTTGCGAACAGTAGAGTGTCTAGTGGTGTGGGTCGTAGTTACGGTAGAAACTCGTCTTATTATACTTACTCCGAGGTGAGCTCCTCTAGAGAGACTCTCGTGGGTGCGCGCGGAGAGACGGAGCCTAGATTTGATAGTGATACAGAAGAGGACGAATCCACGGATTCAGCTTCTAGTTCGCAGTTTTCTCCTCCGCCGCAGGATGAGAAGATTAACGGCGGTGTATCTCGAGTTCAAACTCACTTACCTAAGACGGACGGGGGAGCTGCCGTAGAGAAGGTTGAAACTCACGAATTTGTGTTTATCCTTTTCTGTTAAAATCTGGATCCATTATGGTTTCGTATGATTGATGATTGTTTTCCGCGTTCGTAGAGCTAGGAAGACCAATAAAATGACTGATATGGAATCCCAATTTTTCTCTGTTCAGTGGCTAAACAAACTGAAAAACTAGCTCTCTCATCTGTTTAGATGTCTTCGTTTATTGTGGTCAGGAGCTTGTGCTTTAGCTGATGCTATACAGGCTATTTGTCACATCAGAGAAGAATTGCTTGTCTTGGTTACTTGTATAATGGTGGAAACAAGGATGTGATTTGTTTCTTTTGTTGATCTTCTCGTAATCTAGTTCATATTGCAGGAGCTTGATGACATGTTTTCTTCTGAAGAAGTAAGCGATATTCCCAGTGCCCCTCCGTTTTCTGGGGCAGCAGAGGAGTCTGAAGAAATTAAACCAGAAACTTCAGGCGTTCAAATTTCAGAATCCAGAACAGAAGATTGTGTAGAAAGTAGAAAGACCGGCCATTTTACTAGGTATTTCCTTTTATTTCGCTCTTTATATGAAATGAATTCCGAGTCTACTAAACCATTTTAACGTTTTGCTTCTGTTTCTGTAGACCTAGTGCTGCTTCTGAGTCATCTGGGCCATCTGATCAACATCCAGTTCGACTGCCAACTTTTCATGCAAGGTAATTCGGATCTGTTTACCTTGTTATCTTCAATCAGTTTTGTAAGCAAGTTGGATTCGTTTTAATCACTGCCGCCTATTTTTATGTTACCTTGATACAGTGCTCGTGGACCATGGCATGCTGTGGTGTCCTATGATGCATGTGTTCGACTTTGCCTTCATGCGTGGGCAAAGGGTTGCATGGAGGCTCCCACGTTTCTGGAAAACGAATGTGCTCTTCTCCGAGAAGCATTCGGGTGAGTTTATTATTGACGTGAAGATATTTTATATTTCTTTATACAAACTGAAGTCGAATGATAGATTTTCATCCACATGCCTCACTAGTAACTATTGATAACATATTACTTTTTGGGGGGGTTTAAACTGATACAGGTTGAAGCAACTCCTTTTGCAATCGGAGGAGGAAATGCTGATGAAGCAATCTTCACAAGCTCCGCACGAGGGAGTTGCACCAAAACCCAAGACAAACATTGGCAAAATGATAGTGCAAGGTACACTTTAATTCCATGTTCCATCGGTTTCTTTGTCTGCCATCCTATAATCAATAGGCGTAAAATAAACTTGTCTACTTCTGCAGTACGACGTGTTAAAACAGTTTTGGATGCTCCAACGGGTTGTAGTATATCATCTTTAAAGCCATCGGTGATAAAGTTTGACAAAATCCGGGTTCACTTTTCCAATATCTCAAAACGTATATCTTCTGGATGGCGGGCTCTAAGGAATATCCATGTTCGTGTACCCGCAAATGATTCTTCTCTTTCACGTCAAAGCCTGGGATATGTACATGCCAGTACACAGTACTTAAAACAAGTTTCTGGTCTCCTGAAAGTTGGTGTCACAAGTCTACGTAATAGTTCAACGTCTTATGATGTTGTTCAAGGTATGTGAAAGTTATTAACTACTTGCCTATTAGGACTTTACTTAGCATATGTCATATGACATATATATCAGCATGTGTGGGCGAAGTTAGGAAGATATTGTAGTTCCATGTTTCCCCAGTTCACTGCTTTCTATTTTTTGTGCGATAACTTCTGTAAATATTGATTAATCCGTTTGGTTCTGTCATTCAGAAACATACTCGTGTAGGTTAAGATTGAAAAGCTCAACTGAAGATGACGCCATTATGATGCAACCCGGATCCGGTGAAGACCATGTTTTGTATGTACTTATTTCCGACTTTCTTTCCCCTCTCCCAAATCCACGTCTGGTAACTTTCCATATCTGTGGTGTCTGACAAAGTACATGGAATTCAACAGCTTTCCTGATAGTCATGGAGATGATCTGATTGTTGAAATACTTGATTCAGACGGGAAGGAATTTGGGCGTGTGCTTGTCCAGCTAGCTAATTTTTCTGAAGATTCGGTGAGTCATTTTTACTTACCTTTTTTAATTTATTACGTTTCAAATGCTTCTAATGAAGAATGCATACAGGCTGAGAAGCTTCGCTGGTGGTCTGTTTTTCGTGAGCCAGAACATCAACTTGTGGGAAAACTCCAGCTCAATATTAACTATTCAGCAAATTTTGATGATAACAGCCATTTGAAGGTGTGTTTAGCTACCTATCTCTCATTATATTTGGTATCTTTTATGGTCTCGCTTTCTGTTTGCTTCATGTAAGTGGAGTGACATGTCTTTTTAGTAGACTGAGAGACACTCCAGCAGTCCATTTCCTTGAGCAACTTTTATCTTGTTGATAGTAACAACAACTACCTCGTCTCTTGTTGATAGTAACTAGATGATTTTAGTCAGAAAATATTATCTTATAATAGTTGTTATTTTTAGAATTTTCATTAGCAATTTTACTAAAAGATGGGAGCTTTATGGTTATCTAAGAGCTCATGCACGTACATTCAGCTCCTCTCTATGTTCATTAATTGAAACGTTCCTCGAATTTATTGAAAATCTATCCTCTCTTTGAAGTATGTGTATCCTCTGCAGATTACGTCACTGAACACAGATATAAAAACTCATTGTATAGTGCGCAGAATATTTTGGTGTATTGATTTTTTCCTTTCATTTTCCTGTAGTGTGGTTCTGTTGCGGAAACAGTCGCATATGACCTAGTCCTGGAAGTGGCCTTGCAAATGCAGCGGTTTCAGCAAAGAAACTTGTTGTTATATGGTTCATGGAAGTGGCTTTTGGAAGAATTTGCCTCCTACTATGGGATTTCAGATATCTACACCAAGCTCAGGTATACCCTACTCACTTTCTATTTTTCTTTCTTATCATTAAAGGGATATGCTATAACTCCGTTTTCTCTATCTCACTTGTTTTGTTGCTCTAAGATACTTGTCCTATGTGATGGATGTTGCTACACCGACTTCCGACTGTCTCCATTTGGTGCTTGACTTGCTAACACCTGTCATCATGAAAGGAAATGGCAAGAGCGCCTTGAGTCATCAAGAGGTAGATCCGCAATCATCTATTATTTTTTCTTTGCCGTTTTCTATTTTTTTGTGAATCTTGTCTCAAGTTAAGCCATGAATAGGATTCGACTCCAAAGTTAGCTTATATACTTTGATCATAATACCTGACTCATAGCACCACAGTAGCAGTATTTATGTGTAATTCACCATTGTATTCATAAGTGTGGATGCAATGGTGAATGACAGAGCTAGACTTTTGGAAGCATAATAGTCTTGTCATACACATGCGCTTTCTGCTTCTGAGCTTTTTTTTTCAACAGAATCGCATCCTAAATGAAATTAAGGACCAAATCGAACAGATTCTGAAGCTGGTCTTTGAGAACTACAAATCTCTTGACGAGTCCTCATTCTCTGGAATGAATCATGTAGTCAGTTCTGCAACAGGAGTTCCAGCGCCGGCACTCACTCCTGCTGTTAAATTGTACAGGCTTCTGCATGATATCTTGTCTCCCGAGGATCAGACTAATCTTTGTCATTACTTCCAGGTAAAGCATACACCCTCTCAATTGTCTACCTCACTCTTGTTTAATTTTTCTCATCTATTTGGCATCAATGCTTTTTATAGGCAGCAGCAAAGAAGAGATCTAGAAGGCACATGGGTGAGACAGATGAGTTTGTTATAAACAACAATGATCCCAATTTTTGGGATCCTTCTTCAGTGTCGGCTGCTTACCAGAAAATGACTATGGTCTGCAAGAATGTAAAGAATGAGATCTATACTGATATTGAGATCCAAAATCAAGATATACTTCCCAGGTTAGTATGCAAGTGGAAAAGAATCAATGTTCAGTTAGTCTTCTGTTCAACTATTTCCAAATAATTGATATAAAAGATAATTGAACGCTACTGTTTACCAAAATATGCAACGTCAAGAGGATTCCATAACCAAAATATTCTTTGCTGACCAACCCTAGTCAACTGTAGTAGACATGTTACTGGCCAGTGGCTACTTGGGCACAAGCTCTTGAGTTTCGAAGTAGTGCCAAACTGGCAATATTTTCATCTTACAATAGACAGACTTGTCAACTTATTAACTAGATGGCTAGTTTTTTTCCAGAGATTTGTGGTTTATACCTAGTTAGCATCACCCATACTATTGCCTTCATGTGTTATTTGTTATCTTTGAACCACTGTTATACCATTATAATACCAAATATTATGTGATTGAAAATGTTTAGATATGTTCTGCACCCAAGGGTCTTGTAGCATCTTCCTGCAGGTGTTGATTGCTTAATGTTTGTTATTGTTTTATGCAGCTTTCTTGACCTTCCAAACCTGTCAGCGTCCATATACAGTACTGATCTCTGCAACAGACTTCGAACATTCCTTGTTGCATGTCCGCCGTCTGGTCCTTCACCAACAGTTGCAGAGCTTGTGATTGCAACTTCAGACTTTCAACGTGATCTTTCCGGCTGGAACATTAGGTAGATCGTTTAGATTATTTGATTTTTTATTGTCAATTGTTATTTACTGGTATCATGTTTCATTTTACAGTCCTATCCAAGGCGGTGTTGATGCAAAAGAGTTGTTTCACCTATATATTATGATTTGGATTCAAGATAGACGCCTTTCCTTACTTGAGTCATGCAAACTTGATAAGGTATATATATGGACTCTCTGTGTGGTTTTATTCAATTCTAAATCAAACTATGGAAGTTTTTTTGCCAAAATGTGCGATTTCACACTAAAAATTACAAAAAGCTAAGGCTTGACACAAATGGAGCTTTAGTTTCTGCTCGAATTATGATTTATGTGAATAACTGGATGTGCATGAATCGATACTTTTCTTATCTCTCATCGTTATCAGCTTATGGCGCAATATTGAGAAACTGACTTTTATGTGTCGTTACAAAATCTGTCATTCAACCAGGTAAAATGGTGCGGAGTCAGGACACAGCATTTAACAACCCCATTTGTGGATGAAATGTACACCAGGCTGAACGAGACCATTCAAGACTATCAAGTTATCATTTCTAGATGGCCGGAATATATCTTTGTTCTGGAGAATGTAAGTTTAGCGGTTCCTTGATGCCTTTTGATTCGCCACTATGAAATTAATTTTCTTGTGTATTCCATTGCATGTCATAAGCTACAACATAAATTGTGTTTCTTTAGGCCATTGCTGATGTTGAAAAAGCAATTGTGGAAGCTCTGGAGAAGCAGTATGCAGATGTCTTATCACCTCTAAAAGAAAACTTGGCTCCAAAAAAGTTAAGCTTCAAGTATGTCCAAAAGCTGACAAAAAGATCTGCGATTGCATATGTAGTCCCGGATGAGGTGATCATAATGTTCCTACACTTTTTCCTTACATTATGTTAAAGGAAGATTTGTTTTTCTGAGAGATTTCTTTATCTGCTGGCGCAGCTGGGCATTCTATTAAACTCTATGAAGAGAATGCTTGATGTTCTACGGCCTAATATAGAGGCTCAATTTAAAGCATGGTCTTCATGCATTCCTGATGGTGGGAACGCAGCTCCTGGCGATCGTCTTTCTGAGGTGGCAGTGATGCTGAGAGCCAAGTTTCGAAGTTACCTTCAAGCTGTAGTCGAAAAACTCGTAGAAAATGTGAGTCCATGTTTTGTAATCTTGTTGGATTTAGCATGGTTTTTGAGATCCTAATCCCGTTATTCAAAATGCCAGTGTTGTAACGGGTTATTTTATTTTTTCAGAGCAAGCTACATAAGGCGACAATGTTGAAGAAGATACTTCAGGACTCTAAAGAAAGTGTTGGAGAATCGGACATCAGAAACAAAATGCACAACCTGAAGGAGCAGCTCACCAACACAGTGAATCATTTACATTCGGTGTGTCAGACGCCTGTATTCATCGCATTGTCCCGAGGATATTGGGATCGTATGGGACAGGTAACTATTTCTATAATGTCTCTTGATTTGTGTTTGTTTTGTGGTGTTGGAGAGCTGATTCTTCTTCTGCCCATGACAGATTGTTCTAAGCTTTTTGGAGAACAGGAAAGAGAACGGAGCTTGGTACAAGGGTTCTAGAGTTGCTGTCTCTGTAAGGAGGCCCCTATAAAAACTGCAGTTACTTTTCATTGCATGACTTGACCTCATCTTATTGTTTTATAAATGGTGCATATTTGCAGATATTAGACGATACATTTGCAGCACAGATGCAACAGCTGCTAGGCAAGTCCTTGAGAGAGCAAGACCTGGAGCCTCCGAGATCGATTGTGGAGGTTCGCTCCATTCTTTGCAAGGACGCTACGATAGGATCAGGAAGGTGTTTGTGAGGAGAAAGAAGAAGGCAACAAACACATGAGCTGAAGAAGAAGTCATGGAATGAGTTGAATGTTGAAAGACTTGGAATAATACAGAAAGTTCATTTGACAAGATGAATTGTAAATATGTATTGTTTTCCATTTGTTTCTTTCATGCTTTTTCTGTTGTAAAGAACTCGAGACGTAATGAGTCTGAGTATTCTTTGGTTGTTATGAAACTAACACTGAGAGAGCATAAACATTTCTTTCATCAATAAAGATTACACTCATTCTACCATTTACAGAGAGTTGAGATCATTGTACTTAAACACACTACAGTTAATAAAGCTAAGTCTTTCTACTACTAAGCATGGAACGGCTAAAAATGCTCAAGATTCCTTACCTCTAAGCTGTAAGGATCAGATCTCATTTGCTCGTCTGCTTTGAAGCTGCAAGTATTTTGCTTGGTGGAGCAAATTGTCGAAACCATCAGATAACTTTTTGGGTGTATAATATATTACAAGACTAGTATTATGTCTGATACGAGTTGTGATAAGAGCTAGCAACACGATGAAGTGAAATACAAAACTCTCTTTACCAAAATCGACTCAATTCGAGGAAAATAAAACTGATTAAACCCTGGCTAACAAGTCCTTGTGTTGGACCTAAACAACACCAAACTATGTGTGATGTGGATGAGGAAGATTGAGATGGCAAATTCGTTTATGGGAAAATCCATATGAGAGGTTCACTGCTGATGATTATATGGTTAATAATGCCTTCAAGGGTATGGAAAACGATGTTCTACAATGGTTATTAATTACAATGGCTTGGTCAACAAAGCCTAACTAGTACTATTACTTACTACTAAGATTCCAGTTTTTTTAGGGCTTATAATTTTAGTTTTTGTTGTCAATTTAGGCTTTGGATGATACCGGTAAAGGTGGATTACTCGGCAAATAGACAAAACTGCTTTTGTTTATCATTTGTAATATTTGGTCCTTAGCAATAGAAAAAAATAATAAAGAAATCTGCTGTAAATCAATCACAGATCATTTTGTAAACAAATAAATTTGATCCACAAAGTACTTTAGTCCATAAAATGTAATGGTTTAGTCTGCACCTATATTAGTGTATTGTGATTATTTTTGCGCTAAGACTTCATAAACAAGCATATCTAATTTGAGATCAAATTAATCTATAAAATTGCATGTTGAGGATAACATCACAGAGAGGAGAGGCAACAAATGGCATTTGAACAGATATATAAATCAAATGATATAAAACATTGCTGAGTCGAGGCTGTTGAGTACCATGTGAGTGAGATGTGACTTTCAATTCAGACAAGCTTTGATATGGCCTTGCACGACACCCAGAAGGCTTTGGATGCAATACTCAGGATCATCGGGTTTTGATATATCCTGTTGCCAAAAAGAATTGGTGAGAACTACTAGATAGATGCATTCATACAGACAAACTAATGACTGAATGTGTTTGGTCGATGTACCCTATCGCAGTTGCGCTCCACGATGCTACGTTGTATATAACTTTACTTCCTTCCCATGCTTTTCGAAGCTTCCCCTTTCTCTTCTTCACTGAAAACATCGTGCTAAGTGCTGCATTGCAGTTCATAAGCAAACTCTTAGTACCTGATAAAACTCTTATTTGATAAGGAGAGACTATAGAGTCACCACACTCACTAGCATCTTAGCAAGATATTTACGGTTCTCTATAACAAATTCATAGGCTACTTTCTTTGGTTCAGGGAAAGTAGTAAAGCTGAAATCATTTCTAAATGGAAGTTCAAGAATTACCTTTCTGAAGCTGATCAGGTGATATATCCTAGACAAAGATAACACTGAGAATATCAATAAGTTGAGATAAAAAGTTGATGAGATCATGAGACATGAAACGAGATAAGCCTTTTATGTACTTACCTTTGTCTGCTTAAGAGATGATAAATATGTAGCCATGAAACAGGCGATACCGTCTGCTATATCTTCTTCCCTAACAAGCACATACTCATCTTCCGTTTGATCCATACTTCCTTCAACCCATATATCATCTTCACTAACTAGGTCCCAAGAGCTACTATCTTCTGCAATTCAAGAACCTATAGTTATCTCTACAGCTAGTAAAACGCAACAACGCCAAGATACATTGGCAATCTTATTGGGGTATTCAACAAAATGTAATCAACTTGTTACCAGCAAGATCTTGGAGAAGTGAAGCTTGGGCTAACTCTATCCTATCCCGAAAATCATGACCTTCAACTCTAGATTTGATGAGATCATACAACTGCGCAAGAAAAATAGAAGAGAATCAACATGGATCAATTCACAAGTTTTAAATTTCTCATATTCTCTCCCAGATATCTGATTCTACTACCAATTCAATTAAAGAGCATGGATAAGTTAAGCTATCATCTATTTTGATCCTACGAAGCAGAGAGAGTGTGAGGTAAACAAGCATACTTTATCGGCTTCAGGATCTCCTGGATCGGAAGAAGAAAACTCTTCTTCCCTCTCCGGTGAGTCACTATGTTCTCCAACGCGGTCGCTATTATCCTCTTGGGAACCACCGATTTCAATTCCATCGCCGGCGGGATCAATATCGGTGAGATTTAGCAGCTCGATAGCTCTCTGGCAATCCTCGAGCAAATTCTCCAAGGTTCTCCGCTTGACACGAATACTATCCAAATCGACGCGATTTACAGAATCATGACTCGAGCTAGAGACCTCGATTTCCATGTATTTTTTCGCCTATAATTGAGAGACGAAACTCTCTGACGGCGTGGAAAATCGCGAGAGATCTGCCGAAATTCTGAGAGAGGAAGATGATTGATTGTTCTTCTCCTCCTGTTTTTGTGCGACCTATTTTTTTACCCGGAAATAGGAGAGAAAAAAAAAAGGAAAAGAGTTTGAACCAAAAAAGAAAAGAAAAGAAAAGAGTCGTAACTAGTAAGACAACAGCCAATTAAAATTGTTAGAACAGAATCTATCGAATCTTTTAAAGTTATAAGAGAACAAAATTTGCTTACAAATTTATTATGTAGATTTATTTTATTTTATTTTATTTTTATCCAATATGTAAATTTAAATATATCTATTTCTTAGCGAGTTGACAACAAATATTTTCTAGCGGAAAAAAATTACAGAAAAAAACGGAATTAGACCATAAATAAATTAACATCAAATCATCTCAAAAGCAATGGGTGCTTACTTTAGCAAGATCTCGATTGATGTCTACGTAGTATTAATATTACTTTAAATTAAAGTTATATTTATCTAATTCAACCCGAACTGAAAATTGGATATGGTTTACCAAGCAGAAAACCACCGGTTTAATCTAGAACTAATATTGGTGTTTTTAGTAAAATAATCACATCTACAACTACAAATCAAACGCATTTTAAAATATTTTTTTGTAAAATTTCTCTGTTATTTTTGGCCAATTGCAACGTACACTTTTTCATGTCACAGATGTTTGAAATACGCAGCATAGTCTATCTCTCCTTACCTCATTAATCACTCACAAATTGACGAGCTTCTTTAACAAGTTGTTGGGCTCTTAGTAAATTGGTTGCATAAATCATCACATTTTGCATTTAGAGAGAACAAAAAGCGTGATACCAAGTATGTTACAATGTTCGCAATATCGCAATAATGACTTCCTCTGCCTCTAGGTTAAACAGTCGCACAGTCCCTAAATGTGCATCTCATACGTACCTAATGAATAGTTTATAAACCTCATTCATAAACAAGGCATATATATATATATATATATATATATATATATATATTCACCATTTATAAATTATTGTAAATTTTCCTCCAAATACGTAACACGCATTGCGCCAACATATATCATGCGTTCCGGAGGTTATGTGCACGTTCGTTTGATAAGTTATGCCAAGCACATCAATCATGTTGTAAGACGTTTCAAACTGTACTCCAAAGATAGTTAAAACCGAGAGTGAAGACCCTTACATTTTGATTATCGTATATTAATATGAAAACCTAGCTAATTGTAGAAGTGAGCAAGTCATTCATGACTTGTTGTTTTCAGTTTTCACAACTGGCAACTCCCATGTTATATAGGGTAAAGCCTATTATATTCAGCTCTACCAAATAGAGCCGATCCTGATCCAAAGCAAAGGAAGCATGAGCTCAGAGCACTTGCAACGGTGAAATACTCTTTATCCATTAAAATAAATATTTGTTATATAGTTTAGCTATTTAATTAAAGTTTAGTTCTGAAAAGTTTAACCAACGACAAAAGAACAAGTGGGTTCTGTTGTTGTAGATCATTTCGGCAGCCAATTTGTGGGTTCACTTGTTCCGCATCTTCGGCTCTTTTCTGTTTCTTCTTTTGCTGGCTATAATTTTTACCTTTCTTTGATTTAGTATTTGTTTTCTCCTTTTGTAATTTCGATTAGGCATTGTTTAGTTTTTTTCGAAATTATGGTATTTTAGCTCTGGAAGATGTATTCCTGCCGGCTTATGTTTTTCTGCCGGCTTTAGGACTTTGGTCTTCCAGAAAACATTTGGAATTTGACTTCGGTTTATCCGGTTTTGTAATATTTCTCGGATCAGTTGTTGAATAAATAAAAAATTGGTGAAAATAAAAATCAAAAGAACAAATGTAAAATGGGGTTTTTATGAGAATATCATGGATTCTCAGATAAGAACTCCTTATCACTCTCACTCCAACTTTTTTTTTTCTTTTTTATTAATTATAAAAACTTTTTTTAGGATTTTTTGTTGAAGATGTTCTTACGGCCACCATATTAATAAGTGTTTAATCGCTTGCACACAAAAAAGCTTAAACTAGTGTTTCAAGTGGTGATTTTATATAGTCCATCAACATAGACACTAACAAAACAAAACGCGTGAAGGAGAGAGAAACAGTTTTTTTTTATCTTCTCTTTATATTTATTTTTCCTTGAATTCTCCGCCGAGCTTTTTTGTCTGCCTCTCCTCTGCCGACCTATCTAGGCGGTGTGAGAGGGCTTTCCTCTCTTTTGCATGGTCGTGCGTCATCCTTGGTGTGAAGTCCATCCCTTGCCTCTACACGGTTCATCCCTTATCCCGGTGATATGGTGAAGTCTGTGGCGGCGTGTAGCTTCGTCGGTTCCTTGCTCTTTGAGGACGAGATATGTGTCGGTGGTGCTCATTTCGTTCGACGGTTCCTCCTTTTGGCTTCTCGGTGTTACTCGTTGGCGGTTTGGAATGGAGTCCGGCGGATATAGCGGTTTTAGTGGTGGGGTCCCGACGAGTAAGTCATTGGTGCGAGTCGCCTCAGATGTCTCTCTCTCGGGTCGTAGCTGTTTGGGGACGGTGGCTCTTCTCGGCGATTAGTTTTCCCGGTGGAGACTTGCTCCAACAAATCCTTTCCCCCTCTTCTGGTTCTTTTGTTTCTAGTTGGTAGCTTCTCCCTTCTCTCTCATGTCGCATGTCTTGCTCCCTCCGGTCGTTTCCTGCCGGCTACAAGTAGGTTTGCGGTGGTCCTCTGTTTCCTTCGCCTTGACGATTGATAGATTTCGCCGCCTCTACTCGATCCTCCTTGCACGGCGTTGGATAGATTCATGTCTGCGTTTATGGCGACGGCTTTAGCGTTTTTGTCGTCGAGATAATCATGTTTCTTGGCGGTCAGCGCGACGGGTCCCTTTTTCGACGATGATCGAAAAGATTAAAGGTTTCGTCTGTTTGAATTCTAAGATTTCAGTTTTAGTGGGCCTTTTGGACTTTGAATTATGAGCTAATTATGTATTGTATTAATGCTCTGAGCTTCCAATTGAGCCCAATAAAGGCTAATTTGTAAGATTGGATTTTATATCCAAATATGGATTGCATAAGTTATATATGTACATTAACTAATTACATATATGATTGAACGATACATATCCGATGGAATATAATACTATATTGAAACATGTATCAAACAAATCAAATTAATGGGAAAATGAGACGAATGAAAGAGTCCCCATGCACGCAGCAGCAGCATTATCCAAATGATAATTTGTTTTATATATATTAATCGCCACGTAGCTTTATCGAATAGATGTAAGATATACTATAGTCAAAGGTGTCACCATTAACACAGAATAAAAAGAGAGTGGAAAGTCAATGATCTAGAGTGAAGGGCATTGCAAAAAGCCTTTGAGCGGCCCTCTCTCTCTAAAATTTTTCTCTCGCTTCTCTCCTCTGTTTATCGTCGCTTCTCCGGCTTCTTTCGCCGGAGAGGGTCCTGTTTTTTTATTTTTTTTTGTAGCTCAGGTTAGCGCTTCGTCCGTGGCTCCTTTCCTCCTCCGTCCTGGCTAGGTGACGTGGTCCGGCTCATGGGTTTCGCGGTGTGGTTCGGCGGCGGAGAGTTTCTAGAAGCGGTGCGTCAGACTATCAGATCGATGGGGACTAGATTTGTGCGTTTAGCAGTCCCCGTATTTTGCCGTCTTCGTCTTCTCCAAAGCTCTTTGGGCGGCGGTGGCTCTTCCTTCTCGGCGTCGGAGTCTTGCGCGGTGTGACCTCAGCTCTCCGGGTGGTTTACGGCGGCGGTGGCGGATGCATGTTCCGTTGGGTTTGTCTTCTCTCTTTCCTGCTCGCTTAGAGGACGGTGGCAGGGAGAGGCGGGACTTTCGCGGCGGTGGCGGTGGACCGACAATAATCCGGGAAGCCTTCCGGCCAAGCTCACCTAGGCATCGCTCTCGCGGTGGATCGATTATGGTGTGGGGAGGTTGGCTCCTCTCCTCTCTCGGATTTAGGCATCGCTTTCCTGTTTCGCCTCCTCGGCGTCCGCTCTCCGGTTCTCTGTCCCGGTTGTCCGTGTTCGACGGTGTGGTGGTCCGAGTCCTCAGTTCTTCCTTTGGCTGCGTTTCTAGGGTCCCTTGTATCCTCTCTCTCGCGGATCGTTCCCCTCGGCGGCGGCGGCTTCTCGCTTGTCCTCTAGGGTTTCTTCGAGTGGGCTTTTTGGGCTAGTTTAGGTGGTAGGGTTTGGTTAGGAGTTGGGCCCAATAGGGTTTCTAATAAGGCCTGAGTATTTATTTTAATCTTTTTCCTTTTATGTCTTATTTTCAGTTGTTGTATTTAAAAAAAAAAAATTTAATATGAAAGCCCTTTAAAAAAAAATAAAAAAATAAAAATAAAAAGAGACTGGTGGATGGTCGTGCTCGGCACGATTCAGTACAGTGTAGTCATAGGGTCAACCAATGCAAGGTGTAACAAGGTTGTCAATTTCTTTTTATGGTTACTAATCAAATAATTTATCTATATCAATGTCCTAAAATTAAAATGTAGTAACTTATAAGATATTTAACATAAGTATCATATAAATAAGCGTTAATCCATATATACGATTAGGGAGTAATTATAAGAGTGAACATGTATATTAATTTATACAGTACCATTTTTGAGAAAAATGGTTAGAAGAGAGAAGAGGTCAAAACATAGGAGGAGAAAATTTTCCCTCCAAGAAAGGAAGGGAGGGGATGATGACGTGTACAGCTGCCGAATAAAAACAAAAAGGCTTCCTTCCCTTCCTCTCTTTACGCCCAAAATTTTCGCTTCACCTCTTGTCTCCCAAAACGCCGTTGAACACATCAATCGATCAAAATCTCTCTCCACCCTAAAAAATAATTTTAATTTTAAAAAATAAAAAATATTACTGTCATCATCATCTTCATCTTCATCATCCAGATCAAAATCAAGGTTTTGTTTCTCGAATTTGTGCTTCTTATGTTCTGAGATGGGCTATTGATCGGACATTCTTCTTTTTTTTTTTGCCTTGGAGGTAGTGCTGCATTTCAATTTCGTGAAAACTCGCGTTGTATCAAAGCTATGGCTAACAGAAACGGAGAATCTTCTTCACAGCCTCCTCAGGTCCACCCACAACAACAACAACAGCAGCAGAATAATGGTCATGAACAAGACCAAGAGCATCATGTGCGCGTCTCTTTTCCCGACCTTTCAATTTTCATCTCCGATCAAATCTGATGATGCTCAATGAGAATATTATTGATCAATACTTCGTTTTTCTTAGGGTGACACCTGTAGTATTCCTCCTTCACAGTCTGGAAACGCAGACTCGCGTACTCGTGGTGGCAACACGGTAATTACTGCCCTGAACGAACTGCTTCCGTAATTGATCATTCATGTAATCATTAGTGCGAGGTGGATCGGTATATACACTTGCATTGTGTTCGTACACATTATCTCTTCTTCCTTTAGGTTTTTGCGTTTGAGCTTAAACACACAAAGTATAATCATGTAAATGCAAACGAAAAGAAGCAGTCCTAACTACTAGTATATTGTTTATGTTGACTCTCATTGATTTTCCTAATGTAGACACTGGCTTTACTTTGTAGGTATTCAAGAGTGGACCGCTATATATATCCTCAAAAGGTTTGTTTACTTCTTCAGGATGAGATTCTTACTTCAGATAGCCTTTCCTTCTTTTTTTTGTGTGTGTGCAATTTATGATGAGAGTTGTTCTACAAGAAAGTGCAGCATTTCCAGTTTCGGCTGGGGATAGCTGTTACTGGTAAGGTAGTAAGGACATATACATCATGTGAAGTGGGTTATGGAGGCTGTGCTCACTGTGGAGGCTATTATCATAAAATTGTCTCTCACCTCCTTCTGTTTCACTTTTAAACCTTTGCTACTTTGATTGTTTACAAAAGCAGCGGATTTTTCTTGGGGATTCTTGATTGGTGCTGAGCTTACTATGCTGCAAATTCGTATTGGTTTGGTTAATAAGTTTCAAAAGGTTTATTTAACACAGGGCTTGGGTGGACATCTTGGAAGAAAAGATGGTTTATTTTGACGCGTACTTCACTGGTTTTCTTTCGAAGTGACCCGGTAAGCTTTCATACTCTGATGAAGGGTTCTGCAAAATGTTACTTTCTTGTTGTTTTCTACAGCCAGTAGAGAACTAAAGGTCTTTTATAATTAATATTACCAAATGTCACAAAGCTCCTACTATTTCTCTGTGAATATGAGGGTGCCATCCACAACTTTCTCTTAGTTTTTTTTTCACTTGATTCACATGGAAATTAGGATAGGGCTCATAGGTACAATAGCAAAAAAATATTGCTGGATAGGGGAGGATGTAACCACAAATATTGCTTCTGTCGGCTTCTTACCTCTCTGGTCATTTGATTTCCAGCTTATTTAATTCAAATCTGCGAGAAAGTACTATGACATTTTTCTTTGAAGAAATTAGGGGAGCATATTAGATCAGATATGTTTTTTCAAGGAATGAAACTGTGTTATTACAGAGGATGGTTATCTCACATTTTTCTGTTTTGTTTTTACAGAGCGCAGTCCAACAGAGAGGGAGTGAGGTCAATTTAACCCTTGGGGGAATTGATCTCAACAATTCAGGCAGGTTGGCTTACTGTTTAAATCATATTTTTCCCCCTTAATATCATAGTCTTTAACCCGATGTATTATGTTAATATCTGGTTCGTTGTTACTAACATCATATAACTTCGGAATGTTTTTTTTAGTGTGGTTGTTAAGGCAGATAAAAAACTGTTGACTGTTCTCTTCCCTGATGGTCGTGATGGACGCGCCTTTACACTCAAGGTTTCTTCAAAACTTTACTTTCCTTGTATCTTTTCTTATCTCCTTAATCTTGTTATTATCAGTTGCATCCATCTCCTTTTGCATCTTATTTTACGTTCTGACATTTTATATTGTCTGAAACTTTTCTTGTTCATTTCATAACCGTTGCATTCCACTAATTAAGTATCTATTCTAATGTGCTCTAATCTTTATCACCTCTATCGCATAGCAAACTATAGGTTGAAATGTAAGTTTAATATTGAATTTGAAGATTAACTCGGCCTAATTATAAATCATTCACGGACTATGATGGATAAACCTTGACAATATGGTTTAATTTTTTATTTTATTTTTGCAGGCTGAGACTATGGAGGATCTATATGAGTGGAAAACTGCTCTAGAAAACGCTTTGACACAAGCACCTAGTGCTACACATGTTATGGGTCAAAATGGTATCTTCAGGAATGATCATGCAGATGCCAATGCCCCTGTCGGTGTTGATGAACAGAGTATGTTTGTCACTTTCTGAATGGTTTAGTCTTTAAAACTCATGCATAGCAAGAAGATCTGTTTTGACTGTTGTGAGAATGTCAAAGGTTTGTCATGTCTAGAAAACCAAGCGACGTGGGAATATTATCATGTAAAACATGTATTCCCTTCGTCTGGAGTTCAAGGCTGGCCAGTTAGTTATGAAAGGATCACAAGAATGTGGACATAGTTTAGATAATCGGTGACATTCAATATTAGTTTCTCTTACAGTTTATTTAGACAGTGATGCATTTTTCGATATTTTTACAGTAGATGAGACACCAGCAAGATTAACCGTCATTGGAAGGCCAGTTTTACTTGCTCTAGAAGATGTTGATGGAAGTCCATCTTTCTTGGAAAAGGCCCTTAGATTTGTTGAAGATCATGGTATTAGTTTCAGGCTTTTAGCTTGATTTGCTGCTTTCTTTTGGCCATATTGAGAAGAAAAGAACAAATTTATCTTGCAGGAGTCAGGATAGAAGGAATCTTGAGACAATCTGCTGATGTTGATGATGTTGAACATCGGATTCGTGAATATGAACAAGGTTTAAATTTCTGCTTAATCATGTGGTTTATTTTTATTTTATTGATTTCCTGCATTGTGTAATATGTAGTCAATTGGTTCAGGGAGAAATGAGTTCACTCCCACGGAGGATGCTCATGTTATTGCTGACTGTCTTAAGGTACCCGCCACTTGTCAGAGTTAAGTCTTTCGCTCTTAAATATCTCTAATTGTATCCACGAATTTGCAGTATTTTCTCAGAGAGTTGCCTTCCTCTCCGGTGCCTGCCTCTTGTTGCAACGCCCTTCTGGAAGCTTGCCGTAAGTTTATCATTCTCTGTGTGTGTCTGAGGGTCCTTTTGTGGTGTTCCAGCAAAGCTGTACACCCTCCTTTTCCCCCTAAGCAATTATACTTTACTGACATCCGAACATCTTCACCTCTTCTCCTTGCAACATTTATTTTCCCCAGTTTTTCTGACGCGTAACATTATCAGGTACTGACCGTGGCAATAGAGTAAATGCTATGCGGGAAGCAATTTGTGAATCATTCCCTGAACCAAATAGACGCCTTTTGCAAAGGTAGACTCTTTATCTGTTTTCTCATTTAGCTTACTCAAGTTAAGAGATGAACCTTGCTTATGTGCAAAACCACCAGTCATTGAACTCCGTGAATCTTAAAGAGTCTTCCCCATCTCCAATTTATATAGAACGCGTATGGAGTTAAATAAATTTTGTTATTGATTGTGTTTGTTTTTCCTCTTGCAAGAATCCTGATGATGATGCAGGTTGTGGCCTCTAACAAAAATGTGAACTTGATGAACACGAATGCTGTAGCTGCTTGTATGGCACCTTTACTTCTTCGACCTCTTCTGGCTGGCGACTGTGAAATCGAAAATGATTTTGATGTCGGCGGTGATGGTTCTATGCAACTTCTGCAAGCAGCTGCTGCCGCGAATCATGCCCAGGCTATAGTGATAACCTTGTTAGAAGAATATAACAGCATATTTGGAGTAAGATTTTACTTTTCTGTATGATTGAGGGACTCCTTCGTCACATTATCATAATTGATGAAAAGGTTACCATTCTGCATAATGATCCTCCCTTTATTGCAGTAGCATAGTGAAAACCTTTGAGGCAGTGTGAAAGGAAAATTAAAGTTTTGATACCACTGTGCTTATTTCCAGACACTGACTGCTAGCTACATAAATGGTCTATGGCTGCAGGAAGGTTCCTTGTCACCTGGCTTGTACTCTGACTCAGAAGAGAGTGGTAGTGGAACAGAGGAGGGAACAGATGATGAAGATTATGATGATGATGATGACTATGACGACGATGGCACACAGGGATCTGGTGACTACACAGATGAGGAAGAGGATCTTGAAAATGAATCTGACGGATCATACAGTGAGAGTGCAGACTCAGCCGACAGTCATGGGGATGATACTGATACTGATGAACATTTAGCACGGCCCCATACAAAGGTTCAATCATTTCTTAACAAAAATCTTTTTGATTAGTAGGATGATATAATTAAATTGTTACTGAGAACTACATCTATGGATTCTAGACTGATGATACGAGTTCCTTGATCTTCATTCCATCTTACTTGGCGAGTGTGTTTGCAATAATGTAGACATTTGCTTTGTTCATATTGCAGATAAATGAGAATTTAAGCTCTGAATCCAAAACTCCACAAGGAAGTACGGATCCCCAAGTAACTAAGAAGCTATTATCAGGCTCTAACCGATCTTCATTACCACGGCATCTTGATGCAAAAAAGGATGAGAATATCCTGGGTAAAGGTTCTAATAATACAGAGGTAAAGGCTGTTGAGGTCTCAAAAACTGAGGATAAAAATTCATCAACATCAGATGTGACATCTGCCTCTAAGAAACCGTCTACATTATCCAGTGAACCAGGAGGAAGTAAAAGGCTCTGGGGCCGTACCCCTGTAAGTTTATTTTTCTTCTTCCTAAAACCCCGAGGGCCTAGTTCCTGATGTTGTTTTCCTAGCTCTTAAATGATCCATTCGTTTAGTAAAAGTTTGATCTTTTATACGCCCAGGCGAAGAAAAATCTTTCGATGGAATCTATTGACTTCACAGCGGAGGTGGACGAGGACGAGTAAGTATCATCATCGCTACAAGTGATTTACATCTTTATGTTTCTTCCTCGTGTCTGTCTTTTGGTTGTATGGCATTCAGTGTTTAGATCAAAATTCAAAAGGAGAACTTGCCAAAATTTTATACTTGTTTGGACCAAAGTAGATTCTGTGAATCAACGTGGTCTACTATGTCTACATGGATAATCTGAAAAAAAATGTTTATATTATGCAGTGCTGACATTGAAAGACTTGAGTCAACCAAATCGGAGCTACAAACCAGAATTACAGAGGAGGTCAGGATAAGTCCTTTGAGTATTTATTGCTTTTGTAAACGCGTTCCCTATACAACTGGTAATTTAAACGAGTGTAACACCTTCATTTTTCCTGGAACAGGTTAGAAACAATGCAGTTCTACAGGCTAGTTTGGAGAGACGGAAGAAGGCTCTGTACGTGCGGCGTGAAGCACTAGAGAAAGATGTAAGCTTAAAACAAAATCATATCCTAGCTATATGAAGGTTTGTTCTTATTGAGTGTTCACAAGTTTTTTAATGAGATGAATGTGGTTTACCTTCTTCCTCTAGGTGATAAGACTACAAGAACAGTTGCAGCAAGAGAGAGACAGGAAATCAGCTCTGGAAGCAGGACTGAACATGTCTAAAGGGAATCAACCTATTCCAGAAACAACAGATGAAAAGGTTGGTCTTCTTCGTCTTGTCTTAGCAACTTATTGATTTTTGTTTGGTTAGAAAATACATATCCAACTTGAAAAACATGTTTGTATTACAGTTGAAGAAAGATCTGCAAGACGTAGCTCAGGCGGCGGCTGATATTACCAACTTGGAACATAAGGTTGATGATCTTGAAAATAGACTTGGTCAACAAGACGTAAAAGCCTCGGGTTCAACGCATGGTGCCAGCAAAGAATCTCGCAAAAGTCCAGAGCACAATGCAAAGATGTAAGGATTCATCAACAAGTTCACATTTAACCACACAGCCTTTGCTATAATAGTCTTCTTTCAACTCTGTCACACAGGAAGGAGAAACAAAAGGAAACTGAAGCAGCCCCTGCTCACGTTTCCGAAAGGTCAATGCTCAAGGTAACACAATTTAAAGATTTGATATAATGTCTGTTTCTTCTTCCTCTGTATTTATGCACTACAGATCCGTAACATTTTGCAGGATGGGCAAGGGTCTACAAGAGAAAATGAGATAGAGAAGCAACAAGATACTAGGAGCAAAAGCTCACAACAAGATACGTCACGTGGAAGCTCAAAGCTTGCGGGCATGTCTAAGAGGTCTGGCACAAAGGGAGAGGTAAGAAACAACACAAACATACCATTTAATTGAAACCAAATCTCGTTCAAAAGTTGGAGCTGAGTACAAACAAACAGGGAAACACAACAACAACTTCTGCACTTTCCAAATTGACAACGCGACTCAACTTCTTGAAGGAGAGACGGAGTCAGATCGCAAACGAACTCCAAAACATGGACAAAGGAAGAAGCCCTGGGCAATCCAGTCCATCCTTGGGGCAAAACCAAAGTTGGCAGGGAACAGAAAGAGGAACTGGGTCGAACCAGAACCAGAACCAGGATTCAGACAGCAGCAAACTCCAGAGCCCGCATGTTCTTGACAGAGGAAGATCCGAGAACGGAGGAGATAGAGGCAGAGGAGGATCTGGAGGAAACCATCCCAGCACTACACCAAGGACCTTCTCCAGATGATCTCTTTATTAGAGCTGCTTATCCCCAACTTCCCCAGATGTACAGCCACCATTTAACTCCAGGTCCATTTATATGCTTATTCTTTCCCCAACAACAGATAACAGATTCATTCTTTTTAGTCTTTTATTTCCTTCTGTCTTATCTTGCTTCAAAGACCAAATAAACTACACTTTTTGTGTGTTCTTGACTGTGCGTTGGATCTGTTAGTTTGGTAGTGACATTCACATCAGTATAGAAACAAAAATTGAACTGTATTTAACAACAGTGCTTGACCAAATATATATTGAATTCCTCTACTCTTCTGTGTTAGCAATTCCAGAATGAATAAATCAATACAAATAATTCCTATCAATGCTAGTAGTATTCGTCATCATCTTCATCTTCAACAATGATCAAAAATCACGAAGCAGCTTCTTGACTTGCTCCAACGTAACGAAGAGGACAACAGTGAAAGGTCCTTGCCTACAGACCGTAGGAACAAAACCTTTGTAAAGAGCCATTGGTCCTTCGGCTCTAACCGTCTTCACCGCACAATCCCAAGCTCCTTTGTACTGAGCCTCCGCACCAGGCGCCTCCACCTTCATATTCATCACCCTTGTCTTTATCACGTCCACCGGATTCGACGCAACAGCTGCCACGAGCCCCGCCGCGAAACTCGCTACCACATGAGTCCCGAGCCCATCTTTCATCACGCCACTCTCCATTATCCCTTCCTTGAACTGGTCGTACGACGCAAGCTGTGCCGCCGACACTATCATCGCTCGGTTAATTGTAAGTGCTGAGCCACGCCATAAGCTCACTACA
This sequence comes from Orychophragmus violaceus, assembly GCA_030180135.1. Taxonomy (NCBI): domain Eukaryota; kingdom Viridiplantae; phylum Streptophyta; class Magnoliopsida; order Brassicales; family Brassicaceae; genus Orychophragmus; species Orychophragmus violaceus. The sequence goes on along the minus strand of CM058233.1, from coordinate 101,884,176 downwards.
CCTTCTTGCTTCGCCATCCTCTTGATTGCGTCTCCAACTCCAGCGTAATTACGACGCTCTGCCACAGGAAGCCTCCCGTCCGCTTGCATTCGTACCATCGCCACGTCGGCTGGGTTTCCGACGGCGGCTCCGATCCCACCACCGATTAACCCGGCGGCTATTTTCCGAGTCAGACTCAGCTTCCCTGACTCGGGATCTGTCCATTTGTTCTTAAGCATTTCGTAAAGACCCATCCTGGTGGTGGAATAGAGAGACTGCCGGAGAAGTGTAGCGGAGACGCCAGAGAATAGCGCGGCAGCGCCTTCCGTCTTGACGAGATTGATTCCGAGGGAAATGGGTCCTATTTTAGGAACCGAATGAGTCGTCTCCAAAAAAGCTGCAGGAGAATTGTGGAAAGCCAGAGCTGGACGGAGGTGAGTGACGGTGGAGGAAACGTTAGAAGCTTCGCCATGGAGCTGAAGGCGAACCTTGATGAGATCGAGAGGGTGAGTCGAGCAACCGGCTACTACAGAGGCAATCCCACCTTCCAAGAAACCTTTGAGGCCCATTCCTGTAAAGTTGGAAACTTTTCCTTTTTCTTGTAAAATTGGATTGAAGCTGAAGGAAGTATTTGTAGTGAGTTTTTCTGACGCGGTTTTGTATTGTGGCGTAAGAGGAGCTGTTGAATGTTGACGATGCTTTTTTCAAGCTACTGAGAGTGGTCTAATCATTAATGAAAGTAAACCCTAATTGCTGTTGGAATAGAAGTCAGACTCGCCGGTTTTAAAATTAGTCAAAGCCAAAAAGACGTGTGTGTGTAAGTCAGAGACTGCCCATTTTTTCTTCATGGGCTTTTTATGAGCCAGGTTAATTGGGCTTTTCAATCATTCTAAAAAAGGAAAAATTAAACGTCGCCTGAGAGATTCGAACTCTCGCGGGGAAACCCCATGTACTTAGCAGGCACACGCCTTAACCACTCGGCCAAAGCGACTTGTTGCTTAACTTCTGATAAATGACAATAAAAACATCTCTTATGATTCTAACTTCTAAGGATGTGGTGTGGACCTAGCAAAGCTTTACTTAAACCGTAATGGACGCTGCTTGGCATAACTCTCTCGGTGGACGTGCTTAGACTCCAACTTATCTGCATCAACATGCTTGACCGAAACTTGAGAAAAGGCTTTAGCTCCACACTACTTGACTATCTGTTTCTCATCCCATTTGTGTTAGAGCATGCATATTGTTGAACCTCCTTATGGGGTTCTTAATAATTTTTATTGTTTTTTTAATATGTTAGGAATAGTTAAGAACCCATTGTTTTTTTGTTCATCTATTGATGAATCCTTAAGTGGGGTTCTTAACTTTTAAAAATAACAATTTTAAAAACATTTTATTTGAAATTTTTATTTATTGTAAATATAAAATTAAAACTTACAACAATTACTATTCTAGACTACCAAATTTGTTCCATATATTCTCAATTAAATCGGCTTTCAATTGTTGATGTATCCGTTTATCACTAACTTTATTCCGGATGCCAATCATATTACTGAGGTTTGTCGGCATGTCTGTTGAGTACGTAAAATCCACCTCTGAACTTCGGCTTGTTTCTCCTTGTTCGAAGTCAGATGTATCAAATTGAGTGTATCCATCCCGTTCGTCTTCTACTAACATATTGTGTAGTATGATACATGTGCTCATAATTTTTTCTATTTTTGCCTTGTCCCAAATAATAGCTGGATTCTTAACAATTGCAAACCGAGCTTGCAATACTCCAAAAGCACGTTCGATATCTTTTCGGACAAATTCTTGACGTTCAACAAATAACTCAGCTTTAGGACCTTGAAGTATGGTTATAGATTGGATAAAGGTAGCCCATTGTGGATAAATTCCGTCCGTGAGGTAGTACGCCAAATGATACTTGTTCCCGTTGACCATGTATTCAACTTTTGGTGATCGACCTTGTAATATGTCATCAAAAACAGGTGACCGATCAAGAACATTAATATCGTTCAAAGTACCTGGAGGTCCAAAAAATGCGTGCCATATCCAAAGGTCTTGTGATGCTACAGCCTCTAAGACAATTGTTGGCTTTCTTGAACCACGCGTATACTGTCCTTTCCAAGCGGTCGGGCAATTTTTCCACTCCCAATGCATACAATCGATGCTTCCTATCATACCAGGAAACCCTCATATCTCTCCAATATCGAGAAGTCGTTGAAGATCATCTTGTGTGGGCCTTCTTAGATACTCTTGTTTAAACAACTCTATTATTGCATCAGTGAATTGATCCAAACACAACAACGCAGTGGTTGCACCTAGTCGTAGATATTCGTCACACCCGTCAGCCGCGCAACCATAAGCCATGATACGGATTGCTGCCGTACACTTTTGTAGTCCGGATAGCCCGAGCCTACCGCCTCCATCCCTTCTTTGTTGAAAGTATTGAACCTCGTTTGAGACGCGAGCAACAATCCGAGTAAACAATGATTTGTTCATACGGAAACGACGTCTGAATATACGATGCGGATATGTAGGTTCATCACTAAAATAGTCGTTCCACAATCTGTTGTGGCCCTCTTCTCGATTCCTTTCAATAAACTCGCGTTTTTCTGTTTTGTTGTTTGGCCTTCCATAACTTGGTCGAACGTTTCTTCGAAGTGATGTTCAAATGTTTCTCTAAAAACTTCATTTAACTGATTATCAAGGTCATTTGTAGAAGACCAAGACATTTTGGTAAGTGTTTTAAAGTAGAAATGAAGATTTTGTGTTTTGGGGCTAAAGAAGAAGGTAGTTTTATAGAAAAGAAGAGACTTAAGAGGAAGTAGATATATTTTGAGGCTAAAGAAGAAGGTAGTTTTATAGAAAACAATGAGAAGAACTAGAACTTGTTTTATGTCGTTGCAAACAGAAGATCGTTTAAATACACAATATGGTTGCACAAAAGAACAACCAAGTTCAATACCCGTGACTTATAAAATGCAACATAACAGAATACCCGTGACCTCTTAACATTATACCCGTGACCTCTTAAGATTATAGCAGAACAACACAACAACAAAAAAACAAAACATGTTGCTCCATCTTGGTCACATGTCATTGGCTTCTTCCTGAAACACAAAAGAACATAAAAAAACTTAGCATGAAAACAAGAATAAAAGAGTAAAATAACAGAAACTTAGCAACATATAACAACAATATACTAAATACCTAGTTAGTTCCCAACATTTCACTAATTAGCTTGTTTTTAAAGTGTTTTCAATTTCAGAGAGTGGTTCTATCTTAGCTAGCAAACGGTCTAGCAATTGCTGCTTGTTTAACATCTCCTTCAGAACCAACATGTTCTGTAACTGATCTAAGGCCTCTTCCTTTCCACCCCTTTTCCGCTTAGCAGCTTTTGCAGCCTTAACTCCAGGAGGTCTAACCTCATCTTCCCCATCAACATCCACAATGTGCTTCCGTTTCTCCTTTCCACCATCTTTACCCAGAAGCGTGGAACACCATTTTTGATCATGCCTGAGCTCCCTCCACGCATGCTCAAGGGTGAACTTATTATGGTAATCATTGTAGAAGAGGTCAAGGGCTGCTTTCATCACGTCATTGTCATTTTGACCGCTTGATTGAGCCTTCAAAGCCATATCGTAGCACCCTACGAACTTGCATACCTGGTCATTAAGCCTTTGCCACCTTTGCTTGTACTGGCCTAGCTCCCTAGGCTGCATCCCCACAAGCAATGGACTGGAGTTGTAATATTCATGGATTCTCCTCCAGAAAGCACCTGTCTTCTGCTCATTACTAACTATTGGGTCCTTGCTGGTATTCAGCCAAGCACCAATGAGGATTACATCCTCCTTAGGGGACCATTTCCTCCTCTCCTTAACACTAGCTTCATCAGAACATTGGCTGCTAAACCTAGGGAGTTATGATGAATCTAGGTCTACTGTCTGACTAGCAAGTAGGTTAACAAAACCTGGTGAATCTAAAGAAAATGTGAAACTAGATTCCATTTTTGTAAGCGTATTTAGGTTTTGTAAGGGGTCAAGGTTAAGATTGTTTGAGGACAAACAATGTATATTTATTAAGTGTCTTGCATTCAATTTGTTAAACTACTATTCGACCTAACCCGTAACCAATATGCCATTAAACACACATCAGATCTTAATTCATGAGACTAAACCTCAATTTAATACCCATCAAGTCAAAAGGGTTGGATTATTGTGATATGGTATCTAACTGTATTTTCTTAAAGTTTTTAAACCCATCAATTTAATACCCATCAAGTCATGAAATGGTACAAGTGAACATCTCTTACAGTTTTTAAACTGTATCTTTTAGTTATAGTATCTAACTGTATTTTCTTTTTAGTTTTTAAACATCCAGAGTTATAGACAAGAAACTGTATCTTTTTAGTTATAGTACCTAACTAAGTTTTTAAAAGATCAAAAGTTATAGACAATAAATTTTTAAAAACGCACCTTAAGTGGGCTTCTCAAGCTCAGTAACCCTCCTGGTGAGCTTCCAGACCTCCTCCTGAAAAGTTAGAGAAGAGTCGGTAAGTCCTTTATAAAAATCTGAGTTACAATAAAATGGTAAAAATGTACTTACCCTAAGGTTCTCAATTTCTCTAGTGAGCTTCTGAATCTCCTCTTCCACACCACAAACTCAGGGTTGACGGAAATACAAGCCATCATCCTGCACAAAAAATAAACAAAGTTGAGCATATGATTACATTTGAAATGAACATCCAAGAACAAGCCATAAACTGAAATTACCTTGTACACTTTGCATGTGAAGTAACGCTTCCCAGGCATGCTATCTTGAGCTTCTTGTGCAGCTACCTCGGGCACAATACCACCACCACATGGACACTTTGTGGGAATCCCATACTCGGCATCTGCTACATAACCCCTCCTATCGATGTATTCCTTCAGCTTCTTTATGTCTATCCTCTCTTGGTATGGGTCAGTCATTTATACCTGCGTGAATTAGATCAAGTTAAGGATGTTTAAACAACAATAGATTTCGGACACCAACCTATTAAGAACACATGAATCACAGTACTATCAAAAGTAAACCGAATATGATGTTCAAACATTCATTTCATTATTTACTTTGGCAGAAATAAAAAAGAACCCTATGTACAACAATTCTCAATAAACCATACAATAACAGTGAACCTACAATCCTATGCCAGGAATCACAGAGAACCTACAATACTCTGTTCTTTCAAAACAAAGAACCTACAATCACAGAGAACATACGATCCTATGTAAACTTTGAACTGAATCCTATTAACTCTAAAAACAGACAACCTATAAACAGACAACTTAAGAACATTATGAACATAAAACATTTAAACCACCACACAATAAGCCGTTAAGAACAATCACTGAACCATACAAGAACATGTACATCCGACAATGAGAATCCTTACAATAATATAAATCCTTACAGATTAAGAACATCAGCAAATCCTATAAACATTAAGAACACAAGAGCATGTACATCCGACAATGAGAACCTAAATCCTTTAAACAATAAGAACATAAGAAAATAAACGAAAGCTATCTGGAAACCTAAATCGAAGCCTTTTAAAACGTTTAAAACCACAAATCGTACCCCAATCCAAGGTAATTACGAAAACCCTAAATCGATTCAAAAATCTATAACAAACCCCGATACAAACTGTTACGCGTTTAAAAACTTGTTTAAATACGATCAAGAAAGCTAAATCAAACCCCAATCATAATCCTTAACAAAATCCCTAAATCGATTCCTTAATCTCTCAATAAAAAACCCCAAATCGAACCCCGAAAAACCCTAACAAATAACCCTAATTGATTCCTAAATCTATCAAGAAACACTAATCGAACCCTCAAACGTCGATAATCACGACTTCTTAACCTCGGTAACCCTATAATTGCAGAACCCTAATCACCTCGCAATCGTCTCGATATCGCCTCTCAAGAACAAAACCACTCCTATCTGTCTGAAAACGGAAAATGATCGAAGGAATGACAAAGGTATGAGAAGCTTCCGAGTGAATTAGCGGGTTTCAACCCAAAAAAGAAAAAAAAAATAGCGAATAGATACCAAACACGTGGCTAAGAAACGGGATACTAAATTGCTTATTTTAGGATCGGTTCTTAAGTTATTTACTCAATTTGATTTATTTTTAAACCATAATGCATAGGATTTTGTAAGAAACTTGGGCTTATATCCCACAATGTACATGCTCTTAGAGCATCTCCACCAGAGGACCGGAGGTGCGTCTCTTCCCTCTATTTTTTTATTGTTAATTTTTTTTTTTTTGAAGTCGAAAAAAAAAAATACAAAAAAAAAGTCGACCAATGGGAGCTCGACAAGTGGCGAGACGGAGACAAGGAGCGTCCCTTAAACAAGGGATTTCGGATACGGTTTTAAAAAAAAAAACGTGGGTCCCACGTGGGACCCACATTATTTTAATATTTTTTTATTAAGAGACCCGACCTAAGAGACTCTAATGGACATGCTCTTAGTGTCTTATGTATTAGTAACTTCATTCCTCTCTTTCCGGTTATTAATTGTCTTCTCCATAATCTCAAGAGCTGAGAATGTGGTCAGAGTAATTAGTACAAATCGTTTTTAACCCTTCCATAAACGTGAAAGGAACCAAGAAAAGACCATATTTAAAGGGCAAATCGCATTAATAGCACAAAAAACATGACTTGTCAAAAATATAGCACCAAGGAAGAAAAATCATAAAAATAGCACAAAAACATGTTTTGTCACTAAATTAGCCCTAACCCTAAATCTTAAATACTAAACCCTAAACCCTAAATACTAAACCCTAACCTTGAATAATAAACCCTAAACCCTAAATACTAAACCCTAAACCCTAAATAATAAACCCTAAACCTAAATAATTAACCCTAAACCCTAAATTATATAATGCTATAAAAGTCTTTATAATTAAAATAATGCTAAAAATGTGAATTATTTATCTTGGTGCTATATTTATGATAAGGTATGTTTTTTGTGCTATTTTATGCCTTTTCTCATATTTAAATCATATTATCGTTGAACTGTTATTTTTATCAATACGGAAAGAAAAATCATCACCCTGTAATCTTTGTTTTAATAAATTAAAAGACTGACGACAAAAGTATAAAATAAAACAATTTCTGTTTGAGGTAAAAAGAAAAAGAAAAAATATTTGGTAATAAAACGGCAATCGCGTACGTTTTGAGAAAAGTAATATTCTGGCTAATTTCTTCCTCCTTGTACAGAAGAATCTCTCCTCTCTTTCCATTCTTCCTTCCTTCGAAACCCTAAACCAGAAACACCAGATTTTTACATTTTCAGGGAATCCACTCAATTCAAAACCAACTTGAGCTTTCGAGGGTTTTGTTTATTCGCGTGATCTTGGATTTTGGTGGGTCGTCATCATTTTGAAGCTTACCCACCACCGGATCAACTTTGCCGATTTTCTAGTCTCTCTGCATGCCAAATCGCCGTTACTGATCCTCACAGTAACCTCATTCCCGGCTAATACGCCGGTGAAATCTATGGTTAGTGGAGCTCGGTGTCATTTCGATTGTTTGTGCATCTGGTGGAGGATAAATGCTCCTAGTTTTGGATCTAGGGATTTCGAGTCTATTCCTTGTGATCTCTCTTGTTCTACCTCTGTTCGCCTTCGTTGTTCGGCGCAAATGGAGGCTCGCTGCCCTAAGAAGGGATGAGATTCAAAGACTTCTTATTCATGCGTCCGAGGAGGATGCTAGGGCTGAACTAGAGGCCTCCCTCGAGTTCTCTTCCGTTCCCGTCTTTAATAGTTTCGAGTGTCCCGTCTGCTATTGTCCTGCCTCGACTAGATGCTCTCGGTGCAAAGCCGTTCGGTATTGGTATGCAAATATCCTGTCACTTTGTGTTAATCTTTTCCATGTCCAAATTCAAATCCTAAAGTTATGTTTTGCATTTCATTCTCTGGTGAGACTTGATGAATTAGAGTAAATAAAAGGGAAGAATAAGTTGTACTTCTGTAACTTTAGCAGTACTCAAAGTGCATCTATTATCTTGGAATCTTACTTGAAACATAATGCGTAATTAATTACCTTCTGAGAAAGTGTAGTACTTGAATCTTGCCTCATCTGTGGGTGACAATGTGCTGTTGAGAAATTTATGTCAATTATGTAGCTTCTTAACATTGTCCCTACATGTCTGTCTTAGTATTATTCGTTATATGTAAGCTTTTTTTTGCGTTTTTTTGAATTCAGTTCCGGGAAATGTCAAATCATTCACTGGCGGCAAGGTCACAAAGATGAGTGTCATCCTGCTTCGGTCATATATAATACTGATGATGAGAAAAGTGACTGTGATTTGAAACTCAGAGAAAAACATGAAGGGATTACTCCTGATGAAACTTTATTGCTGCATCCAGAACCAGTTACTGTACCAATCAGGGAAGCAATACTCTCTAATCCTGCCATATCTCCTGAAGATGGGAATGGAGAAAGTGCAAATAACAAAGATGACCTTATAGATAAGGAAGAAGCTGTTTCTGTTGCTGAAACATCCGGATCCTCGTTTTCTGGCTTCTCCTCTTCCCCTCGTAATGAGTCTGGTGATGATATTTCTCTTTGTGAGAGCTTCAGTTCATCTGATTCCGAAGAGCCCCCACGTGATGCTCATGTTTCTGTAGAGGCAGAGGAGGTCTGTTTCAGTAATATTGATGATGTTCCATCTAAACCGTCGTCTCCTAAATTTGTGCATTTGGTTGAGTCTGTAAATGACCTTGCTAATTTGCCTAAAATGAGTCTGCATAAACCTGGAGGTGATACTGGGCAGAACCTGAGCCAATCAAGTAGCGTAGTCTCATTAGTTACGGATAGGCATCCAGGAACAGCTGACCCGTCACTTCTGAAGTCATCTGATTTTTGGGGTACGGCTCTTGAATCAGTAGAACGTGTAAGTGAGAATTGTGATAGTTCTAAATCTTGTGAACCTGGTAAATCCTCTCTGCATTTATCATTTGGCTCCTCTATGTACATCTTAGCGGCTAAATGTTCTGAGCATAGGAATAACAATTCAGAAGAAACTCCTAGGGCTGTATTAGGGACACGTAATTTTTCTGTTGAAGTGAATTTAAGGAAAAATACTAAAAGATCTGATGAAGCTAAAACTTCATTACCAAGTTCTTCTTCTCCTGATGCACCGAGTCCTTTGAACCCTACTGTTTTGTCCACTGTAACACTTCAGAAGTCAAAGAGCACCAGCACTGGAAGTGGCTGTATGTTGGCCCCTCTGAAGGTTGGGGAAGTGCAACTTTTGTCATCCAAGGCCTCAGATACTAGGGAGTGTGCTGATGTTATGAAACATTCTGCTCTAGGTGCAAAATCTGGAAGAGTTGTTGACCATCAGAAACAGAATGGTGTTGCCGTTCACCATAATAATTCTCTAAATGGAAGAAGTGGCTTTAACGCATCAGTATTGAAAGTTGTAGACCAGTGGACTAGACCGAAGTCATTAGCTGAGAATGCGATAGCAGGAAGACATGGTCATAAGGTTATCACTGCTCTATTATGCTATCATCATTCTGCAACACTTCCTACATCAACAAATCAGCACAGACATTTATTCTTATCAGTTCGTTTGTGTTATGCAGGGGCTCTTTTCATATGAATTATTTTCTAAGCTGTATACGAGTAAAATTGAGTTCCAGCCTTGTGGCCTCATCAATTGTGGTAATAGGTACCCCAGTTTCTCTTCTCATAGTCTTTTTAACCTGGGAATTATGCTTTAGGAAGAAGTGTATGTTCTTTTATGGCTGTTATAATCTTCAGCTTGTGCTGTAAAAAGAACTATAATTTGTAGCTCACCTTCACTGATGAAATAAAGTTCTCCTTTTCTTGCAGCTGCTTTGCTAATGTTGTCTTCCAATGCCTGATATTCACTGCTCCTCTGACCACATACTTCCTCCAACAACTCCATTCTAGAACATGTGCGTCTCTGGTCCTGTGTTCTTTTCTTTTCTATGTGATATATGCTGCTTATTTGAGAGGCTGTGTTTTGTTTATCATTTTTATATCAAGCTCTAATAGGTCATTTAACTGTTAGGTCCAAACAAAGAAGGGTGCTTCACCTGTGGGTTTGAGAAGCTGATCTTAAAGGCAAAAGAAGGGAAGTCTTCACTGTCCCCTAATGGATTGCTATCACAGCTGCAGAATATTGGAATCCGTCTTGGGAATGGCAAGCAAGAAGATGCACATGAATTCCTTAGGTAAACTGACATTCTGCAATCGAACAAACTTTGATGCTTATATGTATATTACAACTGGAAGAATCTTGTTTTGATTTCATTTTCCTTTCCATTTATGTCTTGTCTTTTGCAGGTTTGTTGTCGACACAATGCAGTCTGTGTGCATTAAGGCATCTGAATACGATTTGCCAGAGACTAGGAAATTGGAAGATACAACTCTAATTGGTTTGACATTCGGGGGATACCTTCGATCAAAGGTGCTGTTAACTATTATATTTCTATTTGACTCATTATACATTGTTTTGGAGGGACTAGTAATACAGATTGTTTGCTTTTCTTTTGAAACAACTATGATGTCTGCCAGATTAAATGCATGAAATGTCAAGAAACATCTGAGCGGCGTGAGAAAATGATGGATCTAACGGTTGAGATTGATGGGGATATTTGCACCTTGGAGGATGCTTTGCGTCGATTTACAAGGACTGAAATATTGGATGGAGAAAACAAATACAAATGTGGCAGGTTTGTCAGCATTTCCTTTCCATGTGCTGAACTTCTTGTGGTCGTTTGATATTTCCGAGACTCTTTTCATTGTTTTGTGGATGACTAGAGCTCTTCGGCATGAGCATATATGGTTTTGAGGCGGGTAGGATAGCAATTGATTAAGCCATTTCATGTATCTCAATTGCAATACCTAGACTCCACGGAGAGCTGGAAAACAGTTCCCTGAGGCCTATCAAGATAAAATTATATGTACCACTGTTATGGTCTATTCTGGTAGTGAGGTTTACATTCAAAATTTGATGAGTGCTAACTTTTTTACTTTGTGTGGGCAGGTGTAAGTCCTACGAGAGAGCCAAAAAGAAACTGATTATTACAGAGCCTCCGAATGTCCTTACGATTGCACTAAAACGATTCCAGGTAACTAATATCTTCAGCGGACACGGTTTTTTTCTGTTGAGTCCATCTGTGTTCTTTTGTTTGCTCACAACTTCAGGACACCTAATTCTTGCAGTCAGGAAAATTCGGGAAGCTCAATAAGTTGATCAGGTTTCCAGAAACTCTAGATTTGGCTCCATATGTCAGCGGTGGAAGTGAAAAATCACATGACTACAAACTCTATGGAGTTATTGTTCACTTGGATATAATAATGAATGCGGCATTTTCTGGTCACTATGTCTGCTATATTAGAAACAGTCAAAACAAGTGGTACAAGGCTGATGATAACACGGTAGGTTACCCATATATTATCAATGCAAAAGCTGGTTGTGAATGAGTTTCTAAGTAAGCTCTGTTTGTCATCACCTTTTATTCACTTGAGTTTGTTATTTCTTGAGTTTTGGAAGTCACTAGGAGTTTTCTATTTCCCTGAGAACATTTTAGTTTTACAATATTCTGTTCAATGATGAATTCCTTATTTCTGAATAGATAATTGTTTAGGATGGTTTTGTGAGTGAAAAAAGCGTTAGCTACTAAACCCATTTGCTGTTTCTTCTCGTCATCATCTGGATCGTACATTTGAATAAATTTTCGATGTTTAAGTCTTCTGTTATACATTGATTATCTTCAGGTAGTAACTTCTGATGTTGAAAGGGTCTTGACAAAGGGAGCGTATATGTTGTTCTACGCAAGGTAACTAATATTATAATAATACGTATCTCAGTCTCTCTAAGATTGTGGATTATGTTCTATCTGGTGACTGATGTTATACATGCAATGAACTGGCTACAGGCGCTCTCCAATGCCTCCAAGATTAGTAGTATGTGATAAATCTGAAGCATCCAATAAAAAAAGCAGCGGGCCGGTACCTAAGACTACTGTACCACGGTCTGTGTCTACTGCAAGTCCTGTGCGGTCTTCCAACACTCCCGGTGGTGATCGACCTGGCAATATACAGTCGTTTTATTCCAGCTTCCAGAGGCTGCAGAGAATTTTGGAAGAGGACTCGTCGAGTGACTGTTCTTCTCTCTTTGACAGCAACTCAGATGAATGCTCTTGTAGCACAGACAGTACAAGCACGGACGACTTTACTGATTTCATTTTTGGAGATCAGCAAGGACGTGCTCACGGACAGTCCGAGGCTCCCTCTCCAACATCATCTTCTTCTTCGTCTTCTCCTCCCTTCACAAGGCGTTCGCGGCTAGGGGACTCGAGTCGTGCTTCTCCTGAAACTTTTGGAAACTTGAGACATCATCACTTGCCCTTGAGAGGAGAAAGGTAAGGGAGACGATGGTTTTTTGTTCACTGGTCCAGTTAAGTCAAAGTAGTAGAACAAAGTAGATCACAGACGTAGAGGGGACTTGGGTTTTATTAACAAACCCTATTAGGGTTGGTGAAAGTGGTATATATAGTGTAGTGCACAGTGGGGACGAGAGATTTTGCCCATCAAAATGTATCACCGTACCAATTTTGTTAATAAGTTGTTTTGATTTTTATAATAACCTTCAATAAAGCTAATCTAATCGCGCAGACAAGTTGTATTATAACATTAAGAAGTGTCATAACATTTCATCTTTGTTACGAGAGGATATTATTTAAATCGGATTATCTAAATGTTCACTTCGGAACTCGCAGAGATTATCTAAAATCTGGAACTTTCCCCATATTAGAAAAAGAACATTTCGTTGTTTATTTCTTTGCAATTTGCATAACTTAAATTAGAATCTTGGATTCAATTCTGCCGATTCCATGAAAAGAGATCATAAGGGGTGAAGACAATAAAGCATATGATGAATATCAAACATTCTCGAGTAGACTGTACTGTGAAGCATCTTCTCAACACCCACCCCCTTTAGAAGTTAGAACAAGTCTGACTCGAAAAACGAACAAACATTCTCGAGAAGAAAAGAGAGTACATGGACATACAAAGTGAGTGACAGACATTATCTGAAAGTAGGTCATATGCGAGCCACATACGAATTGGCCTGTGTCACATATCTCACCCAACGATATGGATTGTAACTACTTGATTTCTTTGCTATCTGCAAGTATTTAACCTGTATCACACAACTCATTACATCAGGTGATTAAAGAGGACGGTCAATGATAATAGAAGAAGGGAACAGTCAACATTTTACTTACCTGAAGTTTAGAAACATTGTACATCGGTATCGTGAACGTCATGCTAACAGGCCCAGCTTCCTTGGTGATATTACCTAAAACGTAGTTGAGAATTCTATCAGTATTGCTCTATGTTTCTCTGAGAGAAGAAGGAAAACTCTTTGTCTTATTAAGAGGGTCACCATGAAATTCCTGGGAAAATGTCAGCTTCGCACGCAGTGTATGTTCAGCCCCGCCAACAATCTGGAACATCACAGTTAGCTAACAGAAGCACCATACTGTAACTGCAATATACCGAAACTAGCAAACCGCGAGAGAGATTCAACACTTGCCTTTTTCAAACTCCATTCAAGCATTTTGCTGGTTTCCTTGAAATCTGTCTTCTGTCCAACCGCATCATGTTCTAACTCAAAACTAGCCCTGTCACAACAAACATAATCTGTTGCCTCTATCTCTTCTGGGATTCAAATTTTACTATGGCTGGCATTTATGAAAATGCATTTTAGCTTACCAACCAAAAAGCTCAGTACCTAGAAGTATAATTTGGCAATGGCATCTGAACAGTAATCGTGTTTGCAATTATGTCTGAAGGGAACTCAGCGCGTATTTTAATTATCACGTCAGCCTAAATTTCAGCAAGCAGAAATATACGAGTTAAGCACTGGGATAATACAGCAATTAAGAAATTTATCTAGTTTTCCATCCGACTCGGAAAACGTGTATGTATAAAATTGCACCTTAAGGCGTCCGGCCTCTTCAATCAAGGTATTAACATGAAAAGGAGGCTTGAACTCCTGGGTCATACGGTAATTCATCACTGGAAATTCACCATCTGGTGGAACCTGAAAACAGAACGCAAATTAAAGTGCAAAACAGCATGCTATGACAAGATGTTATCTGTGGTAAAAAATTGAAGCTCACAAGGGACAAAGTTCTATCTGAATCAAAGCTATCAAGACGAACAGACTCATGAAAGTTACAATCATCAAGTATCACCCCTGAACCTGAAGAACTCCTGTAATCTGCAACAAAATAATGAAGTTATACTTCAATAGTGATGTTACCAACTATTAGATCGTAATACAAGATCAAACGCACTTTACGTGTATGAAGTTGATAAAGATGTGCCCCAAAGAGGCAAAACAAATGTCATGATAGTAGCTATATAAAGAATCGGTTATGAAGGAAGCTTATAACTGGAATCATGCAGCTCAGTTCACATTTTAAACATTCTCAGTGCCAAATTTCATGGAAACAGACACCAAAATTTCAAAGAGGGAAACAAGATAGAATGACCGTAGATTCCTTCTCTAAAAATAGTGTTGATTCAAAGGAGTGAATTAAGAAATACCATATACTGATCTTCCTCCTCTTCCTATGTTTAGGTCTTCATTAAGAGCTAAACGAATTTCCGGATTACCAGAAAGATAACTCTTCATTTGAATGGTGCCATCAATCTCAGAAGTCAGTATATAACCCTGTTCAGAAATCAGAAAAAAAAAAATGGATTATTTCTAGGAAGAAAACAAACATGAAGATGCAACTACATATATTAGGACATAATATAGCGTTCATCGGCAGAAATAAACTGCTTGGTGTGGCAATGTAGATAGAGACTGCCAAGACTTCCATGCTTGTGATATAATAAACTAGCAAACAGTAACTACTCACGCTTGAACTAAAAGTAACACTGATTTTCTCGATGATGTCCACAAAAATTTCCTCTCTTCTCCGACCCCCAGGCTCATTAGCTACAACCGATTTTGTAACTGCTGTTCCAGGCATTCTTTTGGCTCCTTGCTGCATAGCATTAATTTAAGGGGTCAATCAAATATACCATAAGAAGGAAAAAGAAAATCAATCTTACTGTGAAGATGGCAGCAGGATCGATAGGTTGAAGGCGTGCAGGAGCAACCACAATTGGCTCGTTGAATACATAGGATTTCAAAACCTCGGTTGATGTAGTTTGCACGTAACCAAAATCCTAATCGAAAAGAGCATAGGGTCATATTTCGTAAAATTTGCTACTATGCAGTAATATACTTTCTAATGATGAGAAATAAATATGGATGAGACTTACAATTACTTCATCAAGCAACTCATACACGAGCACAAAATTTTTCCTGAAAGAATCTTCATTCAAAACACCAAGGTAATCCTTAATGACACGAGCGATCCTTTGTAGAAGCTCCAAAACAAGAGACGGTGAGACGTTAACCCTCGTAGTCGCAACAAAATATAGACCAACAACCTTGACATGGAAGTAGTTCACACCATCGACATTCTATAACGCACCAAAAAAGAGAGTTAGATAAAACCATTAGAGTTCAGAGTCAAACAGAAAGAATGCTCATCAGGAACACTTTCATTAGGACATACCAAGGGACCAGTACAGAAAATTAAATTTGATTCATTTTCATTAAAGACATTAAGGTTTTGTCACATTCGACCATTGATTTCTCTTATCAGTACGCTGATACCTACAAAGATAGGTGGTGCCTCTGCATTACCATCCTCCTTCCAGAACTTGACTTTACGGAAGAATGTCTCTGTACTGCCTTTGGGTACCTCAGCTCGGTCTGTAGCAATAAAACGATACAAATCTTCAAAATTCTATTTGGATCCAAATCAAATCGCATGCGCTCAAACAAACTTCTACCAAATACAGAGAATTATCTAATGGGTTTTCTCCGGCAAAACGAAAGAAAGTAACTTTCCAAGGAATGTTTACCAACGAGAATCAGATATCTATCTTCCCCAACTAATTGGATATAGCTCTATTGCATCGTACAATCTGATTTGGAAATCCAGCTAAACATAAATATGACCACATAAGGAATGCTGGTAGATCAAACAGATCAATGAGCTTAGAGAAGCTATAAGGGGAGGGGGAAAAATCGACTCTAAAGAAAAAACAAATGGAGAGGATCAGATCGGGACAGAGAGAGTGAGAGAAAAGGGAGCTTACAGTCGCGGAAGACAATGTTATCTCCTCGCTGGGATAAGACGAAGAACTGCGAGATCATCATCCTTTCCTTAGCGGTTGATTCCGAATGTTCACCGTGAGTCTACTGATCGCCGATCGGTATCGTGTCTGTGTAGTGTGTATTTATCTTGTCAGCTGGTTCACGTTTTTACCGATTGCCGTCGTTATCGGAAAGCTTCTTCACGAGTCGGAAGGTTTTCTGTCACATACGTGTTTTTGAGAATTTTATGATTCCAAGTTTGTTGATGGGCCCATTTTCCGACAATATGGCCCAAATCTTCTCGTTTTATTTGGAATTTTAAGAGTGCTTAATGGCATTTTTGAGTTTAACGTAAAAAAGCACTTGGTGCTACTAGAGCACTTTTTCTATTCTTCATCAAAATTAAAATTCTGTTTTCCCTTCTTCATCTCTTTTTCTCTTTTCATCATCAACTTTATTCTCTATTTTCAGTTTTTTCAAGCTTGTCGATTTTTTATTTTCTAGATTTTATCGATTTTCTTTGTCAATTTTTCTTTGACCTTTTATCAATTTTGTCAATGTTAATTTCGTCAATTTTGGCATCGATTTCACTAAACCTTTACCAACAAAGAAAAAGATAAGAAAGTTAATTTTCTAGTATGAATATATTCAGTAATAACAAATGCAGGTATGGCAATGTGTATGGGTATAGAAAGGATGTTGGATTTAGCTAGAGTGATGAATTCAACAATGCAGAGGAAAAACACTCTCTGAATTAGAGATTGTGTCAGATCTTGTGGACAACGTGAACGTAGACATCAAACGGCGAATAAAGAAAAAATATTTTCTAAGTTAAGGATTGTGGACAACGTAAATGTAGACATCAAACGATGAATAAAGGAAAAATACCAAGATAAACAAACAAAGCATATCATACATGTCGAGTTATCCATAATTAAGCATCCACAAATCTGCAGTTAAATAGCCATGAAAACTGAACAAGGGTTTCCATATACCTGTCGACCAACTTTTTTTATCTTTACTAATAAAAACGGCTGCCAATGTGAGATTAGATCAGATCGACTCCTCCAATAGATAATTTTCAACACAAATCCACCGTCTTACAAATCAAAGAGTCACAAACGATTCAGATCGATTTATTAAAAAATGCGCCTTCCAAATCTTCCCAGATTTATTAACCAGTAAAAAATCTAGATTCAAAAATAAAAGATAAAACACAGGATGAAGATTGTTCAAACGGATGAAAAATATGAAAACAAGTAGTCGAAGATAAACAAGAAAGAAGAATCGCCGATCAGAGAGGAAGCGAAGCTATGTCTTCTTCTTCATTTGTCGTCTTCATAGAACAGCCGAACTGAATATAATATCTAGATGAAAAAAGGGAAGAGTGGCTAAAGTAAAAAAAAATGTCGCACGAAAGGGATACAAAATAGAGAAGGAGATTAGTTTTTTAAAGAAAATCAGGGGTAATAAAAATAATTTACAAGACCAAAATGCCTAAGTGTTCAAAAATGCCTTGATCTGAAACTATTAATTGGCAAAGTGCCTTTTAAAACAAAATTCTCGAATTTAATAAAATGTTAATACTTTTTCTTTAAATATGTAAATTTTTATTCAAACAAAAGAAAGTTGTTTATAAAAATCTGTTTTCTGAATGTGAGATCAGTAATATAAAAGCTGTATGAATATCTGTTTTCTGTTTTTTTTGTAAACAAGAAAGCTGAGCAAAGTCTTTATATCTCTTCTGTGCACCCACTTGGTAGTATTTGAAAGTCTTCCATGTATCTGTTGCTACCGAGTACTGATTTTGTGCCCACGAATTCAGACATGGGTCATAATGCGATGGAAGCCCACTAATTTTCAATTTTTCATAGTATAATTTTACTTTTCACTACCACGAAAAAAAATAGAAGACTACCTGTCCGCCATATCTTTAGTGTAACCGGATTGGATATCAACTTTGGTTAGGGTTAGAACTTAATAGTGTATATAAATAAATGGCTGACGTAACAAGAAAATAAATAATTAATGGTGTGATAACGATACCAGAGATCTTATCAGGTGTCGCATCTGGTGTGGATGAACGATGAAAATTTAGATGAATACTAAATATACACCATTAATGTGAGAATTCAAAACCAAAAAGGTAGATATAAAAGATCTACTAATCACGAATTACAAAATAACAATAAAAGACCTTTAAAACTATCTTTCCTAAAACTAACAGGGTGAAGGAGAGAGAAAGTTTCTCTCTGCCTTCTCTCTTACTTTTTTTTTTCTTCTTCTCGGTTCTTCCGTCGATGATTTTACCGCCTCTCCTCCGCCGACTTCTTTAAGCGGTGTGAGAGGGCTTCACTCTTTTTTGCATGGCCGTGCTTCATCCTCGGTGAGAAGCTCAGCCCTAGCTTCTACATAGTTCCTCCCTTTTTTCGGTGGTGTGGTGTGTTCTGTGGGGTCGTGTAGCTCCGTCGGTGTCCATGCTCTTTGAGGACGAGATCTGGCTTC
Source organism: Orychophragmus violaceus (assembly GCA_030180135.1). Classification (NCBI taxonomy): domain Eukaryota; kingdom Viridiplantae; phylum Streptophyta; class Magnoliopsida; order Brassicales; family Brassicaceae; genus Orychophragmus; species Orychophragmus violaceus. Next base: position 101,865,429 of record CM058233.1, on the reverse strand, counting down.
GGTGGTGCTCGTGTCGTTCGGTAGTTCCTCCTCCTGGCTTCTCGGTGTTGCTCGCTGGTGGTTTGGTACGGAGTCCGGCGGATCCGTTGGTTTTAGTGGTGGGGTCCCGGTGAGTGGGTCGTTGGTGTGAGTCTCCTCGAAGATCTTTCTCTCGAGGCGTAGCTGCTTGGGGACGGTGGCTCTTCTTGGTGGAGAGGTTTCCCGGCGGAGATTTGTCCAATAAACCCTTTCCCCCTCTTCCGGTTCTTTTGCCTCTAACCGGTAGCTCTTCCCTCTCCCTCCTGTTTCCTCCGGTTTGCGCCCTGCCGGCTTCGGGTAGGTTAGCGGTGGTTTCTTCCTCTGCTCTGGCGTTTCCTGTTTTTCGCTGCCATTGCTCGGCTCTCTCCTAGCGCGGTGTTGGATGGATTCGTATCTGCGCTTCTGGCGGCGGCGGCTCCAATGTTTCTGTCGCCAAGAGGGTCCTGTTTCTTAGCGGTCAGCGTGTCGGCGGCTTCCTCGTTGATGCCTTCGCATCGGCGGCGGCTTAAGGGGTGTTTGGTTGTTGGCTGGTGAGAGTTCTAGGGTTTCTTCTTTGGGTCTTTGGGCCTAGAGTTGTGGCAAACTGTGTAATGGGTTTAAAGATACTGGGCTTTTAATCGGATTCATTAGGAGCTAATTTGTAAGATTAGGCCCAGAAAACAAAAAAACAAACAAAAAAATTTCAATATATAAACTTTTGCAAAAAAAAAAAAAAGACCTTTCGGTTAGAATTAGTAGTACTTTTTTGTCTACCTTTTTATTTGAAGGATGAAATCTAAAATATAATGTTAAGACGATATACAAGGATTGGCTATAATATATCAGAAAAAGTTTAAAACTAAGCTTGAAACATAAATGGAAGTCAGATGCCTAACATTTTAAGGATAATATTTACTTCATTTTGTATCCTTTTGTGCAATCTCACGTCATTCTCTCTTCTGTTATTTTTGATCGGAAATCTAAACAATACTAAATTACGAAAAATCTACTAGCGTTTTTTTTTTTTTTTTTTTTTTTGAAACATGAAAAATCTACGGTATGTTCCATATCAATCCATGAGTCAAATACACTGATCGAGGGAAACAACTATGAGCCATAAAATAAGACACGTTCAAGAACTCAGTCTCGGCGCCAGCATATACGCTGGAAAATCCATCAGCGGCTGGAGGCCGGGGCAATTATGTCTTCTGAAAATCAGAATCTCCAAAAAAGTTGTTTTTTTTGATAAAATTCAAATATAAAATCGGTTATTAAGTTGAAGATCTAAAGAATGTCATAAGGAAAATAAAAATAAAATAAAGGAAATCATGAAGGAAAAAAATTAAGAAAACCCCGATTAAAAGGTTCTGAAATTGAAGATGAGAGTATTTTAGTGCCTGGCAAATTTTCGAACAACAAATAAGACAATTAGATGAGAAACGCAACAACAGGCCGTTCAGTTGAGATAGAACGCAATAAAAGTAGATTGGTTGATCTTTAAAATCACAACTGAGAGCACACTGTAGTAGTCTCTCGCCTTCCAGGTCAGTCAGACAAAACACAATGTGCATTTATAATATTATTATATGATTTTTAATTTTGGAAACTGATGGAAAACAAAACGTATGGTCCATTAATAAGTGAATCACTGTTTAGCTTAAAAAAGCAGACTCGTATTTCCAATCTTGAACACACAAACTCAGTCACTATCTCTCATCTCTTTCTCTCTCACACCCCTACATTAGGGAATAAAAAGCACACAAACTAAATAAATAAACCTTTTATCTCCTCAGAAATTAATAAAGTGGGTTCTGAGATTTCAAAACCTAATCCAAGATCCTCCCACTCAAAGAAAGGTAACAGCTGTGAATCTGTTTCTTTTCTCCTTAACCATAACATTTCATGGATTCATCTAGCTTGTCTTGTTCTTTCTTTTACTTCTCTGAGTTTCTGGATCTGGCCTCTCTCTCTCTCTTCTTCTCTCTCTTCTACCCATCTAGGGTTTCAAGAGAATATTATATAAACCCTCTTTAGCTAACCATCGTCCACTTGGTTTCCTTTCTTGGTTTCTTGGTCTGAATGTTGTTATGGGTAGGCAAGATTCAAGATCAACAGTGAAAGGAAGGAGATCGGGTAAAATGGCGAGAGAAAAGATAAGGATAAAGAAGATAGATAACATAACTGCAAGACAAGTTACTTTCTCTAAGAGAAGAAGGGGAATCTTCAAGAAAGCTGACGAACTTTCGATTCTTTGTGATGCCGATGTTGCTCTCATCATCTTCTCCGCAACCGGAAAGCTCTTCGAGTTCTCTAGCTCAAGGTATCTCTATTTTCATAGTAATAATCTTCTATTATTTTATTTGTTTGTGTTATAGAGAATATGGTTGGAGAGGTGTGTATTATGTTAGATATGTTATTATATGAGATTTTTGGTTAATTTTTACTTTCCAAATTACATCATTCTTGGGCTCCGAGAGATATCATGTATGAAATCAAATTCCTGTCATGGCATAATTATATGATATACTGAAGTAGAAAAAAAAGGTTCTGACGAACCTAAATTATTGTACCTGCTCTCATCACTTTTTATCCTTATAAGAATATATGAATTATGATTACTATTACCTGTTGACAAAAAAAAGATTACTATTACCTCACACATATTGTAATTATGTTGAAATTTCTTGAAAAGTATGGGTTATTTACTTTTATTAATCCTTTTTTATTTTGACTTATCGGAATGGGAGAGAGTAGAATATTAGACCACCCCTATCGGCGGTTCATAGGGGGTGGGGTTCTAAAAAAAAACAATATTATAATATAAAAGAGGAGAGAGGGTGGGAAGATACCGAGGAGAGGCTCTTATTTGGGAGTTCTTTAGAACCCGGGTTCGCCACGTGGCGGAACCCGGTTGGTTACCTTTTTTTTTTTTTTTTTTTTACCAGCTTTAAAAAAAAAAAAAAACAATAAAAAATTAAATAAGAACCCCTTAAGGGGGTTCACTGATGGGCCTGCTCTTATAGTGTGATTGTGCTAATTAAGCATGTGTATATATGGATACATGGTACTTACCACAATTAGTATGAACTTCTTTTCTCTTTCTTTTACTTTCTTTTTATGTATTACAAAAGTTTTTGACAATGTCACTTGGTATGATTGGGGATTAAGTGCTAACCACTCGTTTATTTTAATTAAGATAAGCATAGATAACTGGGAGTGGAGGCATCTAATAAATATCCTCTGCATTTTGATTTGATGTCTACTTTTGATTTATTGTTATTTATGGTAACTAAATAAATGCTTCTCTTGAATTCTTTAATTAATTAATTTTAAAATGTGCATATATGGACGAAGAAAAAGTTCATATGAAAGATGGATTGTTTGTTGAAACTTGTAGAATGAGAGACATATTGGGAAAGTATAATCTTCATGCAAGTAATATCAACAAATTAATGGGTCAACCCTCTCCATATGACCAGGTATTGTCACTATCGTTTACTCTCTTCTTCTTTGCTTTTATATTTTAGAGACTGAAAATGTTAAATATGCATCTAGCAGCTTGAGAATTGTAACCTCTCCCGACTAAGTAAGGAAGTCGAAGACAAAACCAAGCAGCTAAGGTATGGCTCCATGTATATGCTATACTGGTAAACAAAATTTGCATGTGTGGTTTTTATGTTTTGTAATGATGTGTGAATGTTATTTATAGGTTTTAGAATCTATTTCATCTAAAAAACGAAGGAATTTCATTTCATGTGTAGCTTCCTTGATGTTTTATTAATTGATTTTATTGAGTTTACAAGAGTTTTTAGTTTGCAAATATGACTCATTATTGTCAGATATATTAAACTATATGCAGCTATCAACATCTAGTATATACAGTGAATTAAAAAAAAAAAATTGTTTGATAAGACATTATGAGCCGATATCTGGTTGGTTAACTTATTGAATGAGTACAACCAACTCTGCAAAAGATCTTTGGGTCGAGATCTTCACAAAAGCTACCGAAATAGTTTTAGCTCATAATGCAAATGGGTTGATTTTTTTGGTCCTAGATTCAAACTTTCTTTGGTGTAAAATGTTATTCTTTAAATCGGAATTTTCAAAAAGTGACTCTAAATTTCTAGGAGCTTATGTTCTTAAGGCTTTAGAACTTTCATGGTATAAAAATGTTATTCTTTAAATCAGAATTTTCAATATGGGACTCCAAGTTTCTAGGAGCTTATGTTCTTAAGGCTTTAGAATTTTCATGGTATTAAATAATATATTATAAGACTTTATATACACATTAGTATTAATGTCTGCGTGTTGTGTGTGATGGGGCTAAGTCTTCTCACGAATTTGAATATATATATACACACAAAGGTGATTGATATATATGTTGTATTCTAACGTAAAACAGAAAATTGAGAGGAGAGGATCTTGAAGGATTGAACTTAGAAGAGTTGCAGCGGCTGGAGAAACTGCTTGAATCCGGGCTTAGCCGTGTGTCTGACAAAAAGGTTCATTACTAGACATAGACTAGTAGCATGCATGTTCTCTTAACGTGGCATATGTACAAAAATGTGACATTGTTGTTGTTGTTCTTGGTTTTAACTAGGGCGAGTGTGTGATGAGCCAGATTTCTTCACTCGAGAAACGGGTTAGTACGTACGATTCATATTATGGATGATATACTGATTAAGTGATTAGTTAATTAAGCCTAGCTATGTATAAATTATGCACCATATTAATTAATAAGTGACGTAAATACACGCAGGGATCGGACTTGGTGGATGAGAACAGGAGACTGAGGGAAAGGGTATGGCTCTAAACTTAATGAGAAGTCATTTAATATTAAAACTACTAATAAGCTAAACCGTGATTTTAAAATAATACTAGCTAGTGGCGTTGGAGATGGCTAAGGAGGCTGTGGAGACAGAGTCGGCGACCACAAATGTGTCAAGCTATGACAGTGGAGCTCCCATTGAAGATGACTTCTCCGACACTTCCCTTAAGCTTGGGTATAATTTGATTCAAGTGTAACACATTTTTAAGGTTTCGATGTTACTGATTTGGTGATTTTTGTTGTTGTTGGTTAGGCTTCCATATTGGGAATGAATCAGAGAGGGAAGAGTGTGCATGCAGAGCTGACTTCGATGGGATGAAACAAATTGCAAGTCTTCCTTTTCACCCTTTTTTTTTGTTCCTTTGAATAAGTGTTACAAAAATTGAGATGGGAAAAGTGAATTTTCATTGCATTTTGGAGAATGTGAGCAAGTTCTCACATCGTGTTGTTGTTTTCTTTTTTAATGTTGCCCTAATTCTGTGTGTTTACACTCCAGGATTTACATGTGCTTTTCTAGGAATGATTTTTTGTTGTTGTTGAAATGTAATATTAACTGATCAACATTTACAAGGACTGACTTGTGTTTTAGCATTTACAATGATTAACATATTTTCTTAAAGTTTATTATTAAAAAACAATTGTGATCGAATTTGTGATTTAAAAAAAATCACATTTCCATGCATGTTATACTAACCTTATAGAATTTATTCTCATTCTTCTTAGGTAGGTTAATTGAGCAAGATGGATACGAGATCGAGAGAAAACGAAAGAGTGTGTTTGTGCTCAACTAGCTATTCAGCTAAGGCAGAACTCCCATCTCAGGAATAAAATCGAATTTTTTTTTTTGAGTTTTTTCAGTTAAAAGGGAGGGGTTTGGTGTAATTATATTCCTAATCTCTTTTAGTAGAGAACTAGTCCTTGCTAATATTTCATATATGGTTGGTGTTGGATTTCACACATCATCGAAATTTTCAGAAAATCAGACTCATCTAAGTAAAAAGCCCAACAAGTGATAACTCAATCTGGTCCAACATAACAAGATCGTAGAAGTTCTAAGTCCACCACGAAAGCTATGAGATATACTTTATCCAATCCGAATTCATAGAATGTGAGATTGAAGATTCACACCAAAGATTTGTATTTCGTGGATTTAGACTTTATGTATAAAAGATATAGATTTCCTATGAATCAAAAATGTATTTAGGATTGAATGTCGAGATCATACTTGTACAATCGAAAGAAGTATACAAAAATGGATTTTAAGCTATTTAATCCAAGTGTTCTTAGTTCAAGTCGGAATACCTTTAATGATCTTCTCATCTTCTTTAAATAAGCCTCGATCTCGATCCTTTCGTTCCGATCTTTAGGATTCCTTTATCGAAGATTCTCCACTTTCTCCTCGATTTTCGGAATCAGTTGCAACAGACGATGACTTAGTTTTATATTCAAGCTATTGTCGAAGTCGACCTCGACGAGCTCGACTTTTCCTTATCTGGGCTTCTTTCGACCTTTAGCCGGATGGGCTTGGATCATATATTGGACCTTTATTCTTATCGGTGCGTGGACCGGATTTCTAAGAGGAAGATCCAATATCAACATAGAAGAACGAGTTATGAACCGTTATAACGAGTCCCGCGAATAAAAAAGATAACGAAATTAGTGCGAGCGTAAAGATCACAGCAATAACGAAGAGATCGATATATAAAAGGAAAAGGCCATTCAAAAAAGATTGTCTGAAACATATTCGACTATAAATATTCGATCTCATTTTATACACATTTGTTTTATTTATTGTATAAGTTTTATTTCGATATTCAATCCTAATTATAAATACATTTTTGGTTTATAAAAAATATATATATATATATTTCTAAGTCCAAATCTAGGTTCGTACAAATTGCAGTGTAAATTCTTAAACTCACATAATATAGGGTAAAGCATTCTGTTAGGAATCGAAGTATGACCACAACAAAACCAATTTTTAAGTTTAACCACTAGCCACTTCTCCTGTGATTATAATTAAGGTTTTTCATGTTTTGAATCATATATATATATAATCAATATCAATTTAATTATTTTGAAAAGACATTTTAAATATAAATGGATCACACAAATACTAAACGTGTATTATTTATATAAATAAAATAAAATAGATGCCTTTAAAATGATTAAGAATAGACTGAAGAAAGAAAAATAAAAAACAATACTATGGTAATAAAAATATATAAAAGAATATAGAATAAAATTATAACAGTGAAAATATATATATATATATATATATATAATTTAAATACAGATAAAAATCTCAGGCAAGCACATGATTCACGATTTCTAGTTGTTTTAAAGGCCACATGGTTTTTTTTTGGCAACTTTTTACAAGTTTGGTAAAATTATGGGCTTGAATGGTATGTCAGATGAATAACAGAATAACGGAATAACTGAATAATTGTTGGCGAGACGAACTGAACTGAATCAAGTTTTTGCAGAAAAATTTGAAAACGCCGAAAAACTAGTTTTATTAGTTTAATCACGTTTTGTTTTTTATAGTTATATTTTTAACACGCTAGTTGTATATAGCGGAATCACGTTTTCAAAACGTGAAAACGTGAATAAATGATGAATGTTACGAATGATAAAAAAATAGTGGAATCACGTTTTAAAACGTGAAAACGTGAATAAGTGGTATTCCATTGATCACCTATTTTGATAAAAGGTTTAATGTTTTGTTGTGGCTTCTTTATTGTTTTTTATTTTGGTCAACAGATACCATAAATTAAGTGCTAAATTTCGTTTCAATTGAAGTTTTGTTGCCAAAGGTCTAATGGCTTGTAGTTTTGGATCCGGCAATTTGACACCCAAGGAGTTCGTATGTTCGACAACCAGCGACTTGTAGTTTTGGATATTTAATTTGGAATTGTGTTTCAGAGATTTTCCCTCACATCTCCTGAAGAGACTCAACTCAAGAGATTAAATTGTTGCGTCTACCTCCGTCCAGAAGTATCAACTGTGGCTTCACGTCCTAAGATTTGGATCGCTCTTTGTATATCTTTTCTTCCAGTATCTGCCACCGGATTTCGAAAAATTGGATTTCTTTCCCGAACTTTCGGATCAAAAGTATGCTCTGGATGAGAAGATGAACAGACAAGTTCGGTCCTTTTCCGCTAATGCTTAGTTTTCGACATAATTTTGTCTTCACCGTTCGACTCTGTGGTTGAATCGATGCTCCAAATGAAGCAATTTCAGCCATTGCAGAACCTTAATCAGTCGCAGAGGACAGCCCTCGCTGGGGTTTTCGTGCTCCTTTTCCCTATTTTCTCTCCGAATCTCTTCCGCCCACTTGGTCGCGCCTCTCCTTCTCTCCTCTCCGTCAGTATCTTTACCGCCGATGAGTTTTCTTTTTGAGGAATCAATATTACATTTAGATGTCTTTGATTTCATATATTTGAGAGGTGAAGCTGTGTGGCATTTGCAGGAATGGAATGCCCCTAGGCCTATACATTTGCGCTTACTCAAAGGTGCTCTTGATCGACAAATTGTAAGTGTGTTTGCTCAGTCTTATTTTTGATCAAAGGTCTTTGCTTGTTCCTTCTTCTGAACCTTTTGTCCCACCACCTGAACGAATGTGCAGTCGATTAGACAACAGGTGGAGTTATGGTCTCCCTTGGCAGATCAAGCTTGGAAGCCTTGCACTCAATCTTATAAAGGATCTCGTAAGTTTCTAAAAAAAGAAACCTTTCTTGTTCCTTCATCGTTTACATTCATGTGACTGACGGATTGGTCACTCTTTACAGCCTTACCAGAGAAGTCTCAAGGGTTTCTTCAGGTATTTCTTGACGGTGGACTAAATCAACAAAGAATGGGGGTGAGTTGAATCTGGTTTGTTATGACGCAGAGAGATTGTTTCCAGTCTCAGTCACCTTTCTGACTCTTTCTATTTGTTTCTGCAGATATGTGATGCAGTTGCTGTTGCCAAGATATTGAACGTTACGCTCGTGATTCCACGCCTTGAAGTAAATCCTGTTTGGCAAGATTCAAGGTAACTCTTCTATTTGTAGAAACTTTAAGTTGCCGGTTCGTTTGGTGATTCATGATATGGCATTTCTTTGCAGTTCGTTCACGGATATATTCGATGTGGATCACTTTATAAGTGTACTTAAAGACGAGGTGCGGATTGTTAGAGAGCTTCCGACACAATATGCCTGGAGCACTCGTGATTATTACGCTACAGGTATTCGAGCTACTAGGATTAAGACTGCGCCTACTCACGCCTCAGCTGAGTGGTATGTCGAAAATGTCTTGCCTGTTATCCAGAGGTTTGTGGCTTCTTAACTCATTGATTCTTTCATTGTAAAAGTCCTGGAAAATATGATACTACATATGATGTTTGAAATGCATGTTACGAATATGAATCATCCGCTCATTTTTCTGCAGTTATGGCATTGCTGCTGTTGCCCCATTCTCTCACCGTCTGGCATTTGACAATGTGCCTGAAAGTATACAACGGTTACGCTGTAAAGTAAATTTTGAAGCATTAAACTTTGTTCCTCGCATTCGGGAGCTAGGGGAAGCTCTTGTGCATCGACTCAGATATCCTCCATCCAGCTCTGGAACTATGGATCCAACAGAAAGAATAAACACCATTGTAAAAGCTGGAGCTGGAAAGTTCGTCGTGCTTCATCTTCGTTTCGATAAAGTATGATCTTGATTCTCAAAACATACACATTGCTTGACAGTAGGTGCTCGTGCTGATGTAGCTTTCATCTTTCCCAGGATATGGCTGCTCATTCAGGATGTGACTTTGGAGGTGGCAAAGCTGAAAAACTGGCACTTGCAAAATACCGTCAAGTGATTTGGCAAGGAAGGGTTTTAAACTCACAGTTCACAGACGAGGAGCTAAGAAACAAAGGGCGTTGCCCATTGACACCGGAAGAGATTGGTTTACTTCTTTCAGCTTTGGGTTTCACTAACAACACTTGTCTCTATCTAGCTTCACACCAGGTTTACGGAGGTGAAGCAAGAATCTCGACTCTACGTAAACTCTTCCCGGTGATGGAAAACAAGAAAAGCCTAGCCTCTGCGGAGGAGCTAGCTGAGGTAGAAGGGAAAGCTTCTTTAATGGCTGCAGTAGATTATTACGTGAGTATGAAGAGTGATATCTTCATCTCTGCATCTCCAGGGAATATGCACAACGCATTGCTGGCACATAGGGCGTACTTGAATCTAAAGAGTATAAACCCCAACATGATACTGTTGGGACAGGTTTTAGTGAACAAGAGCTTAGGTTGGTCTGAGTTTGAAGGTGCAGTTTTGAATGGGCACAAGAATAGGCAAGGCCAGCTTCGTTTAAGAAAGCAGAAACAGTCTATTTATACTTATCCAGCTCCTGATTGCATGTGTAAAGTAGCTTAAGCTTTTACCCTGATTGTCACTAATCTTTACTGATTCATTTTTTCTTTTATTGATATAAATTTTGTATATTCGATCTGTAAATTAAAAATTGAGGTGTACTCATTTAGTGATTTGTCTCCATCCAAATCAATTTTTTTTTTTGTTCATCGCTCTATATATACCCACTTATGCAAAGGTGTTGTACACATTCTTTTTATGTAAAGTCTTTTCCTTCTATGGAAAAATCCTTTATTTTTGTGGAAAATATGATTTTAAAATTATATAAGATTGATTCGATATAAATAGAAGATTTTTCTATTGGAAAAAAAGATTTTTCGATTTTACTTAAGAAGAAGAATAAAGAAATCATCATGGGAGATTCAAAGTCATACGAAAAGGACAAAACCCCCACTTAAATTCAACTATCACCGGTAACTCAATTATCTGACTCTACCGTCATCGATCTCTCCCCAATCCTCCATCTATGGAGAGAGAGACCAACGGTAAAGATCCAATCGCCTCAAAATTAGAAGCATAAGATGAGTTTTACTTTGTATGCTTCCGTTTTGGCTAAGCAATTCAAGTCTTTTTGGTTATCTTTCTAGGCGATTTGGCATCAGACGACGTCGTCTTTGTGATTGCAACCACGTCTTTGGCACTATGATGTGGATTTAGAATTCGGGAAAACTAGTCTTTATCTTCTTCGACATTGAACGTAAAATCTGAGATCAATCTACATTAAAGTGAGGACAACTTACCTTCTTTATCTTTTTTTTTCCTCGTTCATTTTCCTTTCGAGAGCCGTCCTACAACATAAACGAGGTAAGCTATCAATTAGAACATTCAATTCTAAATGACATTTAAAAAAAATCATTAATATATATTTAAATAAAGTTTACAAAGATATTTTAAAATATATTTGTATATTGTAATTTTTTCATCATAGTGTCTTTCTACACCTTAATAATAGATTTCACATCGATTTTTTTTTTCCTTTTTCATTTTTCCCCTCTTGATTTCATTTAGCTAAAATGTATTATTCTATTTTTCTCTAAAAATCAATGTTCTTTTTATGATTCTATTTTTATTTTAGTATTAGTACACTTTTTGTACAAAATCTGGAGAAAAATTACTCTAAAATAGAATTTATAGTTAAAAATAGATTGATTTGGAGATGTATTTATAAATATCTAACATATGAAAATACTTGATTTTTTATTTAAATTAATGATTGTTAATCATAAATCGTATATTGTTGATCATTCTAATATTGGTTAATGAAGAACATTAAAATATAAAAGAAAATCATTAGAAACATCAAGATAACTACCAGATTCATCAAAACTTAATACTTACATTATCAACATTAGCATAGTACTCATACTCAAATACAACGCCAGTTGCAACAAAAGGTTGGATCTTAAGACGCGGCAAGATATCTTTCAGATTGTCATCAATGAACAGTGATCAATGAACAGTGAGTCTTTGATTTTGATCTCCGGCTATGTAAGCGTCTATCATCACGAGTACTATAGCGTCATGATTAATGTTTCATTTAATTATAACTAGTTATGGCTCTTCAGCTTCTCTAGAATATATTTATAAGTTTTTTTAAAAATTATATAACACAAAGTTCAAAAAAAAAAATTTAAACAAGAGAATATGACTGAACGTATGTTTATGACTTCTCTTTTACATTTACAAAAATGTTGGGTTTCCAAGTTTTGAAAAGCGTGAAATTTCAGCACAGTTTTTCTATGTAATATGAACATATGATTATATATTATGATAAGAGAGATAATAATCTTTCATTATGATTAAATCATTTAAACAAGTGACAAACACAAATCACTAGTATCCTTTGTAAAGCTATAAATGAGTGTTTATTTGTTATTATGCGATAAATTAGCATTCACTTGCAACCAATATAACCATTTTGGTTGGTGTGGAACTAGTCATGGACATAAAATCGGAACCGAAGAACCGAATTGAACCGAATAATCCATAGATACTACAAAATTATCCATTGGATCTCGACTTCAGTATAAATGAGTATTTTGAACCGAACCAAATATCCATGGATATCTATATAAAACCATACATAAAATTGAATTATTACATATCCAGTAATACCTAAACTAAACTCAAACCTAATTAATCCACCTAACCCGAAATGAATACTTAGTGTAACGCCTTTTTATTTTCTAAAACAAAACGATAAAACCAACACTTCATTTTCATCACTGACTCACCAAGTATTTTAATCTTCCTTTTTTTGTTCTTCAAACCTTCAAGGCACCATATGGTTATCATAGATGTGAGCCAATTGTTGAAATGGATTAATCGCAATCATGATGTTTTCTATGTATGTTTGTCATGAACATTTATATTCTAATCAAAAGGTCTAAACATTTTGTAAAGCAAGTGAGAAATATGTACTAAGTTAGTACTACTAGGCCTGGGATATTGGGTATTCGGTTCGGTTCCGGGTAGGAACCGATCGGTTCCGGGTATTTCGGGTACAGAGGTTTAGGATCCAATGGGTATTTATTTATTTTCGGTTCGGTTCCGGTTCGGTTCTCATCGGTTCCGGGTCGGTTCGGGTACATAGGTTGAAGAACCGGAAAATACCCGAAAAAATTCGGTTCTTATCGGTTCCGGGTATTTTATACCCGTTATATCAAAAAATACCCGATATGTCAGAAAAATTACCCGATATGTCAGAAAAATACCCGAAATCTAAAAAAAAATTACCCGATATGTCATAAAAATACCCGAAATATATAACATTTACCCGATATGACAAAAAATACCCGAAATGTAAAAAACAATTTTACCCAATAAAATAAAAATATACCCGAAAACTAAGAAAATACATGATATGCTAAAAAATTATATACTATGTATATGTATATTCGGGTAATCGGTTCCTCTTATCGGTTCTCGGGTAATACCCGGAACCGAACCGGTACCCGCGGTTCCACAATTTCAATACCCAATGGGTATTTTGGCCGGAACCGGAACCGGAACCGAACCGATATTTTTGATCGGTTCCGGTTCGGTTTTTCGGTTCCGGTTTTTATGCCCAGGCCTAGTACTACTAACATAGATATGTATTATTGTTGCTTGTTGGTGCAAGTATGATGCTATTTTGTTATTTCCTTTAAGTTAGTTATTTTGTTCTCTATATCTGTGTTGTTTTACAAGAAATATACTGCAAGTAATTAGTTTTTTTCGTAGCCGATTTGAGGATATGTATTAGAGTGCTTAATGTTGGATATGTAATTTGTAGTGTTCTGAAAATCAGAACAAAGCAATGACCAAGAAGGCTTGTTTTCTTGAGAGACCAGGCTCTTCAACATTGTTCTTCTTACTAGTGTCAATTAATCTAAGCAATATGCTAGACGTATTGGTATGCACAACATTGGCTCATGTGTGAGATTCATTTGGATGAGAATGTAGTGGTCACTAATTTTGATTTGCTAGTAGACACTGAATTACAAGAAACACTTCAGAAAGGTACTTTATATTCTTCAAACTATATATTCAATTATTAATTTAAATAAAGTTGTTAGCCTTTTTATATCATTTTAGAATTTCGCTTGTGAGAGAGCCAAAGAAGCTACATGTAATATTTTATACTCTTTTCTTTTTTAGCTCGATGTTGTTTGGGCTGTAATTTTTGTTACTTATATTAAAGATTCGTGGACTAGAAGAATCTTGTAGACTCTCTTTCTCGCTTTAGATTTTCTTTAATATCATGATTTATTGAACTTTCGTACCATGTGGCTTTAAAGTTTACTTTTAAATTTAAAATTAAGATTTTGTATTTTGTAATCAGAAATCATAAAAACCGAAGAACCATAAGAACCGATCCGAACCGAACCAAAATTCATGTGGTTCTCTTATAGATCCTAAGTATCTAAAACCGAAGAACCGTAGAAACTGAATCGAAATCGAGGGACCGAACGTCTCCAAACCCTATGTTGAACTGTCATGATTTTGTTTTTAAAGCAGTGTTTGGAAAAGAAAACAAAACTACTGGGCGTTCAAATAAATTATCTCAATTTTTTTCCGAAACTACACGTTGTTTAACATGTTCAAATACTTTCTCCTATATTGGTTAATGATGCACTAACTGATTTTTAAAAAATGAGAATACTAAAGGTTACCATTAGTTGGAAACAAAATTATAGAGAAATCGTTTATAAATTAACGTCTTTAATATTTTGCTCAAAAAAAAAAAAAACGTCTTTAATATAAAAGTGCAAAATTTTGTAAATGTATATAATTTTAACTCAACTTCGAACTAAATTATTTTGGTTGCGGTTGTTAATGTTTTAAATTGAGTTTTTAAAAAAAAAAAAAATATGGTTCAAATCAATATGTCTTAGATTCAATCTATTGGATATGGATGAAATAATATAAGGTTATGCATGCATATGAATTAGATAGAGCATAAAACCCACTGAAATCTTAAAAATATGTTGTCTTTAGATGTTGTAATTATGAATCAAATCAAATGAAATATAGATTCAAGTTATTTCGATTAAAGAAATAGTAATCCATGACATGATGATATGATCTTTAGAACGAACAATGATGGTGAATTTATTGAGTCGTTCACAAATTGTGTTTTGTATTCCACGTATGACTCAAAGTTATAACACAAGAAAATAGTAGTGGTCTTCGAATGTAAAAGACGCATAACATATTTGATTGACTACCCAAACTATAAAGCATATGTAACTTGTGTTTAAGTTTCTGTGGATGGATTTGATCACATGTGTTTCTGGCCAACAATGTGGTGACAAATGTAACACATTCTTTTAAATGTTACATACGCATAGAACAAAATAATATTCCAAAATCTATTTTCCGTTTCATAAAGACTGAATTCCGTTTTTGAGACAATGATTTTATTAAGAGGAGGGACTTATGATTTCGGTGTATGCAATAATAAGCTTCATGATATTTTCATGTGTTGATGCACAAATACATCAACGTTAAGCGGAGGAGAAACATCGGAAAGAGTTGTATATTTACCACATGACGATATGATTTTATATTAATCTAAAATACAAACCATAAAATGACCATATGATTTTACAGTGAAAACATTAACAACCTCAACCAACAAAATGTAGTTCAAGATAAGATAAAATTGTTTACATTTACAGAATTTTGCACAACTTTGTATTAAAAATATTCTTATAACATTTTTTCCTATTACTTTTTAATTTGTCAGCTAATGATAATTTCTAGTATTCTTATGTTTAAAAATCAGTTAAGTGTATCATTAACCATACAAAAAACTTTGGTTTGTAGTTTACTGATTTTTACTGACGTCTTGTTATGATCCAAAATTAAAGTCGGTGTACTTGTATATAAAAATCGTAAACGATAAAAACATAAGGAACTTAAAACATTTTACATTATTTTCTATGTACTAAAACATTATTTTTTTGTCTCATAAAATAAACTTATGGAGGCCAAAGTTATTGGTGCAATGAGTTCAACAATATGAAGCATGATGCTAAAATTTTACTAGAAGTTTTCACTCTCCATGATGCCAAAGAAGCTGTCATTGTTTTGGTTTGATCGAATACAATTTACGAAGCAGCGGGGGTAGCAGATATTCCCCATGACCACTTCTCCTCCAAAGCAATATATTTCTCTCATTTATTACTGTTGACATTTTTTTTTTTGCATTTTCAAACACTTTTAAAAGTAAAAAAATTATCCGACGACTCTGTGAATATGAAAATTAAAGTGACAATGTCTAGAAATGAAAAGACTATGATGCGAATTCGGTTATTACAGTCGGTTATTCGGGTGATTCGATTATTGAATTTTTATTGAACTTGATCGAAATAAATTTTGATTTAGTTCAATTTAGCTATCAGTTAATTCGATTATTAATATTGATAACCAAAATTAACTGAAATTTTTGACTTTTAATTTAAATTCAGTTAAACTCGGATAAGTTCGGTTAGTTCAGAAAATTAGGTCAAATCGATTTGGTCCGTTTATAAAATTTTAATAAATTTGTTATAATTTGGTTTAATTTATTTTGATAAATCCGGTTAAGTGATCAGATTCAGCCGAGCCGAACCGATTATTAATCGGTTCAACCTTAGTAACCGAAACAGAATCGAAAACGGAAAAACTCGGTTCAGTTAAAAGTCCCAGCACTAAGAAAGACAAAACACAGTTTATTGATAGAGAAAATGCACAAAATAACACAAAAAACATATCTTATCATAAATATAGCACCAAAAGAAATAATTCACATTTTTAGCATTATTTTAATTACAAAGATTTTTATAGCATTATATAATTTAGGGTTTAGAGTTAATTATTTAGGGTTTATGATATATTATTTAGGGTTTAGGGTTTAGAGTTTATTATTTAAGGTTAGGGTTTAGTATTTAGGGTTTAGTATTTAAGGTTAAGGGTTAGGGCTAATTTAGTGACAAAACATGTTTTGTGCTATTTTTATGATTTTTCTTCCTTGGTGCTATATTTTTGACAATTCATATTTTTTGTGCTATTTATGCGATTTGCCCTTATTGATAAGCTTCAACAACAACTGGATAATCAAAGTCGTCACCAATACAAGAATGGACAAAGAGAATCATCAAATATGCGAATAAAACTACAAACTATGTAAATAAGCAGCATTTATGGAAAAAAAATCAGTTGCACCACACAGACCAACAACACAACAAATACATATATTACATAATCATAGTATTCACCTCAACCTTGAGCTTCGCAAGTTCTTCCGCAGGCATCACCACACTTACAACTCTTGCAAGCTCTCCCTTGGGGAAAACCAAAACAACTCCATTGTCCCCCACACCATTAATCGTATAGTTCACGAAATCAGGTTCATCTCCTTTGATCTCAAATTCTTTGTACAAATTTACCATGCCTAGATTCACAAACGTTAAGTTAGCACCGTAAGTGATATAATCTAAAGACCCTTTATCTTGTTCTATCATCCTCTTGATCACACCATTTTCTTCTCTTTTCCTGCCCGCAAGCAGCCCCGCTAGTTCGGACATCCCAGTTGTTTCGTCATTTCTTTCTACCACGCTTATTACCAAGTCGTCATTCCAACAGGTTGAAGATATTTTACGGTCACAGATTGTTATAACCTTCGTGTCTGTTTCTCCACGGATGTTCAGTATTGACTTCCATATCAATGCATACAGAATATCAACCTCCGACAAAGGTTTGCTTCGGGACGCGTACTTTGCTATCAAACGGTCAATCTGGTCGTGGCTGAAGTTAAAAATATATCTGCCCATCTTGCATTTATTGGTAGGTAACCAATAATCCCCAACCGATTCTATATTCTTTATGGAAATGGCTTCAACATCACCTTGATGACCATGATGAGGTTGAGGTGTCATCAGTTCGGGCTTCTTCGGGTAACCGAGTTTGGGTGGGACATGACTCGACATTAGTTGTGCCATTGTTTTCATGAAAGTTGATGCTGAAAGTACATCTCCTAAAACATGGGACCAAGCCAGCCCAATAGAGAATCCACCACATTTGAACTGTGTTATCTGAAAAATGGATATCAACGAATAAAATATATATTACTGTTCTATCATCTACCGTATGTGTAGTGGTAAATGTTTGCTTTCTTTCATACACCTAACTAAGACAAATCACTCGGCTGGTGCAAAATGTTATTTAGGGTTCGAATGGTAGCAACAATCACAATAAACTAATTTGGACGCAAACAAAAAACCATTTTACTTTTAAGGTAGATAACAGTCAGATGCAAACCAGATTTATTTGTTAAAAAAATGGTACGTGTGAAATTTCTTTTTATTTATTTATGTTTGCCCAGTTGTAGACAGAGCTAGCGTTTGACATGGTTTTTTAATTTTTTTTAATGGAGCCTCTATTTCTCAAGGGCTCCACAAAAAAAATCTGTATATATATAAATATATAAAAACCCAATGTAATATAACACTAAATTGAAAAAAAACTGTATACATATAAAGATATAAAGATACAAATTCTGTTTGTTTTAACATCAACACAATTTTTCTTCTTGTTTTATAACAAATATTGTTTTTATATTATTAAAATATGATTTTGAAAATATTTTTGAATTGAGTCCCAAATTCCTAGCTCCCTCCCTGGTTGTAGACCAATTAATACGCATGGTAACTAGACAAGGATGAATCCGTTCCAACGGCTTATGTGAGTATCTTAATATTAAACTATTAAAAAATGCAAAAATGTGAAAGAGAAGGACAAGAGGTTCTTCATAAGAACCCCTAGTATCTTAAAGAAGAATTCTAAGTATCTTATTAAGATATCCATAAGACATGTGTTATCTTTTAATTGGTTCAATTCTTTTTTTGAATTCAATTTTAGTTATCTCTAAAAGCATTTGCAATGGTGAGTATCTAAGTGGGTTTCTTAACTTAAAATAATAAAAAATAGAAAAAGTATGAGAGATAGAGAGGAGTTTCTTATGAGAACTCCAAATATCTTAAATAAGAACTTCAAGTTTTTCCATTAGATACCCATAGAACATGTGACTTTGTCTAATTGGTTCAATTTAAAAAGAAAACTAAATTTTATTTATCAAATTAAATCAATTTAAAAATAATAATATTAAATTGATAAGAACCCCAACTAGAAGTTCTTACCATTGGAGATGCAGAAGCTTTGAATTTAGTATAGTCTATACTAGAGTAAAAAAGCCACATGTGGACTCAATATCCACAACTTTATTAACTAATCACTTCATATAAACGAGGAATGAAAGAATGTTCTTTGGTAACTACTAAAGAAATGCTTTAAAACAATAAAGTTCGAATTTAATTTTGCTGCTTTTAGTTTGAGACCCATGTGAACTTTAAGATCCATAATACACTAAAAACATGTGTACGTAGTACCTGGAGGAAAACGAGTGGAGAGAAGAAAACATCAGGACCAATAACTTGATCATAGACAAGGAACCGGTGGTCGATGGAACGCTCTTCCAATTCTAGCCACTCCTGGACCGTGAGCCCTTCGACTTTAGCTTCGACGATGCGTAGGCCACTGTCGTTGCAGCGAACATAAGGCATGGCTGGAGCTGAAGGGTCGTTGTCGGGGATCCGGATTCGACCGGTCACGTGGCCATAACAAGGGAGCTCGAGCAGAGGAAACATGTTGTCTTTCAAGTCCGGGATGGTGAAGTCGCGTGTACCCTTGAAGAAGTAAACGGCTCGGACGTAGTGGAGCTTCATGGCGTAGTCCATGGCCGTCAGATGCCGTGGCTTGTTCCCGCCAGTCAAAGAAGCAGGTACTACCGATGAGATCTTGACATCTGTTACTGTGCTTGCCTCCATTTCTAGAGAGGGAATGAAATTACTGGTGTAGTGGTACTGTAGTAGCTTTAAGCCTAAATGGGACGTGTTATAAGCATCTCGTACGTAATGTGTTGTCGGGGCGGGCAGTTGGAACAACTTTTTCGGTGACATTAAGTGTTAGGGGTTTGGTGTTAACAATGTACATGTTAATACAGAAGTGTATCTTCCTTTATATATTTAGTTATATATATACAGATTTGATCACATCATTGCAGTTGAATGAAGAGCTCTTTTTAGACAGTTGAGTCTTCAGAACTAACAACTAACTTACCCCTTTATTACAACCATGGTCCATGTCCGCTGGCTTCAGTTAATAAGTGCACCGGACCTATTCCATCCAAAACCAAAATAAAATAACCGAACGGAACAGCAAATCAAAATCTTAATATGGTTACTAAAGTAGATTCATGTTTTCTATATCCAAAATCTCTAAACCAATCTGAACCGAGTCAAACAAGCTAACAATCCATCCAGAATTCAAATTGCCTTTAAACATACTTCGATAAGAAAAACCAAACCCAAAGCCTATAAACTGATCCCAAACTAAAACTCAATCGGAACCCTGATTGAACACCACGATTGCCAACCATTGGCACATCCAAGATGATAGTCATTCTCTGCTGCGTTAAAAATATCAACACCATCCTTGGAACAATACCTGTTCGGAAAGAGTCACTCGGTGATATTTCCGGGCATCCTGATGGTACTCCAGATGTTTGGATTTGGTGTTTCTATTTGCTCAAATTGTCCTGATCAATTGCTTGGCTCATCGCACGTAGCCTCATCTAGAGATGCAGCAAGGTACTCAGCCAGGCTCTGCTGATTATTGCTAGGTTTGTGGGAAGCTTCTGATATCATAGGTTTCTTTGGTGCTATAGAATTAGTACGCCAGGTTTGACCTGTTGAGTTGCTGCTTGAAGCATCTGAGCAGCTCTTCCATAAGACTGGCTTAAGATATTTCCATGGATCTTCAGCCATAGAGTTGGAGTAAAATCGCTCTGCACCTTGTTCCATGGGTCTTCTTCCTCCACCTCTCCCAAAGCTTGTGTTCATACCGCCTCCTCGGCTTCTACCTCTTGCTGAGTTAGGATATGTGTTTCCAACCCAGTTAGAATTTTGTCGTCCGTAATGTGGAAATTGTGGAGGGGTATGGTTGTAGCTGCCTCCTCGACCTCCAAATCTATTATTTCCCATATCAGGTGGAAAAGGGCGAGGTACCCATTGAGGTGGACCTAAATGGTTAACTGGGGGAGGCCTAAAGTTGTTATTCCAAGCGGCGTGTGAACCTCTGTGCGAGGGTGCCATCCCTCTTGGTTCGGTATGCAGATTATCACCACCATAATGAGCTTCTTGAAAACCGCCATGATTGGCATGTGGCTGATAGTCACTGGCCAACGATCCTGTTCACAGTTATAGTGCAAGGATCAGAACTGGATTACTGTTCGTGTTGCAAGACAGAGAACAATAAAGGCAAATGATTATAATACTGCCAATATATCAAATCGAAGCTATCTGACTCTAATAGGTTCAGAATCTGATCCCTGATCAACAGGGACAAAACTCGCCCTTCATCGATCCTGAATTGTCAATTACAATCAAGAATATATGACTAAAACCTAACGAAAAACAAAAATATCCTACAGATTTGTGGAAGAGATCAAGTAAGTCTCACAAAGCCAAGACGCTTCCCAACTACCAGATACCAAAAGACTGTTCGTGAATATGTTCAATCCTATACTTATACTCACCAAGAACCAACTAACATGCTAACACACAGTTAGTTAAACTGATTTGGTATTATACAATCTGCTTTATGAGGACCTATCAGTGTATATGAAGAACTATCAGTGGACTACTTTCTTTGGCCTCACAGGAATATAGCCAAAATGAAAACTAAGACAGAAGCATTGACTATAAAGGGTATTGCAGCAAAAACAAGCGACACTAGGAGAAATCAAGCACCTGGAACAGAAGGAGGAAACTGCGGCACTGGAGGACTCATCTGATAACTAGGAGATGAGATGTATTGTTGCTTAGGGGTCTTGTTTCTTTTGAAACTAGAGTAAGCTGACATTGGGTCGGTGTAATAATCAAACCTTGGTGTTTCACATGATTCCTGCTGGTGAGTGGATGTCTCAGCCAATGGATTTGAAAGGTGACCAGTGTTCATAGAGGTTTCAGGCTCTGTAGTAGAACCATCATTCTGTGCAGCAGCTTCCATGCGCATTGCTTTTAACATTTGTTTTCTTGTCTCTGAATCTTCCATTGTGAATTACCTTCAGAGATAATCAACTACAAGATACCAAAAAAATTATCACCCATCAAATCGTATAAAACGAGCTACGAAAAAGGCAAATTACAAACCCTAAAACCCTAAATTCTTAAATATCGTACCGACACTCAAATTGGGAAAACGAAAGTGAGATCGGTGCGAACCTTTACAAAATACGGGTTCTTCAAAATCTTCACTTCCTCGTCGCCAAAAGCCCAAAGGTAGAGGTTGAAGGAAAAAATCACTGAACTCGAAAGAACGATGATGATGACAAGCCTCCACAAACATAAACGCGAGACTTCCAAAACCCGGTTCGTTTTCGACAATATTTTTCATTTAAACTCGGTTTACGACGCTTGAAATCATAAAACCGGACCGGAATTCCCCGATAGAACCCGCTCCCTTTCTCAAGAAACCTCTCTCTCAGTTCTTCTTCGTTCTCAAATCTCGATCGAAGCCGCTACGTGCCGTGACTCTCAGGTGATCTCATCGCCTCGCTCTCACATTCGTCTCTTATCAACGTCGGAGAGAAATGCACGGTCGTCCAAGGAAGGCTTACAAGCCAGAAGAGGACGCAGCCTCGGCTGCTAAAGCCGTTAAGCTTCGGTCTCTCCAGTCTCAGTTCATGTCCAATCACCATGACAAAATGTACATACTTCTCTTTTCATTTCTCACCGAATCGGATTAGTTACTCTTCGTCTACTAATTATCTGTTGCTTGCTGGATGTTTTGGGGTTTCTTGGTTTCTAGTTATACCAAGGAAGCTATTGAATTGAGCACGAAGCTCTTAGAAATCAATCCGGAGGCGTACACTGCGTGGAACTATCGGAAGCTCGCCGTGGAGGATAACCTTTCCAGAATCGAGTCTGATCCAGACTTGGTCAAGTCAATTCTCGATGGAGAACTTGGAGTGGTGAGTTTTCCTGCCCATTGAACAAAACAAACAAACATCTTTAGAGACTATATCGTCCATGGTAATGGATTTGGAATGTACATGTTCCAAGTTGTACACTTCTGTACATTGACCACACAGCCATTTACCTAGATTGACTTCCTGCAACAATTCCGAGAGAAATTTATCTCTTGTTGAAAACTGATAAATTGGTTTCTGTAGATAGAAAAATGGTTTCCATAGATGTCATATTTGGTATTTATGAAAGTAGTTGCTTATTGATTTCTGTTAATTTTCTTCTAAGTTTAGGTAGAAAGTGCTTTGAGGCAAAACTTCAAGTCATATGGTGCTTGGCATCATCGAAAGTGGGTTTTGAGTAAAGGGCATTCCTCCATAGGGAATGAATTACGACTTTTGGATAAATTCCAGAGCCTCGATTCCAGGAACTTTCACGCTTGGAACTATCGCAGGTGAAAAATTATGGGATGGCAACATTCTGTTAAGGCACACTGCGCATGTCCATCAAGCTTTGCATATTCATGTGTTGTTCCTTTCCAGGTTTGTTGTGGAGCTAACCAATAGGTCAAAACAGGATGAGTTGCAGTATACAGACGATATGATCAGTAAAGATTTCAGCAACTATTCTGCATGGCATAATCGTAGGTACGCATATTATTTAGTAAATTATCTGATTTCAGCAACTATGCTGATTCACATGTTCAATTTTCTCTTCTTTTTATGTATTTAAAGAAACGAGGTACTTGTGTACTACTAGATTGATGGTCAAATGGCTCAAATAAAAAAAAAATTACAGAACATGCATGAAGTTCATACATGTGGGATACAATTTGCCCATGAACTATATAAAGTTTCCTTCGGTGGAACAATTATATTTTGGCTTCTTTAATATCTGGTTGATATTACCACCATAATTTATCGGGTATTAACAAAAGCTACGGTTTAGTTACACTATAGCTCCTGGATTCAGTTACCATCGGAAAGGAGTTTTTCTGCACATCAGCATATTTGCATGTCTGAATCAGTGGCACCATTAGCTAAAAGTATATCCTTTTTAATTGTTTGAAATTTTGCAGTGTACTTCTTTCAAGTTTGCTTGCAAGAATGGCTGACGGGTTCACGCCAAAAGAAAAGATTCCTGACGAATATAAACTTGTACATGATGCTATTTTTACTGACGAAGATGACCAAAGTGGGTGGTTTTATCATCTTTGGCTTCTTGATCAAACTGTTAATGTAGAGACTCCTCTTCTCACTTCCTCATGGCCTTCACATGGTTCCCGTATCAATCTATCTGGAGCTGGGTGCTTAAATGACTCTTCTTCTAAGCTCACTATTTTTTCTTCTGAGTCGGGCTCTTTTCCACTGATTCTTTACTTTGACCAAGCTGTTGGTGGAGTAAGCTCGTCTACTGTCACGATTGATTCTGAACTGAAAGGAAATGAGGACCTTGTTTGGGAACCAGTTTCGAATAAAAACTCTCAGATGTCTTGTGTATGGGTTGCTCATCTTAAATATATGAGTTCAGAACCTTGTTTTGGTAAGGAATACACAGTGAAGGTCAGAATTGGGAACTCTCCAGGAATTGTTTCTTCCAGAGGATTTAACTACAGCGCTCCTTATGAGTTTGTCTTTACAGCGCATGTTCATGACACCGTCGAAGGAGAATCACAAGAAGGCATTGTTTCATGGACGGATGGTTTTGATATTTGGGATGCACCGTCAAAGAATTTGAACTCTCTCGTCAACTTGGATCAGCTAAACGCTCAGATGGATTTTAAATGGCGTCAGGAAGCTATAGCGGAAGAGATTGACTTATTTCGTGCATTGTCTGACAGGTATCTTATTATACTTCTTGCTTTGATGGGAAATATAAATTGTAGTCTTGAACTTTGTGTTTTTTTTCCTGTTTAGCAAAATTGGAAAGCTCACTCTTGCAAGGCTTTTAATGGCTAAAACTATGATATCGGAGGATTCTGTTAAGGGTGTTCACTATAAAGAAATCCTCGAGCTGTATACTGTTCTAATGGGGCTGGATTCTTCGCACTATCAGTACTACAAGGATGAGCACAGCGTAGCTTTGCTCCACAAGGTACTTAGTCTTCTTTTTAGCTTGTGAATCACAAGTTGAGACTCTGCTCTTCTGAGTACTGTATAATGTTTTCCTCATTATCATGTACAGTATATGGTTTGATTTTAGATGTTTCAAGTTCTAATTCATCATGAATTCTACTCATAAAGAGAATGTTCATGCAGGTGACTTCAAGCACTGAATCCTTATCAAAACATCTCTTTCGATACAGGGATATGAACAATTCTGTATGTCTACGGCTAACTAATTTATCACTATCTCGGATAGCCTCTGTCGAGAAGTTGCTGTTTGTCCAAATGTTAGACCTCAGTCACAATGAGCTTCATTCAACTGAAGGTAAGTTGCTCAAAATGTCCTGTGTTTACATGTGTATGTCTTCGATTTCAATTGTTGCATGTGTGATTAAATGGTGTGTATGTGCGTCACAGGATTGGAGGCAATGCAACTTCTCTCTTGCCTAAATCTGAGTCACAACAGAATACGGAGTTTTTCAGCACTGGACGCTCTAAGATATGTGAAACAGCTGAGAGTGTTGGATGTTTCACACAACCACATCGGTGAGCACTCAGTTGACACAACGAGGTACCTTTGTTCTTCACCGCTCTCTAATTCAGAGTGGACTCAGGATGATGTTGGAAGACAGATGCCTAATTTGGTCACCAAATACTGGGATGCGTATTGTGTGTTAAGAGACTTGAATCTGAATCAGTTAGGTATAGCGGGAAACTTAATTGCAGGGGACGAGTTCAGGTCTTTTGTCCCCCAGGTTGTGCCTAAGCTTGTATGGCTTGATGGCCAGAAACTTGGGGTTAGATCATAGGCCAAGTTGTTTTACTTAATTTATAGAGCATCAACTCCCCAAGCAATTTGGGTTCTCTTGATGATGCTTGTTGTTGTGGTTTATTTTTTCCCAACAATCTTGTTATATGATAATATGACCTTGTATAATGACTGTGCTCCTTGATTAACTACATTTGGGTTCATATTCACTAAAAAGTAATGAAGCTACTCCAAGTTGATCTTCTTTTCAGACCGAACCTAAGTAGAAAAACTTTGTTTTGTTCCATACAAACGTTTTGGAACTGAATAAACAAAATACTAAGGCTTTTACATATATCGTGATGGACAAGTAAGTGAGACTCGTTTTGAGTGTAACCCAAACCCACCAAGGAAAAGGCCCATGATAACCATAATCGGCGGGTATTGTGTGTGGATAGAAAGTTGCCAACTTGGAGGATGACGATTTTAGTTTCCCATGTCCAAAGAGTTTCCGAGCTTTCACTTCATTTGCCTCTCAGCCACTCTCTGACACAGGTACGAATCCAATCCAATTGCTCTGCTGTTGGCATTCATTTTCAATGCAGAAGCAGAACATTCTTCATTCGGAGTACCAAAGATTTGGCAACGGATTGGTTAAACCGATAAAAACTAGTGCATTTCCTAGATGGATCAGTCGCAGCAATGGAGTCAGATTGTCGTTTCTAAGAGCTGAAGCTTATTCATCCTTGTGTATAGTAAACAAAAGTTGCACGCGGAGAGCGAAAAGCTTAGGTCAGGAGATCCAAGCGGACATAAGTGATGAAAACGAAGAAGACCTATGTCCGGTTGAGTGTGTCACTGAGTTCAAGACAGATGATGAGCTTCTTAGTGTCCTGGAGAAAGCCAAAGAAACTAATTCTTTGGTTGTGGTTGATTTCTATCGTCCTTCATGTGGTAGTTGTAAATACATAGAGCAGGGCTTCACAAAACTCTGCAAACAATCTGGTGACCAAGAAGCTCCCGTTATCTTCCTTAAGCATAATGTGAGTATAGAGCTTTAAACTTCATCCTGTTAACAAATCTTTGACATGGACATTGTTACATATTCCATCTTCTTGCTCAAATGATTTTGCAGGTGATAGATGAATATGATGAACAATCTGAAGTCGCTGAAAGGCTCCGTATCAAGGTATGTAATCCCTCTTTCCAATTTGGTATCTAACACTAACAGCAACAATTACAAGAAGAGAGTTTTGATTTACTACAGTCTATATCTGCAGTCGGTTCCTCTCTTCCACTTCTACAAAAACGGAGCACTGTTGGAAGCATTTGCAACTAGAGACAAGGAGAGGATTGACGCTTCTATAGACAAATATACTTCAAGCACATCAGATTAAACCGCATTTTTGGTTCTTTCTTCCAAATTATAGATAAAGATGTAAACTATATTGAACAGCAGCCAACAACATCCCTCAAACTTGTGGTAAAGATACCTATACAGCCATTACACTTCTTGCAATGTATCATACTGAATAAGACAGATGCAACATTTTTTATCACTTTGTGAAATATTGGATATGGTTACATACACAGAGCAACACTATTCCAGTTATCAAACTTTTGAAACCATAGATATCTGATAAGGAAATTCGATTCGAGGTTCAGTTATGGTTTCTATAATACATGTGATGGTGAGAAGATAAAATTCATAGAGAAGAGCAACTGATACTACAAGGATTTCTATCTTCTGATTCTTATCACAGTATTTAGTGATTACCTAATAGAGTTATCCCCATTTGCAAGAGAAACCAAGGCGGAATGTTCTTCGACTGTTGCAGGTTCAGAGTTCGAGTTGTTAGCATCTGCATCACTCCCAACCTCCCCCTGGCACTACATTAATAAACAATGAAGCTTTCCCTTTTGATTTATATACAAAGCAGAGACACAAATGAATAAGATGCTTACAGGTTTTATTATTGACATCTGATTCTCTTCTGTTTTCTTAGAGAGATCTCTTAATGTACCCTTTGAAAATTGAACAATTTAAAACGTCAAAACACAGTATATGTGAAAATAGAATGAGTAGGTGATGCATTTAACTTTGTGGAGATTCATACACACCCTGGTAGTCCAAAAGAGTCCACAGGCATTGCAGAGAGTTCTGGGGCCTGAAGGGCCACGTCGCATCATCGGTGTACATTTGGAACTTATGCCGCAATGAGTACACCTACGCGTAAGACATACTCACATTTAAAGTAAGAGCAAGAAACAATTTGAACACGAATAGCAGAAGAAGTTAAGTGGCAGAGCAAAACGCACAATATTTCTGGACGACAATCATCCTGTGCAGAATCTTGATCTGTACCCGAGTTATAAGCCCCATCGGTCATCTTAGCAGAGGTGAATTGACCTTTATTACGTGCCATTCTGGTAAAGACTAACAAAAGTCAGAGTTGTAGAAAAAGTGACAAATCCTATCTCTTGATGATGAAATAGACATGTCGTCGATTATTCCCAGTTAAAGCTAATTATGACACTAACCACAACTCAGTTCTATCCTCCTCAGCTACAAACATATTGTCATATATTATAACAAGCCATGGACATTGAAACCTGAGCCACTACATACATGGTCGCCAAACTTCTTAACAAAAATAGCGAAGTAGTTTGAATAGAAGCAGTTTTTTTTTAACCCATAGCACATAAGTATGAGGAAGTATTAAGTATTAACAACCCAGAGCAAAGCCAAAAAAAAGAAGAAGAAACTTTCAAGCTTAGCTATACAAGAATACTACGTTATTGATCCCAGGAATGTGAAAGAAATATGTCCAGCTTTTTCAAAGAAGTAACCATCATATAATCCATTTTCTTAACAGACATATGCGACATTTACATATACTACTCAAGCTTTGCAAGGATTTTTCTAAGATCCCACTAGCAACAACAGCTACCTTATATCAATGGTGCCTCTAGGCCTAAGAACTTGGTTAAGCTCAAACTGGTAAAAATCAAAGATTGATTCGCAGGTGTAGCACCTCAATCTAGAATGACAAGAACTAACATAAGCGAATAGATCTCCTGACCTTAAGGCCACTTCTTGGCGAACCTCATATCTTACTTTCTTCTCGAAACATCTAGCATTCCTCTTCTTCCGAAACCTATCCAAGGACTGTGCCCGTTGCGGATGGCTATAGCGGTTCTGGTATTCTCCAACAGGCTGAAAAGAAGGAAATAAAACCAAAATGACAAAAGTGGAATCAAAACCAACATAGATGAAGGTGACTAATGGGCAGGATTTTAACACACAAACGAAAATAGTTACCG
Organism: Orychophragmus violaceus; assembly: GCA_030180135.1. Lineage (NCBI taxonomy): Eukaryota > Viridiplantae > Streptophyta > Magnoliopsida > Brassicales > Brassicaceae > Orychophragmus > Orychophragmus violaceus. The sequence continues at coordinate 101,836,470 of CM058233.1, read as the reverse complement.
TATGATTCTGTTGAGCTAGTCCCATCGCCTGCGGCTCAGTAGAACCACCCAATATCGACAACACAGCATCAACCTACGAAATCAGTTTCACAGAAACTAGCTCAAGCACACACTACTCTAACACAATCTACACATGCCCTAAAGACAAAAAGTATTCACCTTGTCAGGACCAACAGCATCGAAAACGTAAACTTGACCACGGAACGAGATCGTTAGCTGATTAGCAGCTCCTTCCGGTGGCCGGGAACCTAGTAATTCGGAGCCCTCGGATCGGTGAGGCACCAATTGAGAGCCATCGGGAATCAAAACAGAGGCAGCATAGATGGAGTCAGGATGGGGAATTTCGTCCATATCGTTGTAGGGAATGTGACCGGAGGCAGAGACATGGTCTTCACCAACGGTAGCGGAGCTGCTACCAATCTGATTGGAGTTAATCTCCGGTTGAGAATGGTGACTAAACATCGGGAACTGTAAAAAGAGGAGCTTTCACATTGATTGAAGGATAATTAGGCAAAAGATGGAGGGGAAACAAAAAACCCTAACCCTAAGTGGAAGAGAGGAAGGAAATAGTTGACATGGAGAAGTGCAATACAGAGAAAGAGGGGGGGAGATGGTGACCGGCGCGTGTGGAGGACGGAGATTTGTCCGTCGTGGAATTCACCGGCGGTAAAAAACGGTGACTTGAGACTTGAGAGGCTTGTCGCAGCAACTTTCCGAGATGACCCGACGACTCCACTCACTGGATTTTACCAATTTTATTTTGGGCCGTTCGATTATGTTTCTACTTTGTACTCCAAAAGCCCATTACGTCCCACTACAGAACTCCTTTTCTCTTCTGCTTTGACAACTCACGACAATCAGTCCCATCAAGACAAAGTTTTGTACAAAGACAGTATTACAGTTTGTAAGATTCTGAACTCGGAGTTAATAAAAGAAAAGATAATCTCAAGATGAATGTTAAGAACTTTCTCATAGCAACAGAGTCCCATATGTCTTTGGGCCGAGTATTTACATATAGGCTAAATTGATGGCTGCAGATGTAGCTCAACATATAAGCAAGTGCCGAGTCTACAAAATGAGAAAAAAAACTCAAAATCTATTACAAAGGGAGTGAGTATCATGTTCTCTGCTGAGAATTTACATCTCACTGTGTGAGCAGCTTAGAGTCACATGCCACTATCTTCACCCGACTCACATTCTCTTGACGGTCGTCACACTTGAACATTGCGTCCTGTAATATGAAGGTCCAGACGTTGTCACAGAACCTGTAAGTGTGCAGGTGACCCTGTAAAAGAAATAAAATAAAGAAGAAACAAGATATTAAGCATCTGGTTGTTTCATCTGCCAAAGTTTTTCTCTTATCTTGAGTGCAGCGTTATATATTTGGCTATGAAAAATAGTGGTTAGCATGTCGGAAGAGAATTAATGTCAATCATCAGAAAACTAGCACAAAGAGATTAAGCTGTATAGACTGACACTAAACTGGATAGTCTTGAGGTAACAGATGCAAGTCCTACTTATAAACCAGATAAATGAATCCATATCGCCTCTCAAGTTGGAACTTTTTAACTCTAAGAAATCATTTGGGCTAGCTTCAACCTATTATTCATATATGAAATCCAAAGAAACTCTAATCTTGATAGATTCTTGACAATGTTAGTATTTTATTACTCAAGAAGAAAACTAAATCCATACCTTTCAAATTGAATTGCCACCGAAGAAACTAAAGCAAGATATAGTTTAAAAGAATTTCACAATAAAAGAATTAAAAGCACTCACCTTGATTGACACCTTGGTCTTCACTTGGCTCTCAAGAGCTTCAGTCATGGACTACAAGGACACAGGAATCAGAAAGAAAAAAAAACCCACAGAAGCAAACCAAAGATTCCAAGATCAGTCAAATATGAGTGTAAAAGTTAACCTTGTCAAACTGAACAAGGACTTGGATGGCTAGCTCAGGGCTAAGCGTACCGCTCGTGACCATCTCATCCAAAGTCTCCGTCAGACACATCCCGATCGTCGATCTCCTGTATAGCTCAAACGTCGCCATTATCTACTTCCCAAACGATCTGCAAACAGAAATCCGAGCATACTCAAGTCGTCGAATCGAATTCGCAACTAATTAATAAATCGGGAATCTGAAAAGTTTCGACAAAATAAAAGAGCTACACGAATCTAAGACCTCAATCAGAGACGGAGACGACAAAAAGAAACGGTTTACCGATCTCCGGCGACGAAAGGAGAGAGATGAACTGTAAAGGCAAGAGATACAGTTGGTCGATTGCCAAGATTTTTTGTCTCTCGAGCGGAGGAAAAAATTGGGGCTTTTATACCCTAGCTTTTGCAGGTAGCTATATATATAGGCAGCGATTGATCGGGGAAATGAAATTACGGTTTTACCCTTAAAAGTCCAATCTTAGATTTTATGAAGGCCCAACCCAAAGGCCATCAAGGCTTTTCTATAGTAAACCATTAAGACAATTTTAAAATCCATTTAAGAACAATGAGATCATGATTACACACCGTGTGTGAAAAAGTTAAGAACAAAAAGCACAATTTAGTAAACCTTTGAATCTAAACAAGGCTCTTCGAGGCGGACATAGTCATACATGAGACCATTGAAAGCTCCAACGGTGGTCACGGCTTGTGTCAAGAACAAAGTGTTGTCTCCTTCAACAAGCTTATCACTCGGTACGTCCACATTATAAAGTCTATAGAGTCCATGTATTCCATGTCTTGCAATCGTGTTGTCGTGTCCGATTACACCTGTTGTGAAAAGTAAACTCTCTTCACTCTCATTCCCATTCATCCTCACTTGTAACTCTGCTACATTTGCGGTTGCTAGTGCGATCCGAAGTTTGTATGTGCTGTCTTTCTGCACTTTCTCGAGCATAAATTTGATTTGCCATGTCGTTTTTTGATACGTGTCATCTCCGAGTTTCCTTCAATCATTTTAAAGATATGTTAATGACATTGAATTACAAACCATGGCCTCTTTGTTTTACTCATTTAAAGGATGTGGAATGTACCTGGTAACGTGTGCAAAGAACCAATCTTTTTTGTAATCACTGACGCCAATGGTGAACACCAGATCTTCGTTGGGATATAGTTCTGTGTATCTTTCCCATAGTCCGTATTGCCTAAACCTGCATATAGTACTAGTTGTTTGTGTTTGTTTTTACATTGAGTGCATATTTTTTTTGTGCCAAATGGACCTATAAAGTACCAAGGATGTGATATATTTGATCATGGAATACCTATCAGGATGACCTATATATAGTTTGTTGATGTACTTAGGATTTGGGTCTGGAACAAAGAACTCAGCTGCAGACCGGTCAGGGGTTCCTATCTCCCACACCGTTGGCCCATCTCGGGGCGGTTCATACACAATACTGCTAACGTCAATGTCGCAGCCTGGTTTTGGGTGCAGAGTGTGAGATGACACAAGTAATATATGATCTTGAATGCAATATAATTTAAGAAAAAGTTAACCTGCAGTAATGTTAATCAGTTGTTCGTATTGGAAGTCCCCAATCCATCCTGTCACATAAGCATTGAGGTTATAATCACCTTCTCGGATATTATTTATTGCGAAATAACCATCTGCATCTGCTTCTGTCCAGAATTGATATCCCTATGGATAACAAGCATAAGTTCATTGCTTAGTAGATATTATATTATATGGTCCAAGAATACAATTTTTCAGGCTCACCTTAGATTCTGTTTGCCAGGTTCCAACCTCTCCTGGTGGAGCCAAACCTATGAAAGCACCATTTGCTGGTAAAAGTTCATCACTAAGCAATCTGAAGGAATCAAAACAGACAAACAAGAAAAAAACAAACAGTGGGTGATTGATAACAAAATGAAGAAAAACAGAGCAAATGATGTAGTTAGGCCTGGAAATTTAAACCGAACCGAGCTGAAATTTCCGTTTTTTTGTTTAGGTTTGGATATGAGTTTTGTTCGAATTGGTAGATTTAAAAAAAAAATTTATCGGTTCGGTAGTCGGTTGGTTTGTTTTTCTCAAAAGAAAATCCGAATTTAACCAAATTTTGAATTGAACTAACCAAAATTTATTGTCATTTCAAATTTATCCGAATTTTAACTAAATTTAATCAAAATTTAACCACAAACCCAAAAAAATCGGTTCAATTCAGTATAGATTTTAGTAGCTGAACCGAATCGCACTTTTGTTTGGTTCAATTTATCTGAATTTTGTGAAAACTGAATTAACCGAAAACCGATTAACCAATCCAAATTATCCAACATAACCGAACTCGCTAGCCTAAAAGTAGTAATTATGGAATGTGTGGCTTACTTGTCGCGTACTAGTAATCTACCGCTGATGCAGCCACGCTTATCAGACAAGGCAAAGTCTTCTGAAGCAGGGAAATCGTAAGGCCACCTTTGGACTTCAATTAACATCTAAATGAAACACCATTTCTTTAAGGTTAGCTTTCATCTTTCAATACAAGTTTTAATATTCACAAAATTAGAAACCTGGTTTTTTGCGTCTTGCCAAAGTGAAAGAGGATCAGAGGTTTGGTCAGGCAAACAATTGAAGTAAGTGAAAACAGGACCAAACACTTTCTTCCATGACTCCCCTGCTTTCATCTTCATCACCATGTCCTCACCCGCATAGTGAGCACTTATAAACATCTGTGTGTAAGCAATCATTGTGTAACTAAGAACCCATCATCATAGACACCAGATTGGTTCCAACATGTTTCAAGGAGGAAGAAAGAAGGAAAAAACGTACGGCGAGACTGATTGGACCAACATGAGAGGTAAGGTTCTGTTTCGACAAGCCACCTGATCTAAACTCATTACTAGGAATGATTTGCCAGCAACCCAAATCTAGGTTCTGAGAGATCCATCCATGCACTTTAAGATCTTTGTTCTCACATGAATACTCATACTTGTCATCAACCTCTCCTTTAAACTCTTCTTCAACGGGATGAACAAGAAGAACAGCTTCTGGATAAGCCAACGGTGTTCCTCTTTTACCTAGTCTATCTTCCGGGAGCGGCATTTTCCTCTGTCTGTTATCAGCAACCGCCATATATCGAAACCTGACATAACAGTTTACTAATATCAGCTTCAATTTTATTTTTGAACATGTTGTTCTAAGGTGACTTAAATCTCAAGATACTGACAATTGAGCATTTTTTGACTGAGCTGAGGCTTATCACGGGCCGGCGTTATACTAAGGCGGCTGAGGTTTTTCTTTTATCGAGAGAATGAAAAGATCTTGTTAGGAGCCTATTTCGTTATTGTATCGGTTTTGGGGTCATATATAAGGATAGAGTTTGTAAATATTAACACTCGTATAATATATAAAACCTAGAGCAAATAATATTTGCCTTAATATCGTTTTTTTCTCTAAGTATTCCGCAAAAGTCGTTTCTTTTTATTTGAAATATCTCAACACAACATTAGTTAACTTACTTGTCTTTACGAAGCTTGTAAACAATCCTTGTCTGAGGCAAGTTAAAAGCTGGCCATTCAGCTAGATGCTCGAATATTCCGTACGAGTAGAATCCAGTTACATTTTTAAGCATTATGAACCTGAATTTTATGCAAATCTAAATCAATCTCTCTGTTACTGTCACACATATATGTCCATGTGTATATATGAGATACCTCTTGTCGACATTAATGGGAGCAATCTGATCTTGGAGGGAAGAATCCCATTTCCTTGAGAAGGAAATCTCGACCAGTTCCTCATTTTCCACTACTACTTCAAAACTTGTGCCTTTGATCCTGTTTCAACCACATTTATAATTATGTATAAATATTTATATCAAGACTCTTTTATATGCTTAACCGGTGCATACTTACCGCTCGGACTTCCCTGTGGTTCCAGGCGTCCCATACTCGCTCCAAACAAGGTCCCAGTACCTGAGTTGCGTCCGAACATACCATATGTAATAAGATTGATCAATGTATATATGATGTATTTACAGAAATTAGATTCTAAGTACCCTCGATCATAGTCTTCATTGTGACTTTCTAGTAGATTGTTGACACCGTGGTAAGAGATTCCAGTGACAAAACCATCTGGTTTTGATATGGTCACTTCAACTATACCATTGTTGATCACCACCTGCATTTGCAATATTCATATACATATTGACGAATATGGATTGAAGATATGTAAGGAGGGACAAGGATATTATTACATGATCTTCTTTGACATCCAACTGAACAGAACCTTGGTCTGACATCACTTTTTCTTTCTTATGTGTTCTGCGAGATGTCGAAGCTTTTGTAGAGAAACAATATGTGGATAACTTTGATTCATCTTCAACGTGTAAAAGATGTTTTGATTCTTCTTCAAGATTAGACAAGTGGTATCTTTAAGGTTTGAGTTTCTTTTAATTTACTTTTATGTTACGTACTGCATATCGTCTTTTCATTTCGTGGTTTGGTGGGTTCTCACGCAATCAGTTACATCTGTGTACCCTAAGTTACACGTCTATATTGAAAACGTTATTTTCATGTAATATGTTAGTGGAAACAAGGGCTGGGAGTTCGGGTTAACCGAGCCAGACCCGTCGGTTAATTTGGTATCTCGATTATTTCGATTACTTAAAATCTATCAAAAGCTAACCAAAATTAATATTGGTTCTGTTTGGTTAAATCCGATTAATTCGGTTTGGTTTAAAAGACTTAAATGTATTTTGGCTAAATTTTTGTAACCGAACTAATTTTAAAATGTTGCCGTTCAGTTCAACCGAAAAATTCAGTTCGGTTCGGTTCCTTAGGTTTGTTTTAAATTCCTACCACTAGTGGACGGTCCCACTGAGTGTCAGGTAAAAGTTTGTTATTTGCTAGCTGGCATCACTTATAATTGTTTAATACTAACATAATCCATGTTAAGAAAGTAACTCCATTCGTATTTAGCATTGGTTAAGTATAGATACATTGTCTTTCATTTGTAGTTAGAATCTACCAACTACCAAGTAATGGTACGGATCAATTTACAAGCAATCTCTAAAAGCTTTGGCGTTACGTCATGTAAACACACCCATCCCCTTTGGTGTTTTCTCTTGCAGCATGAAATGAATGAATGAGAGAATCCGTGACAACAAGTCAAAAGGTATCGCACTTTGTTTGCTTCTTTTTCTGACTTCTTTAGCTTTTGCACTTCTTTATTTAGTTCTTGCAAAGGACCTTGCAGCAAAATCATTGCTACTTGCTTCTGTATCCATCTTTCACGTTTAGTTTGATTAACGGCCTGATGTATTCAACATGAAGGGAAAAAAAGCTTCACACAGCTATACTCAGTATCACATGTGTTGCATTAGCAGATCATTAGTCTAAAATCAAGCAATACAATAATTTCACAAGCTGAAAATCTTCTAACCTTTTTAGGAAATACCATTATGGTGGATGCTTCTCAAAATCACAATTTCTCTTTACCTCCATGAGAGTCACCTCGCACATCTAGACCATCGATGAGAAGGGTAACCACTGACCACCTTCCCCACTCCCCAATTTATTTATAATCAAGTAAACTAGTGTAACTAAGTAGTGCAAGATACAAATTCTTAGCTATCACGACAAACCTCTAACACTTAAGACAGAAGTTTGAAATATCTTAGGCAAAATGTCTGTCCAAAGTGTAAATGAACCAAGTCCAAAAACAAATGAAAAAAAAAATTATGTATGCAGCATCCGGAAATGTCATGAATGCAATTTATGTACTTAGTTATATACCCAACTCCGGAAAGATCAGATTTTGATGGCAGAAATAAAACAGCTTAATCGAGAGGTGAGCGTAGCTCTAATGGCTGTGACCTAAGGATTAGACCTTTCTTATTAGATGGGGTTTAGGGAGATGTTCGCCTAATTTCCTAAACGTTTTGGTAACCTGGAGAATACAGATATACATAACAAAAGAACGTATCTCAAGCTGTAAAAGCATCTAAACTATAGTGTGATATGTTGAACAAGTTATTTTCCCTAATTTAGCATATTACCCACTGCAGATTGAGAGATTGGTGGGGTGAACAGTGCAAACACAATATCCCTTCTCACAAATGGTCTAGACATGAAAGACAACTCGAGCAAACTTGCTAGTCTTCAATTTAGTCAACCACGCAGCCCAATACTATAATGTAACACTGCATAAACAAAGGCAGATGAACTTTTAGATTCAAATAAACTAATTTATGCAATAGTAAAGTACCCTTTTATTTAATCATTGAAGGAAAAAAAAAATTTGAATTGCTTATATCCAATCAATGAACTTCTTAATTTCTCTTCACTGAAACAAGTTCCATTCATTACCTTTATAATCTAAGTACCCTTTTTATCTAATGGAGTTTCTATCCAAGCCATTGCTTTCTGAAAGAAGTTACATTTCATTTTTGGGCATGTAGAGGCTACGAACACAGATGAACTATCCTATATTGCTGTCAAATTGGGTTTATTTGGCCTACTCTCTTATCTGTAATTGTTTGAAAAGTATTACCGAGGAACAATCAAAGTTTATTGACAAGGAACACAAAGATCAAGCTTGAATTCTCAGAAGCTTCCAAATAAAACATCTCCACATTGAGAGGCATAGTGACTCAGTGAGTGTTCAGCTTAATAGGCCAAGTTAAATATACACTCAGATAATCATCAAAACTCTCTGATGGGTGATGCAGTGCTAATTTGCAAAAGGAAAAACAAAATAAAGAACAAGGATATATGCATTCCTATATATATCATATCATTTGGGTGTAGACTTTCTAGTAAACCTTTTTAACTTTAAGGTGTGATGCTTTCAATCTCTTTTTAGGTATAACTAAAAAATGCAAGAAAAATGGAATAAAAAAACACAAGAGAGTCAATTTGTTCTGTGTGTTTCTTTTGATCAATTTCGTTGGTCAAGTCAAAATAATTTGGTTTTATTTTATGCTCAGAACAACTATTTAGCTGTTCATAAGGAAAAAGGAACATGGACACTAAGTAACTACAATCACCAAATGACAACCACAATACTTCTAGAAAGACAAGGATCATGCATCTAACAAAAGTAATGGAGATGAGAAAACAGACCTGAGAGATACAGACAGATCCGTTAAAGATTGAGAAATCTCTCTCCCATGAGCATCATCAATCTGCACATGCAAACCAATCAATCCATCATTTTTCTTGGAACAGTAAAATTTGGATTCTGCAGCTCAGGAAATTCAGGTTAACTAATGCGCATGCAGCTGATCTATCAAATGATTAACCCATTTTGCAAACTAGTTCTCAAACTACAAGAGAGATCTCACGGATAAGACAAAACAATTCAACAAAATGTCATGTCTGTAAAATAAAATTGCAAAGTTAAGAAACAAGATACAAGGAATCAGACTCACCGGAATCTAAGGAAGTGACTCGTCTGCTTTAGAAAAATGGTGATCCCTCCATCACGAGATCCCATTGAAAATCAATGGGAAACCCTAGGAATCGTGAGGATGCATTGATCTGAAGCCGATTGAGAAGAAAAAATAAGAAGGGGCTAGGGCAAGAGAGATAACATAGAGTGAGAGCGAAGAAGGGGGGAGAGAGCACGGATAGATAATACTAAGGAGGCGAGAGAGGGTTTTATATAAGTAATGCAAGGACGAATGAGCTTAATTTAAAACTTAATTACTTGATTAGTGTGTTAATCAGATTTCAATTAGAATTATATAATTGAATTGATTTGAGTGAGCGAGACATGTAGGGCTTCGAATTCTGGCATAAAGCCGTAATTCAGGCGGCTCGTGATTCATCTATCAAAACAGAACATCGCTCAGTTTCGTCGTACACTTTGGTCAGTGCCTCAGTGGCTACACTCGGCTCTGATATTTTGGGTCGCTAATTCGATATATATATGCATTTAGTTATTACAAAGTGTTGTCAAAAAAAAATTATTACAAATAAATATTTCCCTAATCATCTTTATATCAAACCAATACGAAATTTAGAATTACGTGATTTTTAAACTAATAAATACTAAATTGAAATAATGTTATTTTCGTCACCAAACAAAAAAATAACTTCACAAAATTTATTACAATAGTGATTTCAAATATTTACCATAACCGAAAAAAACTCAAATGAAAATTGACGAATAATGAAATTTAAATCAGATTTGAATTCTATCGCAATTCACATCAGAAATCTTCAAATATGTATGAAATCTTCAAATATGTAATATTTGTTAAATTTTATGCAATTGTATTGAAAGTATTTGTATAAAGGGTTAGTAAACTTATAAGCATGTGAATATAAAATTATTTATAAGTTGTGTATTTCTTAGATTTTCAAGTTGGTAAAAAAGCAAAAAAATATTGGATATAGAGTTTGTTAGCATAGCATTAGGTTTTTGATATATTTTTGCATTCAATTTGAATTATACAACTGATGAAAATTTGAGTTAAACAATTAAGATTTATAATTTAGTTTATTTTTTTTGAACAACGGTTTATAATTTAGTTTCTATTAGCGTTTTTCCTGGGTTTAATAAAATTCCTAGAAATAGTCTGTTATTTTTCTAAATTTGTGAGATCAAATATTACATTTCTGATTATCTTTATGATTCTTGCATTAATTTTATATTTTTCAATTCAGTATTTTTAAAGTATAATTTTTAAAAATTATATGCCTAAAAGTTGCTGAATATTTTTCATCATTTTCTACTACCAGTTTAATTTACTGACATTTATTTAAATAGAAAAATGTTTCCACAAAAAAAAAAAAAAAAATTCACTCGGACCCATAGGGGATGTTACGGTATGTCGGCCAAGCGGAACCAAATCGATGTGCCGATGTGAACCTAAAAATTTTGAAAAAAAAAAAAAAAAAAAAAAAATAGAAACAAACAAAGAATAGAGAAGAAGCAAAGAAGAAAAAGTAGAATCAACACATGTCCAGCTCAGTTGACCCATATGGACCAAATACAGTTAAAGTTTAAATTAGTTGTCTCCTTTAATGAATACAAAATTGGTCACGTTTCTTTTCTAGCTCCTTCCGGATCTTGTCAGTCTCCCATTTTTTACTCTTATTATAAAGTTTTGATGTATTCTATAAACTAATACAGATTTCGCTGTGATGATGGACCACACATATTCTAGAAATTCTAAGAATAAATTAAAAATAAGATTTTGTTTTTAAATGTAAATTTTTTTATCATCTAGAATGATATTACAATCATTAGTAATATTTGATCTAATCTTAGCATTAATAATCTTCTGATCAAACGAAATCAACTACCTGCAGTACCTACGATTATGATGAACAACTCCACGAACAATGACTCCACGGTTCAACTCTTCCCTGCAACATTCAATCTACGACGAACGGTTTCACATGTACCACACATACGATGGATAGCTCTCCCGCAATACATGACCACGATGGATGGTGGTTATCTGCAACTTTAGACCTCCTAGAAGCTTGCATGCATAAATCTTGCTAAACTGCATTCTTTGGGAATCGAACCTCATATCTCGTTGATATACTTGTGTTTTCATGCATTTAGGATAGTGTTTAGTTCTTATGTTGATCTCTTTTTGCTCTCATTCATGTTTCTTTGTTACTTCTTGATGGCATTTAGAGTTTGTAGGCATTTAGGTTAGGATTTAGCATACTAGGATGCATTTGGAGTGTTTTCTTGTGTTTTGTAGGTTCATGGAGATGTTTGGAGCATTTTGGAGACTTAGGAAGCAAAAGAAGAGCTTAAGGATGAAGGGAAGAGTGCACAAGTCGGACCAGTGAAATCATCGACCAAGACCATCGGCCAAAACGCGTCGATGAATTCTCAGAATTCCCATCGACGTGTCTAATCGACGTCACGAGGTCGATGGAAAATCCAAGAGACTTGCACAATTTAATCCGAGATTTCATCGACTTTGTCCATCGACGAAATGACGTCGATGGTTTCCGACTCATTCCCATCGACGTGATTGTGCACGATAAGAAATTTGTATAGAGACCATGCATATGTACATACTCAAAGAGTTATGAGGGTTTCATGAGCACGTTCACTGATCGAGTTTTATATATTATATATAGTTTTCGGGCTAAGAGCATGGCCATTGAGGTATCTTAAGGTCCGGGTTCTTAACTATTCACGTGGGTCCCACGTGAATAGTTAAGAACCCGGGTCCTAAAAATCCTTATTTAAGAACCGGTTCTTACACTGTTCATGACACGTGGCGGCTTATCATTCGTCTAATTTTTTTTTTCGAATTTTTTTTTTTTTTTTTACACTTTTCCCAAAAAAATTTTTTTAAGAACCCCCAAAGGGGGTTCATTGATGGTCATGCTCTAACTAACTAGTAATTTTACATGAAGACTTTTGCTGGAATCTCATGTACAGTACTTGAATTTAGTCATTTATCTTCAAAGTGACAAATGGTGTGAGAAGACCAGTCACAATTCAACGGTCGAGCTCATCGTCCAAAATAAAGGTCCTTTGGTTCAGGCCCATCGTTCCATGAATCTAAATATAAAGTCTTTTGGTTCAGTTCGGTTAGTTGCATAATCGGATTTGAACAAATTTTTTGAAACATTTGAATGGGTTCCACCAATATAAGAATCCCGAAAATTTATAAAAAAATTATTTTGTATACTAATTTGTGAAAATATATATTTTGATATGTTTTTATAAAAAAGTAAAATTTTCTAAGAAATATATAACAAAAAAATTATGTAAATTATAAGTATATATTATACCTTTTAATTGTTTTTTGTTTTATATTGTTTTTATAATTTTTAGATATTATTTTTATTAGTATAAAAGTAAAATTACAGTTTTTTTTTTAATGAGGTCTCGAAAATCTTAGCTCCTACTCTAGATTCCTCATATTTCCACGAAGGTTTTGACCTTTATTGTTTCTAGTTCTTGTAAAATTATTTAACCGGATCTCTATATCCACAACTTCCACAAAGACCTTTAACGCAACATTGTAATTTTCTCTCGTGAACCACGCATGATAATTAATATGACTTTCTTTCTTTATGAACCACAATAGCAAGACTGATATTACAATGAACTATTCCACAACATAATGTATCTTCTAATCAGTCGGCATGATCATATGTTGCAGTTTTATGTCATTTTTTTGCAGCAGACGGTCTATGCATTTAGTTTTGTTTCTTGTATATACACGGCTAGCTTCTGTTTCTTTTCATATATACATTTGCTTTGTAATGAAGTCAGTAATTAATAACAAAGTTATGTGCGCTAATGGTTTAATTATACGGGTGGCTTCTTCGGCCACTGTGTAGCCGGAATTTATTTTCCAATATTAAATCAAATTGTGGCACAAGTAGGCCACACAAGAAGCAACTTGCCATATCAATATGTAAAAGAAACACATACTGTATATTGTTAGTTGACGGAATATATCATTCTTAATAGTATTATTTAAACACATACTGAAACTTTAGTTACATGAACCGAATCATAGAAAGATGTGTTGTAACTTGCACTAGTTTAAGTAATGAGAAAACGTTCAAATCGTTACTGATGTCGACTTTCTTCGTTGTCACTATCAAGAAAAAAGTATAAATATAAATATATATGTAGGTATATAATATACGAAGCATGAAGAACCAAGTTGCAGCAGCTACTTGGTTATGTACATACGGTGTTTTGGACTTGCGTGTACTCGTCTTTTGCCCAACCCTAAGTCGTATATACAACTTTATATTTGTGAAACCGGAAGAGCCACGTCGACCACTTTAGGTTGCCATAAAATAATATAAGAAATGTAACGACGACAATAATGAATGGGGATCATGATGATAGTATTATGATGGTTATTGTATTTTAAAGTGGAAAAATATCATATCAAGACTGTTAACCATTATGTGACATATTTTTGTATTGAATGTTTTCAAGACGTGAATCGTCGGTCCTAATTCTATTTTCGTTAAGAACTAAGTTGATAATGTTCGGCTAGATGAAAATGAAATCATATTTTAGATTTCATCATTAAAAAAACATGGTTTTTGAATTAGTCGACAGTACTATTTCTTTTGTAGATTAGTTAGGTTTCAGCTTAGATATTCCCATGTTAATAAAAGATTGTTGGACGTTGAGTTATGTTTCTAAGTTCGTATGATCGATCGGATCCCAGCTGGAGAGAGACAATAATATACACTAATAAACATGCACTAGAATGTGCTAGAGTTTTCTAGTATTTGTCTTCTAGTTTGTTTTCATTTTTGGGTCCGGAACTAGAATTAATCCTACTAGGTTGGGTGACATATTGAGGATGATTGACCATTAAGCTAATCAACAGAAGTCAATAAAATGCCACTTTGAAATCTAAAAACATGATAGATTAAGGATTTAAAACTTCCCAGCAAATCAATAATAAATATATTGTAATTTGGTTAGCAGCTGATGGGCACCTGCAAAAACTCGGTGAGTTATTTAGTAAAAGATTTGATTCGAATATATCAAAAACACTATAGTAAAGTGGATTATTCTCAGTTTCTCACATCAAAGGAATAACAAAATGTCAAACTCAATAATCACTTTTAAATTTGTATCAGGGTTAATTAATGCCGAATAATATTATTCAAGCCTAAGTGAATAAATGTAATATTATTCTCACATTTAAGGAATAATAAAATGTCAAAGTCAATATCATTTTTAATCCTATACCATGGTCGACGAATATTATTATCATTCACGCCCAAGTGAATAGTACAATAGCTAGGGACAACCGTTTATGAAATATATCGGATGGATGATTATGTGGGGAAGCGAGTGTGTAGGCGCTGCCGCTGAGAATTTGCATGTTTGTCATAATATTTTTTTTTTTTTTTTTGTCAACAAGTCACATTCCATGGGCCGAGGCCAAAGTACAAACGGGCTAAAGCCCAACACAGTGAGCAAACGCAAACGCAAAACGCAATTCGTGGGGATAAGTCCTCCACGTGGCAAACCAAAGAAAGCCGCATGCGAGACACGCGTCACGCCAAGGGAAGACCGCTGGAGATCGCCGACCGTCGCGGAGGAAAGCGCAGCCGCAACGCTCCGGACCAACTCACCGCACCAGCCAAGACCGTTTGCCGATCCACACATCCCGAAACCACCGCTCAATCAAACCTGCATCAAAAGAAAGCGTTAGCGTAACCCCACAAAAGACCACCGAAGCTGGAAGCGCCACCGCCGGAAAGAGTGAACTCTTCACAGAATCCCCATACGCTTGTCCTCTAAAGCAGGGGCACGGAAGCGATTTTAGACCAGACAGACCGGAGAGGCTCAGGTAGAGCAAAGCTAGAAAACTCAGACGATGAACGGCGAAAAGAGAAACAAGGGAGGAGGATCGAGAAGAACTCGCAAAGCGAGAAACCGGAAGCATCCGGAGGATCCGATAAAACGGAAATACGTCAGCCATGGAAAGCGATCTTGAGTTTATTAGAGTCGGCGAGCCAAGAACTAGACAAAAGCCAACCGACATAGCCCAAAACCCAAAACAAAACCGCCGGAAATCCGGCAAAACCGAATCCGATAAGCAACGAGAAAAAGATCGCACCTTCTGAAAGATTAGGAGGAGAGAAGAAGGGACGATCAGAAAAAACTCGTCAGGCGGGAAGAGAAGAGAAAGAAACCGCCTGAAATCGGAAGCGATTCCGGTTCACCGGAAATCGCTCGCTCTCGAGAGAGAGCCGGCCCGTCATAATATTATACGGTGTGCATGCATATGTTATCATTTCATCGTCATGGTATAATATTATGAGAGAATCGTACGTAGATACAGAGCTGAGCTAAGAATTTGAAGGTTTGAAGCAAAATAAGGACTATTAATTCGTATGTTTTTTATACAACATTAATGGACTCGGGAGATGGGTGGGATTGAACTCCTTACCCATATCGCATTTTTACAGGCCACCACCACTAGATTTTGTAGGCGTTTTAACATTGCAGCCGCCTCTAAAATATAATAGTTGAATTAAGGCCTCACATAGTCACATGCCTAAACACCCCCTTCGTGTTGATCATAAAACAGTTTTATGTTATGTTTTATTCAAAAGAAAAAACAGTTTTATGATAATGTAAATGTCATTTTCTATTATTGTTAAGTGCGGAGATTAAAACTTAAATTTAAATAAAAATAATTTTTCGAAAGAGTTGCATGAATTAAATGGCGCAAGTGATGAAAAAAATATATACAAGATGATAAATTATCAACTAGACCGGTAAACAAGACTTGGAAATGCGTTAGGCCCTGTTCTTTTTTTTTTTATCTGGAAATTGTGTTTGAAAACTGCGTCCAGATGCAGTTTCCAAACGTTGCATACAGATATAGTTCTTTTGTGCATTTAGAAAGTACGTCTGGAAACTGCGTCTAGATGCAAGTATGTATCTTTGTGTGTTTGTATATACTAGTGTTCTTTCTGAGATTTATCTAATAATGTTATTTATAAAAGATTTAAATCTAAGAGAATGCAGAATCAACATGGGGTCAACTTTTTTTATAGCCTTAGAGCAAGAACAATGGTGTTATCATGGTTCGATTTCTTAGAAATTTTATATTAATTCTTTGGGTAGTTAGAAATAGTTAAGACATCTTCTAATTTTATCACCTCAAATGGTGTTATCCAAACTGGGGTTTTAAAAAAAAACAATTAATATTACCATTAATTTTATTTGATATTTTATTTATTTTAATTATAATTTAAACATACAATATTTAATTAACTAGATGCCCAAATTTTTGCCATATATTCTCGACCAAATCGGCTTTCAAACGATGATGTATCCTCTGATCACGAACTTGATTCCGAATGCCAAGCATATTACCGAGGTTAGTAGGCATGTCCATAGAGTACGAGAAATCCACCTCTGAACTTCTGCTTGATTCTCCTTCGGCTTCTACAAAATCAGATATATCGTATTGAGTGTATCCTTCCCGCTCGTCTTCTACTATCATATTGTGTAGAATGATGCATGATCTCATAATGTTTCCTATTTTTTCCTTGTCCCAAAAAAGAGCCGGTCTTTTTACAATTTGAAATCTAGCTTGCAATACTCCAAATGCACGTTCAACGTCTTTGCGGGTGGCTTCTTGTCGTTTAGCAAATAACTCTGCTTTATCGCCTTGAGGAAGTGGTATAGATTGGATAAAGGTTGCCCATTTTGGATAAATACCGTCGGTCAGGTAGTACGCCATATCATATTTGTGTCCGTTGACCTTGTAACTCACTTTTGGAGCTCGGCCTTGTAAAATGTCATCAAAAACAGGTGACCGGTCAAGAACATTAATATCATTTAATGTACCTGGAGGTCCAAAAAATGCATGCCATATCCACAAATCTTGTGATGCAACAGCCTCTAAGACGATTGTCGGCTTCCCGGAACCACGTGTATACTGTCCTTTCCAAGCGGTTGGGCAGTTTTTCCACTCCCAATGCATACAGTCAATGCTTCCTATCATACCAGGAAACCCGCGTACTTCTCCAATATCTAGGAGTCGTTGAAGATCTTCTGGTGTGGGTCTCCTAAGGTACTCATCACCAAACAGTTGTATTATACCTTGAGTAAAATTTTCCTGACATGAAAGTGCTGTTGATGCACCTAGCCGTAGATATTTGTCAGTTGCGTCACCCGCAGTACCATAAGCCAACATACGGATAGCTGCCGTACATTTTTGTAGACCAGATAGCCCGACCCTTCCCGATGCGTCTCTTCTAAGTTGAAAGAATGGAATTTCAGCTGAAAGGCGGTCAACAATACGTAGGAACAATGATTTGTTCATTCGAAAACGCCGTCTGAATATACGAGGCGGGTATGTTGGGTTTTCAGTGAAATAGTCTTCCCATAAGCGGTTATGACCTTGTTCCCGATTTCGTTCCAAGTATGCTCGCTTCTTGGACTTCGTTGTATGACCCTCAAGGATGTTGTTGAATGTCTCCTCGAAGTGTTCTTCAAATCTTTTTTGGAAAGCTTCGTTTAACTGATCATAAAGATAGTTTGATGATGAACCATCCATGAGGGTTAATTTTCTTATAAAAGTGAACAATCTGAATAGGAAAAGAGGAGTGGAATTTGTTAGGAGTATTGTAAAATGATGCTTGTGTTGTAGAATGATGTTTGTAGTCTTTGTTTAAATAGATGAATATGAGAAAACAACCAAAAACATAAACACTCGTGACATAAAGACTTGACAAGTTCAGCACATGTGACTTGATACAACAACAAGAACAAAACAAAGAGTAACATTACAAACACAAAGAGTACCCGTGAGTTAACATACTACAAGTTGTGACAATACCATAAAGTTTGGCAACCCGTGACAAGATTTAACATACTACAACAAAACATGATACATGATAGGGTAAAATAGCATCCTCCTCCACACACCCGTGACAAGTCTTTGGTGATGTTCCTGAAACAAAAAAAAAGACAGAGATTAGTAAGACAAAACATTAACTACACAACTCAAAGACTCACCAAATTCAAACAGTTAAACTAGACTACACTTACAACTAGGTTTGATCACAGCATGTCAGTTATTAACTTGTGTTTAAGAGTTGTTTCAATGTCAGACAGTGGTTCAGACTTAGCTAGCAAACGTTCTAGCAGTTGTTGCTTGTTCAGCTTTTCTTTAAACTCCAACATGTTTTTCAACTGCTCCAATGACTCCTCCTTTCCACCTTTTTTCTTCTTGGCAGCCTTTGCAGCCTTAACACCAATGGGTCTCTCATCTTCTTCCAAGTCAACCTCTGGAACTTGTTTGCGCTTGTCCTTCCCACTGTCTTTGATTATAACAGTGGAGCACCATTTTTGATCATGTCTTAACTCCCTCCAAGCATGCTCTAAGGTAAACTTGCAGTTGTGGTCATTGTAGAAAATATCCAGAGCCGATTTCATAACGTCGTTCTCGTTTTGACCACTTGCTTGTTCTTTCAACGCAGCATTATAACATCCTACAAACTTACACACCTGGTCATTCAGTCGTTGCCATCGTTGCTTGCACTGGCCAAGCTCTCTAGCCGGTGTCCCAACCAGCAGTGGACTTGAGTTGTAGTACTCAGTGATCCTCCTCCAAAAAGCACCGGCCTTCTGCTCATTACCCACTATGGGGTCCTTACTCGTGTTCAGCCAGGCTCCTATGAGGATCACATCCTCCTTGGGGGACCACTTGCGCCTCTCTCTGACACTGGATTCCTCTGAAGTTTGGCTACTAAACCGGGGGATGTCTGAGGATTCTAAGTCTATGGTTTGGCTATTCAGGAGACCAACAAAACCAGTTGATTCTAAAGAGGTTGAGTAATCCATTATTAAGTGTATTGTTGAGGGTTCTAAGTGGGTGCTTGTTTTTAAGGGAGCTGTGTTCCTATATTTATTAAGTGATTTGCAATCAATGAGTGCGTAAATGCCTTAAACTACTAACCACCAAGTAATGACCCAACAAGTATCCTTTAATGAAACATCAAGTCATTACAGTTGAAAGCAATTATGTTTTGAACTACTAGTTTATAGTTCTGTCCTGAACTACTAGTTATTATTTTTAGTTAGTTATTTTAGATAGTATATTTATAGTTATGTTCTTAACGGGATGTATATGTTTTTATTTGGTTACTCTATCATTAGTTGAGAGACACATATTAATCAGGGACTAACCTTTTAGGGTGTCGTCTCAAGCTCAGCAACACGGTTGGACAGCTTTTCCACCTCCTCCTGCACAGGCAGAAATGAAAATGTTAAGGATATACAAACAAGTACCAAACTAGAACCAAACTATTCTGATAGAAAAACCAGAAGCTAAATATGTACCTTGAGTCTCTTAATCACACGGTTTAAGTCATCCACCTGCCAGGTAACCTTCTCCAACGCTTCCACCTTCCGTTTAAGCCACACAACCTCTTCTTGAACACATAGAACCCAGGGTTCCCTAAAATGCAACCCATCATCCTATAACAGAAAACATTTGATTTAGGCAAGCATTGTTGAATTAAGCATAAAATATTTTATATTGTCACATGTACCTTGTATTCCTTGCACGTGAAGAACCTCTTCCCAGGAAGAGAGTCCCTAACTTCCAGACAAGCAACTTCGTCGACCATTCTCCCTCCACAGGCGCATTGTGAAGGAATCCCAAATTCTCCGTCAGCTACGTATCCAAGCCTGTCTGAGTACTCTTTCAGTCTCTTCATTTCTCTCCTTTCTTCCTTCAGGATTGGATCCATGCTTCTTGCTTGACAATGACCTCTTGCGAAAGAAGACATAAGTTAGATACTTTAATCTCAAACTACAACACTGCAAAGTTCAAGTATTCGCAGAGAAGCCAACAAAACTAACAACCAATCAAACCAATAACCAAACATACGATCACCAATAACCATTCAACCTGACAAAAAAATTCATTTCAAACCAAATACCCAAACATAGGAAACAAGATCAAGCATAAGCAGATAAGCAATGAAAACCAACACCAATATTCATTTTCACCACCAAATTATTAAGAAGCAACTGTGGGCATACATTTGTGATGAACCATTCAACTAGACAAAAAATCATTTCAAACAAAGAATCAAACATACAATTTAATACAAAGGAAACAAACACCAAACACAAATGGTAAGAAAAAGATCAAGTATACGCAGAGAAGCAAAGAAACCCCTAATTAATCGAATCGAGCCGCAAACCAAACAATTCCTAAAATCACAGGAAACCCTAAAATCACAGGAAACCAGAAACCCTAACCTAACCAACACACGATTGCCAAATCCATGAAAAACACGAGATACAAAAACCTTATTAATCGGATTAAAACCGCAAACCAAACAAACCCTAAAGTTAAAAACCCAAAATCAAAGGAGTCCGAAACCCTGACCTAACCCACAAACGATTTCTAAAATCATGAAAACCCCAAGAGAGATACCCCTTACTAACAGAATCGAACCGCATATCAAACTAACCCTCAATCGCTCAAGAACCCTAAATCAATCGACACCCGAAACCCTAACCCAACCCGCAAACGATTCTTAAATCCACGAAAAACACGAAAGAGATAACGAAAAAGCTAGTAATCGGATTAAAAATGAAACCGAAAGTGATTTGCGAAGAACAATTTGATATCGCCCAAAAATCGCCAAAATCGCCAAAATCGCCTAGAACAGGAGAAGAAAATGCGACAAAAGAAAATGAAAGGGAGAATGGGTCCGACCCCATCAGAAGCTTCGGGCAACAAAAAAAAAAAAAAATTAACAGCCACTCAGGAAGAGCCACGTGGTTAAGACACGGGTTCTAAAACTCCTAATCTAAGGATCGGTTCTAACCAATATTGGGCTTATTGATTTATTTATTTTAAAAAAAGCCCTAAGAACCTGAGCTAAGAAACCCACTAAAACCCCCATTGGACCTGGTCTTATGGCTCTGGAAAAAATCTACACTACCCCCAACTAATCTCCCATACCCTTCCTTGTTTAATGAAATGTTGTTTGACCCTTTTACCCTTGGTTTACGGATTCTGGTTTAATTGAATTGGGTCTTGAATGGATTTAGTTGGTTGGGATTTAAATCCATTTAATTGGATTGATTTGGTTTATGAAAAAAAAAAAAATTCCGAGCCTCGCCTCCGAACCTCGCCTCGCCTCCGAGCCTTGCATCCTCGTCTCGCCTCAACCGGGTTTTGCTCGTCGGCGCCGTCGCCTCGCGTCTCCGACCACCATTTGCCGGGTCCGTCGTTTTTCGTCACCATTGGGACTACCAATTGAGTAGAATCAGAGGCAATATTGGCGGATGACCGCGGAAATCGAATCAAATTGGAATTTGTGTTGAAGGTGAACTGACAACCAGTGCAACTAGTATAACTGGTACAACCTGTAAAACTGGTATAACCGGTAAAACTAGTATAACTGGTAAAACTAAGAATCGTTGTGTGTAACTGGTACAACCTGTAAAACGCTGTAAAACTGGTATTTTTGGCACAACAAATCCGTAAAAGAAAACTAGTCATAAATCGATATGACGTTTACGCTTCTCTAAATTTTATCAAATCAAGTTAATGGAGGATCTGTTTAATGCCCTATTTGATGCATGCGCATTTGATGCATGCGCATGCAAGGGACAAATCGATATGACGTTTACGCACCTCGAGTCTCTTCAAAGCCGGCGAACAGTCACGTCTCATCATTACAAATCCTTTATGAACGCTACCCATCAAACGAGATTCCACTCTATAAATACAGAGTTATGCTTCTCTCTCTCACAAGAGTAATTCGTTAAAACAGTGAGAAGTTATAAAAAAACAGAGAGAAGTTTGAGAAAAAACAGAGACTCACCATGGCGAACAGGAAATCGATTGTCTCTCTTCAACAATTTCCGATTTCGATCCTCACCAAGATTGTTCAAATCACCGGCAAAGCTTTCTCCGCCGATTACTGCAATCTCAGAGCAACCTGCAAAATTATGCGACGAGCCTCAGAGAAACCTGAAGTCCTGCAATCTCTCTGTCTCTCTCCGCTGGTGAATAAGCCTATCCGTGCGATGCTGCACGACCGGATTCTCCGTAAATGCTTATATTGGAAGAACACCGCTGCATTCTTCATTGAAGGTATTCTCACTTACTTTGTAGAAAACAAGGTACCAGACGGATTTGCGTATTTACGCATTGCAGCGCTTGGGGAGGGTAACGATGAGATTCTCGAAGCTTGTTATCTGTATGGTGTTCTGCGCTACCTCCACGGCGATCCTCTGACCTCTCCTTATGACGAAATGCCCTTCATGTACTGGCGGGAAGATGAGGAGGTTTTGGTAAACCGAGTTTGGAAGAACCTGAAGAAGATGCTGCATGGAATCCCTGTCGATAAGAAGAAGGTTTTTACGCAAACGATGCGGAACGAAAGGCCCACTAGATGTTGCCATCTTTACGATATGAAAATCGACTGTTCTAAGTGCTTCATGTACAAACGGGGCATGAAGTTGTCCTACATGACTTATTTTGTTCCTTATATGTATTAATTTACTTTCTCGTACTCTGTATTTGGTTTTAAATTTATCGGCTATGTACTACTCTTTTTGGAATGTTATGTCTATATCATTTTTAATTTCTCTTCACTGTGTAAAACCGTGTAAAACTGTGTAAAACTAAGTGATCACTAAACATATGTTTCACGTTTTAAACATAAGTTACACTCCCACACAAAGCCAACGAAAACATACAAAGACGACAACAATAATCAACAATACAGCCACGAACTACATAGAACGACCAAACTCAATTATATGCTTATTTGCCTTAACAACCATTGTTCCCATCACAATGACAATGATAGTAACACAGATGAACCCAACACAACAACATTTGATCATCACTCTCCCCTTGTTAAGGTCTCTTTTTGTCACTAATGCGTCTTCCTCCAAGTCATGGATCCTACACTTTAAGGCTTCAATTTCGAAACCAATCTCGGATTTGGCTTTCTCAATCTCAATATCAATACTCGAAATTTTGTGCAACGCATCATTGACTTCCTCATACATGCTATCGTCCACCCATTTGAACAAATGTTTCTGGGTTTAAAAACAAAAGCAATATGTAATGAATCATAAACAAAAAAACAGAGCATAAAATCATTATCATCAAATTATTTGACAATATGCTTACATCTTTCATGGTTGAACATCTGAAGAATTGTCTTCCTGGGTTGTCTTTCGTCTTAAACGTGAGAATGACGACGCCTTTACCACAGTGACACTTCGCCGGAAACCCTCGGTCTCCATCTTCAACAGTCGACGAAGATGTATCGCAGCTCATGGAGGAACGAAATCAATTGAGAAGAGATGGAGAATTATTTTTCGATTTCTAGGGTTTTGAATGATTTGAGATTTTTTAATTGAAAGAATCCGTGTGGATCCGGGTCATGTATCCGGGAGGTCCGAAAGTTGATGGTTGATGGTTTAAATAACATTTTTCCCCATTTTTCCTCATAATTAATATCATTGGATAAAAAATATTTAACATATAACCTTATGAAATTTGAACTTGTAAAATCACTCTAATCATAACTATGGCCAATGGGTGACATTACATCAAATAAGATTGGGAAAATTCGATCGACTAAGTAATTCCACCAACAATGTTTATACACCAATTCCACCAACAATGTTCATACACTTTCAAGATCATTTTAATAATACGAGTATAAATTTACAATAATCGAAAGTTGTTACATAATAATATGCAAAAGCATTATATTCATAGATTAATTGAGTAAAATCAACTGTAAAATTATAAAATCGAATTTTAAGTTCCAGTAAAACTGATTATATTGAAAACAGCCAAAGTACAACTATTAAGAAAATTTGTACAACTAACAACTCCTGTAAAACTATGTCTTAAGTTTTGGCGCCAAAATTTAACACTCTTTTTGTCCCCTGCATTAAACGGAGCATTATTACAAGCCGGCGAACCGTCACATCGCGTGCTCCGTTTAAACGGAGCATTATTAAACGGAGCATTATTACACGTATGACAACCCGTCGCTTGACAAACCCAAGAAAGATGCTCATTATTACAAGCTTGCGAACCGTCACATATCTGTCTGCTTCTTATGGACGCAACCCGTCACATATGGGTCTATAAATAGAGAGAACTTCTTCGTCTCTCTCATAACCGTTTTCCACACAAAACAAACAGAGAGAAGTTAGAGAAAAAACAGAGACTCGCCATGGCCAACAGGAGGGTGATCCGATTTCAACAGTTTCCGATCTCGATCCTCACCAATGTCTTACTGAAAGCCGAGAAAAATTCGCCGGTCGATTACTTCAACCTGCGAAAAACATGCAAAATTATGAACGAAACAAGCAAGAGTGAAGGAGTCCTCCGTTATCTCTCTCTATCAACCATGGTGAAGAATCCCCTCAGTGCGTATGAAAACCAGGATTTTCTGGACGAATGCGTACTTCATTCCAACTGCACGGCAAACTTCGTGAAAGGTACATCGATAGTTTTACTCAGTTTTATTTAGTTTTACATAAATAATTTTACTAAGTTCTGCCGGTTTTACATCAGGTATCCTCACATACTTCCATGAGGGTGATGTGGAAATCGGATTGTTACATATACACAATTCCGCCATGGGAGAGGGCAAGGAAGAGATTCTGGAAGCTGCTTACCTCTGGGGTGTTCTGCGCTTCCTCCATGACGATCCTCTAGGTCCATATGATAATGTTGCTTTCCGTGACTGGCGGGAAGATGAGGAGGATTTGGTGGCCAGCGTTTGGAAGAACTTGAGGAGGATACTTCATGGAATCACTATAAATAAGATACCGGTTTATAGTGAAACATTGCGGAACCGAAAGCCCCCTTCATCTTGCCATCTTCTGGATATGGAAATCAATTGTCCGGAATGCTTCATGTACAAACGGTGCATAAAGTTATTCTTCATGAATCAATTTGTTCCTTATCTCAATTAATTTTTTTCTCGTACTCTGGTTTTTTATTTTTAATTTCTCGGTTATGTAGTAGGATCCCTATGTAGTACTCTTTTTTTTGTTTTAAATTTCTCGGCTATGTCTCCATCATTTTCCAAGTAAAAATCCAAAATTGTTCATATTAATATACTGAAGTATTAGTTTCATAGATTAATTGAGTATAACCAGCTGTACAACTGTAAAATCAAATTTAAAGTTCCAGTAAAACTGACTATACTGAAAACAGTTGTACTCAGTTTTACCGGTTTTACGTCAATAGTTTTACTTAGTTTTACCCGTTTTTCATAGTTTTACCAGTTTTCATAGTTTTACCAGTTTAACATACCCTATTAATATATCCGCGTTATTTTTAAAATTTTAAATAAAACGGAACAGTTTAAAAACATAATAAAATATTGTTTTTGGTTTATTTATACAAAAATAGATTTAATTTTAGGATACCCTTTTGTTTTGAATTGATCACTTCTCCCCAAATCACTTTATAAGTAATATAGCTTGAGTAAATTAACAATATAACACGATAGTTCAGTGGCTCTGGTCTGTTTTTATCAGTTTAGCCACCCGAGTTCGAATCCGATCGGTGTCACATTTTTCCCTCTTTGTGTTCAGTAAGGTTAAAATCGTAATTTCAAATATCTTTGAGTTGGGCGGATTATCCGATTTGTGGGTTACCCGACCCGGGTAAATCGGGTGAACCACCGATTTTTTTATTTCCTTGGTTTATTTACGGTTCAAATTGGATTGCGGTTTGGTCGAGAAAACCGGCTGGTTTGCCATGTAATTCAACGAAAATCATAAGGTTTTTTGGTAACTTCACAAGTTTTCAATTAAAAATAAATGTTAATAAATATTCTAATAAATAGAGGGGCATATGAGATTTGTTTCCAGTACGGAGGGTCTCTGGAGACAAAAATCCATCAACATGAGAGCAGCTGAGGCAATAACCAAAAACTCCTAAAAAAAGCAGGGGAATTAAACATGACAGATTGACAGATATGGTCTAGATACTGATCAGCAGCTAAAAATAATTTCTCGAAAGAGTTGCATGAATTAAATGGCGCAAGTGATGAAAAAAAATATATACAAGATGATAAATTATCAACTAGACCGGTAAACAAGACTTGGAAATGCGTTAGGCCCTGTTCTTTTTTTTTATCTGGAAATTGTGTTTGGAAACTGCGTCGA
Source organism: Orychophragmus violaceus (assembly GCA_030180135.1). NCBI lineage: Eukaryota > Viridiplantae > Streptophyta > Magnoliopsida > Brassicales > Brassicaceae > Orychophragmus > Orychophragmus violaceus. The sequence goes on along the minus strand of CM058233.1, from coordinate 101,809,856 downwards.
GATGCAGTTTCCAAACGTTGCATACAGATATAGTTTTTTTGTGCATTTAGAAAGTACGTCTGGAAACTGCATCTAGATGCAAGTATGTATCTTTGTGTGTTTGTATATATTAGTTGGATGCATTATTTTTAAAGTTTGTATTTGTGGTTATGGAGGAAAACATTACTTTTTACGGTTTTGGCGGAAAACCGTTATTTTGTGGTTTTGACGGGAAAACCGTTATTTTGCGGATTAGGCGGGAAACACGATTTTGCGGTTTTGGCGGGAAAACACGATTTTGCGGTTTTGGCGGGAAAACGCTTTTTGCGGTTTTTGCGGCAAAATACTATTTTGTGGTTTTGGCAGAAAATGTGATTTTGCTGTTTTGGTGGGAAAATGCGATTTTATGGTTTTAGCGGGAAAATGTGATTTTGCGGTTTTGGTGGAAAAACATGATTTTTTTTTGGCAAAAAACTGCGATTTTGCGGTTCTATCGAGAAACCGCTATTTTGCCGTTTTGACGAAAAATGATATTTTGTGGTTTTGGCAAAAAATGCTATTTTGTGATTTTGGCGGCAAAACATGATTTTATGTTTTTGGCGAAAAATGCTTATTTTAGATTTTTGGTAATTGAGACGCAACAAAGTGCATCTCAACTCTATTTTCAAATGAATCAAGAATTTCCAATTATTTTGGATGCATTATTTGATTTTTGCATCTGGATGCATTTCCTAAGTACCACTAAAAAAATAACATTTTATTTTTACAATAAAATGCAATTTCTCAACGCACAAAAGAACATCACCTTAGTAAAATTTTCTCTAAATTCGAATCTCGCTCGAAATTAAATCACAACTGTATAAAAAATATGGATATTTATTCCTCCTCGAAAACCAGCTAGAGAATAAATATACCAGTGATCTGGCTTGGAGCTCAAAATATCCATTAAAGCATATTATCCGAGTTACAAAAAAAATCTTTTATCAACTAGTCTATACTGTGACAAACAAAATAGATGATGCAAGGTCTTGACTTACGGACCAACTAAGATATATTGATGTTTGCATAGTTTTGCAGTATACAAGAAACAAACCCGAGAAACATATATAAATCAGGAGAAATTGTCTGCCGCTTTGTCATCATTTAACAATGTACAATCTTATATGTATTTATAAATCAAACCCAAAGAAAAAAAAAAATTGTACACAGAGCTATGGTTGAATAAGACAAGGATTCAACGTCTTTTACTCTTTGTGCTTGGTGGCTCGATTTCTCACGGATGCATCTGGCGGCTTCCAGATGATGTCATCAAGCTTACCACAAAACGTCTTGTAGAACTACAAAACATAAACAAACTTGGTCTTTTACTATTCTGCAATGAGTCACACAAAGCTCAAGGTGACATTAAGGTATTCAACTGCTACTACTAACCTTAAGGTATTCTTCTGCGTCTCCTGCTGAATTTTGGATGTCTACCATGATAAATAATGGTGCAACTTTAAAGACCTTCAGATTTTTAAAATAATTAGCGACACATACAGAGACTTAAGTAACAAAAGACTGATTGGTTATAAGCAATGTAAGAGTAGGTAAATGTTCGAGAAGTTACTCCCAGAATGACGGAGAAATGAGACGTCTTATTTGCAGATAATCCTTCTACTCTCATCTGAAAAGACGGGTTTAGATGATGAATGAAATCTGAAACTCTCAAGAAATATTAAGCCACACATCAACCAAAAGAATGAACCAACTGCAACAGATGAAAATGCCTGCCTAATCAACTCTTACTCTAGTTTCTTACCTTGTAATTACGAATGTGTGTCTTAAAGCCCATGGACTGCGACACAACTTCCATGCTTGAAAGAACCACGTTTGCTGGCTTATGTGAGATGAACCTTGTCTCATGCTTCATTAAGTCCTGTCATCACACTTAGAAGATTAACACAACCATTGCATAACATAGAGAAATGATATAACGAATAAGAAAGAGAAATGCACACAGCGGGTCATGACCGGCATTATACCTTTCCACGGTCAAAAAGGGTTGCGAGTATCAGGCCTTGAGATAGAACAATTAGGTCAAACACATTTTGTTGGATATTTCTTCCATTAGCCTAAGAAGAATGTTGAAGAGTGAAGAAAAATCTAGATCAAATGAGAAGAAGAATTATCTAGAAGTGTTAAGGAATGAGAGTTATAGAACATTCTAGAATTAAGATAGAAATGAGTTAGATTAAATGGATAAGTATTGTAGAATGTTCTAGAGTAGTAGATGAATGATTATTAGGATAATGTTTATAGATCATTCTAGAATACGCTAGTATATAAACCACCACTAGTATAAATAGGTGAATGGTGTCATTTGTAACATCCACAAAAGAAGAACCCCATCCAAGAAACACATAAGAGTGTTCACTACAAAAAATACTCTTGTAATCCCTTTCCTAATAAAAAGAGTTATTTCTTTTAAATCCTAGTTGTCTATTTCCCATCTTCATCACACGAAAGACTACTATTGGGATAAATTTTCCCAACAGCTGGTATCAGAGCCAGTTCGCTTGCAACAACGATATCTCGTGCGTATCAAGATGGAGGCTACCGTTACCTTTGAAGGTGATATGTTCAAGCTTACCGCGGACAACTACTCCTACTGGAAACCGATGATGGATGATCACCTTTATTGTAAGGATTTGTATGAACCCATCATCATGAAGAACAAGCCGGAAGGAAAGGATGACAAGGCATAGGAGGTTTTAAATCGAAAAGTGGTCGCTGTAATTCGTAAGTACATCGATCGATCTCTTTTCGAACATGTCTCTACATATACAAATGCTTTTGAATTATGGACAAAACTTGAATCCATGATTCAAAAGAAAACACCTCGAAACAAGGCTCTCCTTGTTAGACGGTTGGTAAAGTTGGAGTATAAGGATGGTCAAAGCATGATGGAGCACTTGAACAATTTTAAGGGGCTCGTAAATCAACTAAACAAAGTTGAAATGAAGGTCGAAGATGAGATGCAAGCCCTTCTACTCCTTAGTTCTCTTCCAGAGAGTTGGGACACACTAGTTGTCACTCTTAGCAATTCAGCTCCGGAGGGAAAGCTTACCATGGATACCGTCAGTGATAGCCTTATAAACGAAGAAACTAGAAGGAAAAAACGAGGTTCAAGCACTCTGTCTGAGGCACATATCGCAGAGAGACGAGTTAGAGACGAAATGCGTGGACACAACGGAAGCCGAGGTTGGGATCAATCTCGAGGACAATACAAATCACGTCCTAGAGTTACCTGCTACTACTGTGGCAAGGAAGGTTATAGGAAGCCAGAGTGTCGATTCTTCAAGAAAGATCAACATATGGATAACATCAAGCCATACTGATTTAATCATGTAAAGAGACATGATGATAAGACCACTACCATTGTGTCCGGAGAATATAGTGATGTATATGTTATCGGAGAGTGCAGTCTCCTAAACATTGCATCTAATGACACTTCATGGATTATCGACTCTGGTGCTTCCTTTCATGTCACCCCTCATGGAAGCTTCTTTACAACCTACCAAAGTGGTGATTTTGGTAATGTCCAAATGGGAAATCAAGGAAGAAGCAAGATTGTCGGAAGAGGGGACGTTATCCTTACATCAAATACATGATGTAAGATGGTTCTCAAGGACGTACGGCATGTTCCAGATATGCGAGTCAATCTCATATCAATTGGAAAATTGGATGATGATGGTCTGGAAAATCACTTTGGTGAAGGCAAGTGGGAGCTAACCAAAGGAAGTTTAGTCATGACTCTAGGAAAGAAAGTGTTGGGATTATGTCCTGAAATCACATTGTACGAACTCTAATGATAGTTGTATTGTCGAGATCGGACAATTCATGTGATACTAGGTAGTCATAATGTTTTGCTAGAAACCACTTATGACAAATGAGTTGTAGCTCATTTCTGGTATCGTGTGAACCTACAGGGTCACACACCTAAGCAAGTTGGATATACTCTGCATGGGATTGATCATTGGCATATGGTCTGATCGATGTGTATTAGATACACATCGAGTTGAGTTTCTAAGAGGTGTATCGATCGACACCATTGGGTGCGTCGGTCGATACAGGGCGTGTGTCGATCGACACCACTAAGTGTGTCGGTCGACACAAGAGCGAAACCGAGACTGATGTTTCGGTTCACCGCGAGGTCAATATATAAACTCGTTTTATGTATTTCGACGGTGGTAGAGACTTTGAGCGCCGCCCAGACTGTTTTTCTCAGAGAGAAAACAGAGAACCTCTAGAAACCAAAGTTCCCAGGGAGATCCGAGCACCGGTACTAGCATCCCGGCGGATTCCAGCTTGTGTGCGTGTGGACTGAACAGTAGAGGCGCAACGATTGGGGCGCTGCAGATCTCGTGTTACCACAAACTTCCGCTGCTAAAACTCCAGGTACACACGAGGTGAGATCATGATTCAATTAACTAGACCCTAGATCCTAGGCTATCGGGAACTCACGAGGATTCTGAATCTGTAGAATTGGCTCGGATTCCCAACAGTGGTATCAGAGCCTTAGGGTTTTATCATTGAATCACACCTGTTAATCGAATTTGATGATTTAGATTCGCAGACTAGGTTGTTTGAATTAGAACAGGTGAGATCGATTTGATCGATCTGCGAATCTGTGTTTTCGCACTGTGTCGATCGACACACGAGGTGTGTCGGTCGACACAAGGTGGCGAAATCGACAGATTCGGCGGCTAGGGTTTTTCGCGAAGAAAAACCGAAAGCTTTATGTGTCGATCGACACAGGTTGTGTATCGGTCGACACAGAACAAATTCGGCCACGTATCGATCGACACAGGTTGGTGTCGGTCGACACAGACCGAGCGAATGGTTAATCGGTTCAATTAGATTGGACCGGTTATCATGCTTGGTTAAGTCCGAATTGATCGGTTTATATTGGATGAATTGGTTCAATTGGATTAAACTGATTATCTCAATAAGCATGAACCGGTGGGTTAAATCAGTTTGATTGGATAATACGGTTCAATAGAATTGGACTGGTTATCGCAATCAGTTGAAACTGATTAAAACGGTTTAAATTGGTTAAATTGGTTCAATTGGATTGAACTGATTATCCCAATTAGAATAAACCGATTGGTTAAGATCAGTTTGATCAGACAAGTCGGTTCAATTGGATTGGACCGGTTATTAAAACGACCTTCGGTTTAGGTCTATGTCGACCGTCACACATGGGTTGTGTCGATCGACATGACCGGTTCGATGAACCGGGTTAATTGAATTAACTGGTTATTGAAGTCCGGTTTTGTTTGGTAGTGTCGATCGACAGACATTGTCTGCGTCGATCGACACAGTATTCGAAATTCTGGTTATTAAACCTTGAATTTGCAGAAACCAAACTAGACTTAAACATTGATCGAAGATTAGCTTCAATATGGTCAACTGTCAAGACTCGTTTCGTTGTGTGATATTCTGGCCAAGAGTTTGGTGTCCACAATTACGTGAGTAAGGCAGGTAGTAATGTTGATGGATTTGCAGTGCTTAACATCAACAATTACATGACCCAAGAGATTGATTTGCTAAACTTTTGGGTTTAGTTTCCTCAACTAAATATCAACTGACCTTGATGTCTTGCCCAATCTTGTCACTGTCAAGACTTGTTTCGTATGTTGGATAGTCTTGGAGTCCTTGGTATCCACTGCTACATAAGTAAGGCAGGTGATCATTGATAGACTTGCAGTGCGACTGTCAATGATCGCAAGGCAGAAGAGATTGGTTTACTTGACTGGGCTATCAGAAGTTCTGGGCCCAGAGACATCAGAGTAAATGAGACATGGATTGTCTTATCTACGACCAAGAGTTGTACTGAGTACAATTAGCAATGGTTTGCTTACCTAGATTGCTAAACTCTGGGTGATGGCGAGTCGTCCACTCAGGTTTTAATAATGTATGGGTCTTGGATCATTATATTCATAGAGGAAACATTGTTTGAATATAATACGAGTCTTCTTATTCGATAAGATTTCTTATCATATACATAACTAAATCTTTGTTTTTCTTGGATTTCAGCTTATGTCTATGACTACTTTCTCGTTGCGATCCGTCCTTGAGAAGGACAAGTTAAATGGATCCAACTTCCTGGATTGGTATCGGAATCTGAGATTCATTCTCAAGCAGGAGAGCAAGGACTATGTCCTTGAAAAGGCTCTTCCAGAAAAGCTTGGGACCAATCGCTCGCATGCAGTGTATAATGCTTGGAATAAGCATTATACTGATGTGGTAGATGTGCGTGGTCTGATGTTGGTTTCCATGAACTCAGACTTGAAGAGTCAGTATGAGAACATGGAGTCACCAATAGAGATGATCACCAGCCTGAAACTGAAGTTTCAGGATCTGGCACGAGTTGAAAGATTCCAGATGGTGAAGTCTCTCACTGGGTGCAAGCTACCAGAGGATGCTCCAGTAAGTCCTCATGTCATTAAACTGATGGGTTACGTTGATAACCTGGGGAAACTGGAATGTCCTGTCAGCTTAGAGTTGGCTACTGACATCATTCTGCAGTCACTGCCGTCAAGCTATGATAAGTTCATTAAGAACTATATCAAGAAAGGCCTGACGAAGACGTTGACTGAGCTGCATGGCATGCTCAAGACAGCATAGCAAAACATCAAAAAGGGAAAAAGATTTGAGAAATCTTTTATAGACAAGGGTGAAGGCAAGGCCGTCCAGATTTGGAATCAGAATAAGCCTGTGTCATCTTTTAAGCCCAAGTCAAGCCCATCTGGTGTTAGTAAGTGCTTCTACTGTAATGAGTCGGGTCATTGGAAGAGAGATTGCATTAAATTCTTGGAAGATTCACAAGAGATGGAGAAGATGTATGGTACTTCTTCTTCAGGTATTGTGTTATTAATTCAAGTTCTACATAAGTATTGGATACTTGTTGTGGTACTGATATTTTTGAAATATGCAGGACCTAAGCGACAGTAGAACGTTGAAGAAAGGACAAGTGGAACTGCGTGTCTGGTTGAAGCAATGGTTGCTGCATGAGCCGTAGAGATTCTCCACTTGTAGGAGCCTTTCCTACTTGGTTTTTGAAATTAAGTAATTGCCACCATGTACTTGCTATATGCAAAATGTCTTTCATTTTCTTTTTTTGAGAATTTGGATGTTTTTCATTTGATAAAAGACAAGTTTTGTTCTTTTGATCTTAATGAAATATTTAATGGTAGCACCCCGTTTAGAATGGGTTTTATATCTTAAACCAACATGAGTTAAAATATAACATAAATACCAAACGGTTTAAGTCTGATGACTCGAACTCGACCTTTCTTTGGTATAGTCGTTTAACCACAAAAGTGAAGCAGATTCGGTAAATCCATAGTTTTGGACTCATTTGATTGTTAATCATTTGAGATATGAATTCCGTTCACTAGACCAAAATGACTAAGGCCCTTTTAGCAGAGCTAAAGGAAATGGGCCAGAAGCTTATTGGGCCTTAAACATACTGATGTATGCGGCCCAAACGAGCATTAGTGCCAGAGGAAATCTTCTGTACTTCATTACCTTATTGATGGCATCAATAAGTATTGTTGTGTTCATTTGATGAGACACGAGCAGGAATCCCTTGAGGAGTTCCAAGATGAAGTGTAGAACCGATTTGACAGAAGTATTGAGATCCTCGATTGGATCGTGGAGGAAAAATACTTAGAGTCAACAATTGGGTGATCATCTAACAGAATGAATCGGATCTTATTGGATATGCTCCGATTAATGATGAGTCACAAGAATCTTCCATGAACGATTTAAGAATACGTTCCAAAATGTCTGTCTTTGCGCAGAAAAGTGTTTCTATCAGAATCAGTGAAAAACACCACATTGGATGTGGACTGGGTGATTTCCAAATTTGTTTTTCTGATTAATTGGGATTGCAAGGTTTGTGTAAGACAGTAGTCAACAAACAAACTTGAACCCACATATGATGAGTTCCACATCGCTGGTTGTCCTAAGGAAACCAAGGCTTAGTACTTTTTATTGCCCAGAACTGTGTCTTTTAAGAAAGATCGTACTTTCAAAAGGAACAGTGGGAGTAAAAGTACACATCGAAGAAATTCGATAAACACAGGAGGCTGCTCAACCTGTTGAGGGAGAGCAGCGGTGAGATCTGCAAAGTGTTGTAGGATCTACACCTGTGAAGCCTGAAATTCGCAGATCCGAAAGGATCCGTCACTAACTCGAGAGTGATTTCTCGTAGCTAATTGTCGTGATCTGTTGATCATTGAAAAGTGACGAACATACGAAATTCAAAGAAGCGATGGTAAGCCCCAACTCCGAATAATTGGTTGGGTATGCATGTTAGCTTCACCGATCCATTTCTGGATTGAAGCAAACATCTTGGAGTTGGAATCAACATTCTGATAATGTAGTCAAAAGTTTTGACCTGATCAGAAAGAAATGAAACCATGCGTTTACAAGAAGACTAGTGGGAGCGTAATGGCAATTCTCACACAGTATGTAGATAACATACATGAATCTCATAAACGACGTTCCGATGCTAAAGTCTTGTCAAGATTTAGGTCAGAAGTCAAAATTACACGATAGACATAGGAGTAGCCGCGTGAATTCTTGGAATAAGGATCCATTGTAATGGATCAGAGTAGCTAATTGGATCGTGTCAAAATCTTTATGTTGATAAGGTATTGGACAGATCTAATACGCTTGATTCCAAGAATGGCTTCATACCAAAGGTCTTATGGCAATAATCTGAGCAAGATGAAGTGTCTTGGACACTAGCTGAGCTAGTAACAATATTAGTAAAAAGAAGTGTTTCTGAACACTGTCTGAGCTAATATTAATGAGTGTGAGTTCTAATGCTTATGCAATAGAATCCGCCATGAATGCCATATTTTGCGCTCGTCTAGATGCATCTTACGCATAAAGCATGACAAGAAAATACCAAAATATTCCGGTAAGAGTCACTGATCAGTTGCCAGAAATATCCCAAGCGTTTAAAGAACTCTAAGGATAGTTTCGTGGTGAACTGAGGAAGTGACGAACCAGTTGAAAGTAGTTAGACGGACAAAGACGAATCCCGGTTCCCACCTGGTTATGTCTCTTTGTCTGAATAGCGGTACTGACTGTTGGAAAGGCTCCAAGCAGTGGACCGTAGAATAGTGATTTTATCCGAATAGCGGTGTGGTTTGTTGAAATTGTTTCAAGCAATGACACCGCAGGCTCTCCCACAACCTAAGCGCGAAATTTATTCTGTTGCTGTAGGTTTAAGATATCTAAAGAGATGATCTTGATTCTAGTGGGAGTTATTTTAGTTATGTTGCAAACTTAACATATACATGCTTTGGCAGTGTTTGTGTAAGTTAAAACTGACATCAGTATTATTTAATTATTGGATAATTAAATAATGGTCCCAAAGTACTTTATGGTCATCTTATAGGTCATCAAGTTGAAGACTTGATCATGAAACCCTATAAGTAAAAGATGACATAAATTATGATTGTCCCTAGTCAAGGTTGTTAAGATGGGACACTAACAACCGCGCAGACTAGTATGTGAGGTGACTGTTGGACTAAGTTTCATGAAGTCAATGATATGATTATCACAGTCAGTCACATAGATGTATGTTAGTGAACATATGATTGGACATGACCCGCTTAATGAGAACTCCACAGGATAGTTATATCAGTGTCATGGGAGGTTCTCATTACGACTATAGAGTATAGTCCTTAGACCTGAGTTCATCATGCTTTCTAGCATATGAATTGGTGCGTGTTGACCTTGTCAAACGTCGTTCCGTAACTGGCGGCTATAACGGCATTGCTTGTGCGTATCATGAAGTATGTGTAGGAACAGGGATGGAACAAGATGGGATTTGTCCCTCCTGTAATAACAGGAGATAAATATCTCAGGGCCCATCGAAGATTGAATACTGAGAAAATGCATGGCCGTGCTCAAACGAGGTGATTGTCAGTCGTTTGTTTTAATCAGTATAGATCAGAAGTTCGATGAACATGATGTTGGCTATAATAAGGATGACACAGTCTCTTGCCTTATGCCATATCGAGATATAGAGACGAAGGGATTATAGGAATAAGTGATTCCAGTACAAGTGGGAGATTGTTGGGATTATGTCCTGAAATCACATTGTACGAACTCTAATGATAGTTGTATTGTCGAGATCGGACAATTCATGTGATACTAGGTAGTCATAATGTTTTGCTAGAAACCACTTATGACAAATGAGTTGTAGCTCATTTTTGGTATCGTGTGAACCTACAGGGTCACACACCTAAGCAAGTTGGATATACTCTGCATGGGATTGATCATTGGCATATGGTCTGATCGATGTGTATTAGATACACATCGAGTTGAGTTTCTAAGAGGTGTATCGATCGACACCATTGGGTGCGTCGGTCGATACAGGGCGTGTGTCGATCGACACCACTAAGTGTGTCGGTCGACACAAGAGCGAAACCGAGACTGATGTTTCGGTTCACCGCGAGGTCAATATATAAACTCGTTTTATGTGTTTCGACGGTGGTAGAGACTTTGAGCGCCGCCCAGACTGTTTTTCTCAGAGAGAAAACAGAGAACCTCTAGAAACCAAAGTTCCCAGGGAGATCCGAGCACCGGTACTAGCATCCCGGCGGATTCCAGCTTGTGTGCGTGTGGACTGAACAGTAGAGGCGCAACGATTGGGGCGCTGCAGATCTCGTGTTACCACAAACTTCCGCTGCTAAAACTCCAGGTACACACGAGGTGAGATCATGATTCAATTAACTAGACCCTAGATCCTAGGCTATCGGGAACTCACGAGGATTCTGAATCTGTAGAATTGGCTCGGATTCCCAACAGAAAGAAGGATCATTATATGTAACTCAAGCTAAGCTTTGCAAAGAAGAAGTGAATGTCACAAGTGATGACATGGATATGTGGCATCGGAAACTCGAGCTGAAGGGTTATATCAATGCATACTGGGCCAATGATAAAGATTCTAGAAATTCAACTCAAGGGTATGTGACTACCTTTGGAGGGGGAGTTGTTTCCTGGCAATCAACGTTACAAAACTGTGGAACAATGTCTACCACTGGAGTGGAGTCAAGAAGTTTGAAGATTGTTGTCAAGGCGCCGACATAGTGACAACCTTAGGCTAAGTCGGGAAGGAGAAGATTGTTGGATATTCCCTCCATTAGCCTAAGAAGAATGTTGAAGAGTGAAGAAAAATCTAGATTAAATGAGAAGAAGAATTATCTAGAAGTGTTAAGGAATGAGAGTTATAGAACATTCTAGAATTAAGATAGAAATGAGTTAGATTAAATGGATAAGTATTGTAGAATGTTCTAGAGTAGTAGATGAACGATTATTAGGATAATATTTATAGATCATTCTAGAATATGCTAGTATATAAACCACCACTACTATAAATAGGTGAATGGTGTCATTTGTAACATCCACAAAAGAAGAACCCCATCCAAGAAACACATAAGAGTGTTCACTACAAAAAATATTCTTGTAATCCCTTTCCTAATAAAAAGAGTTATTTCTTTTTAAATCCTAGTTGTCTATTTCTCATCTTCATCACAAGAAAGATTACTATTGGGATAAATTTTCCCAACACATTTAGAGTCAGTGGACCTGTGCATCTTTTTGTTCCTGAAACGTATTATGTCACATACACCATTTAAAGCATGCTTTATTATACACAATGCTTAACAGCAATCATCAAATGGGGGACAAAGAATTGTGCCGACTGACTCCTACCTCCGGATCATCAAAAGCAGCATATACATCATCCAGGTTTACATGTTCGTAATCAATAAGTTGTACAGGAGTGTAATCCTTTACGAACCATTCATCTTTCCTGATTTCAGCAATTGTAATTCGCTGCAAATAAAAGAGAGGAATGCTTAGTTTGTCAGAACTTGCAACTTGAGATGAAAAGAAAAACCGTGACCAACTTCACTTGACAACTATGTGATGTAAGTCATTCAATAGCAAAAAAATAAGTTCATATTCTAAATGATCCCGGACAGTGATGGAAGAATATGTATAGATTTTTAGGGTCTATTCGAATGAGCATAAGAATGAAATCATTGGTCACGGATTATAGAGTAATCCAGATATTCATTCTTTCAAGCTGCTGTTCTTCCAACATGTGATATATTTCAAAAACACAGCAGCTGTGGTCGAAACAAATACAAGCAAAGCTTTCTGCAAGGGAATCCAATACTTACAGTTTCAGGATTTGGATCCAAATTTCTACGAATCAAGGACTTTGCTCCCAAGGCAAAATATGAGGGGCAAGAGAACTCAGCATTGTCAATCTGCAAGAAATAGGAAAATAAGAAGAATAGGAAACTTTATCAGAAAGATTTACAGATACCACTTACAAGCACATAACACGTGAGATTTACAGAGAACGATTCTGACTAACAGTGAAATAATAATTTGATCTATCAAAGGGTCTGTAGATTTATGGAAGATATCCTGCCATAAGAGCATATAGGATGACCCCACATCTGCTACAGCACCATCGTAACCCTTATGACTCAGAACCTAAACCAAAACAGAGAAGATCATATGAGCTAATAACATTACTATGTTTCAAAAACATTATGACATTTGATTTACCTCAGGAGCAACGTAATTTGGAGTTCCACATGTTGTCTTAAGGAGGGTTACTCCCTTCAGATCAAAGTAAGATTGTTAGCATATAGTGATTCAATAACAATTACAACAAACTAGTTCTTGAGATTTGAAAGCAAAACATACTTGCTCTGGTAATGCACTGAGGCACAACATAGTTTGGTTCTCATTCTCTACACCGAAGTATTCAATGGCAGCTTGGCTAGCTACCCTTGATCGTCTAGCTACTGGCACGAGAGTTCAGAAATGGAATGCAACAGCGGACCCTTCATGTAAGCTCTGTACCGATCCAGCTGAAACTCGCGACCACCTCTTCTTCGCCTGCACCTTCTCTGCAACTGTTTGGAAGAACACCGCTGGGAATCTGTTTGGAAGTAGGTGGTCAACAAACTGGTCACAAATTCTGGACACAATCGAGGGCAGCAGCACTGATCACTCTACTCTCTTCCTAAGGAAATACCTGTTTCAGCTTACAATCCACACTCTATGGGGTGAGCGAAACGCAAGACTTTATGGAGAAAAGCCAAGGACAGCTGAGGTTATCATCCATAACATTGACAAAGGTGTTCGAAACAAAATCTCTTCAATCACAGGACGAGGATGCAAGAACCTTGACAAAGCCATGGAGACATGGTTCGCCTCAAGAGCTCCTTAGTGGCTTAAAGAAAATGTAAATACTCAGTTTTCAGTTGCACTCTTTATAAAAACGATTTTTTTTTTGTTTGAATAAATTTAACATTCATTCAAAAAAAAAAAAAAATGCACTAAAGCCAAAATCAGATATCTTCAGATTTCCTTAGCAGAAGATTTTCCGGCTGCGATTGACACCAGACACAATCAATCAAATCATTCTGGAACGTTGAAAAGTTTGTTGATTCACAGAAAGTAATCACCTTTAGATCTCTGTGGTAGACCTAGGGATGTTAAAATAGGTAATTGACCAGATGGGTACCCAAAACCCAAAGAAAAATTCAAACCCAAAACCCTACTATTATAACAGAAAAAGGGTTTAAAATTGCCAGGTACCCATTGTTTATGGGTTCACAATGGATTCACTTAATTGGGTTTTGGGTACCCATGGGTTTTTAAATTACATCAATGATCATAATTTTTATAATTAATCATTTATTAAATTACATCAATGATCTTATTTTCCTTTAAAAAACTTAAAATTCTATTTTCCCGCCAAAATATAAATTTTTATTTTCACGCAAAAACGTAAAATTTTGTTTTCCCGTCAAAAACGTAAAATTCTATTTTCCCGCAAAAAACATAAAATCTCGTTTTCCCGCCAAAAACGTAAAATTATGTTTTTCCGCCAAAAACGCAAAATCTCGTTTTCCCGCCAAAAACGTAAAATCATCTTTTTCCGCCAAAAACATAAAATTTTGTTTTCTCGCAAAAAACATAAAATCCCGTTTTCCCGCAAAAAAACGTAGGTTAGGCCCATTTAGGCCCGTTTGGTTAGGCCCGTTTATATTTAAACCCGTTTAGGCCCGTCCGTTAACCCGTTTATATTTAGGTCCGTTTAGGTCCATTTATATTTAGACCCATTTAGGCCCGTCTGTTTAGTCCCGTTTAAAAATACGAAACCCGTTTAAAATTTTTTGAAAACAAAAATAACGGACTAAACGGACTAAAGAAATGTGACAAATTGTTAACATTTAGTACAAAACAATATTAGTATCAAAGTATGGATGGGTACCCATGGGTATACCCAAAACTCAATATGCTATACATGGGTATTACCCATTGACAAAAAAAAATATTTGGATTCATTATGATTAAGTTTTTATTAGTTGGATTTTTATGGGTTGCGTTTGGGTCGGGTTATTTTACCCATTTTAACATCCCTAGGTAGACCCCTTTACTATGGCAGTAATCAACTCCATCGACAAGCTGTTGAAAGTATTTCCTAGCTTCAGCTTCACTAAGTCGTCCATTACGAACCTTGGAGCATGAAAACAAGTGATAAATAAATGTCTTTGTAGAGATAAAAACGTATAAATGATCACATGAAGTAGTTGGGTTGAGAGAGAGAGAGAGAGAGAGAGAGAGAGAGAGAGAGAGAGAGAGAGAGAGAGAGAGAGAGAGAGAGAGAGAGAGAGAGAGAGAGAGAGAGAGAGAGAGAGAGAGAACCTGATCGACCATCTTGCGCTTGATGATGGTGCTGCGATCCACAATTTTCATGGCGACGCTCTCACCGGTCTCCGTGTTCTGAGCAAACCTGACTTTGGCGAAAGTCCTACCTAATTCATACTTCCCCACCTTCCTAACCACCATCTCTCTGCTACAAACCTCAAATAAGCTTCACTGCATTCCTCACGTCCAGTGGAGCTAGAAGAAAAAAAAAAGAGACAAAGGAAAGAAAGAAAGCACAAATAAGTAGTGTTGATGACGACAAACAGACAGAGAGAAGACAGAACATGGATGTAAGAAAATAATTAAGAAGCTTAATTAATGAACAAGAATGTCTTTACTCTAATTATTTGGGAAAGAATAAAATATCTTAATTGCAAAACGGAAAATCGAAATTGAGGGTGAAATGGCTAAAGTGTGCTTGGTGCAGCTGGCTCGTGGGTGCTCGTGTCTACGACCGAACGACCCACACACAGTCACACACAAACAAAAATGGCTGAAGGAACAGTGAGAAAGAGCGACTTTGACGACGAGACGTGTGTGGCGACTACTTGACACTTTCTTCTACTAATTGGTTTCTTTTTTTGTCATCCTTTAATTAAGGTCAACATTCATATACCATTAATTCAAAACACATATGACTCGTAGATTTTTGTTATGAGTGACTTTAGGGGACCATACTATATATAACTATTGTCTTTCGAGTAAAATTTGGAAACATAATTGAAATGATCCATATTTCTTCTATCTAACAATTGCCTTTTCAAAAGTTTAAAAGCAAAAGTTGAAAGGATCCCATATTTTTACAAAAGCATATTTGAAATGATATGTTAGAATAAACATCTACTATTATGACCTATCAACAAAAATTAATGGTACTAAACACCATAATTAGCTTTGATCTTGGCTCTTTTATCTTCTTGTTATGGGCCATATTAACATGTCCAAATATAAAGCCCAAACCTTTTTCCTTTACATTTTTAACATGAAAAAAAGTGTTGAATCGGTATGAAGAAGCTCCTTCAATCTCTGATCTAGTACTTGTAGAAAACTCCTAAGCAGACCAGACCAGTTCCTTGCTTAGATCAACCACTGCAAATCTCGAGGCGCGATGGGGGCGATGGGGAATGACATTGAATCGAGAGGCGAGATGGGGAATGACATGGAATCGAGAGACGAGATGGTGGATGACATTGAATCGAGAGGCAAGGTGGGCGATGACTTTCCAGAATGGATTTATTTTAAATATTTTCTGGAACCTGTACTTTTCCGATTAGAGATTGGGCCTGAAGGTGAATATGTCCCGGCGTTAAAACGCCGTAAGGATGAAGGGACTCATCTCAAGCAGGATGAAGGGACTTATCTCACGCAGGATGAAGAATATCACCTCATGACGAAACAAGTCACCGAGAGCAAGGGTTTCGACATCGATTTCAGCCCATTCCGGTACGCTTTTAACTACGGACCCGTTGATTTCGATGGTAAAAAGTTTGACATAGATGGAGAAACCACCAGAGATTTAATGGACAAGCTGTCTCGAAAATCCCTTGAGCATTACAATGAGGAGAAGGTAACAGCATATGAACTTGTGGAGGTTAGCAAAGCTAATTATCACCCGTGTGGTGCTGGCATGATGTTTTTCATTACCTTTCAAGGTAAAGATTCTGATGATAATGAGCCAAAAAAATTCCAAGCCAAGGTCCACTTTTCATATGTTGACACGAACACATACATCACCTGCGATCTGAAACCCGAGAAAAATGTTCACTTCATTGAATCTGCTGAGAAAGAAGGTGCCAAGAAATTGAAGTTGACAGTGGACAAGCATGCAAGCATGCCATAATTGACCTTGTTCGTTTGTTGTTTTCAGAGACCCAAGTTCTTTTCATCGGTTTGTTGAAATAAAACTGTTGTGTCATTTACAACTTTCAGATATCTTTGTAATAACAGAAACTTTTAAAGTTCATATAAATGCAAGAAGCTAACCAGACTTGCACTATTTGGATTACGAACAGATGAAGCTTTTAGCCTTACGTTATCTGTAGCTTTTGCTGGGGACAGTGACATGACTCTGAGATATGTTCTTGAGTATTGTCCATAACTTTTATTCGTTATTACATTGCATTTATAAGCTATTATTCTATTTAGGGGTACTACTGTTTTTGTCCTCCTCCATCAGCAGATGCTCTATGGTGTCGATGAATGCAGTGACTTTCACCAAGCTTCTATCATCAAGCCTGGGGACCGTATGGCCTTTGGGATGATTGACAACCACCGGATTCTTGAACGAGTCTATCAGCTCGATCCCGTAAGGTTTCAAGAAATCAGTCTCTCCTGCCCCATTTTTCCAGATGAGCTTATGGCTTAAAACTATAAACAGTAAGTAGATGATGATCAAGTTACCTAGAAAGTGGAGGGAGGGAGTTTGGAGGGAAGAGGAATACGCATTCTCCATCAACTTGGTGGATTTGAACTTAGCTCCTCCAATAATTGTGATAAACTTGATCTTTGGTACTTTCTGGAGTGCAATTCCCTGCAAAAAAAAAGAAAGAAATATTAATGAAAATATTAATCCAAACACAAAAGCAACATTATTGACGACGTACCTTAGCTTGCAGTCCTGGTAAACCCCCGGACAAAATTGCTCCCTGCGTAATGAGAATAAAAATCAATTTTTGGAGTGAGAATTAATGAAGCAATTTGTAGATTATTACCTGAGAAAAGCCAATGAGACCATCAAAGGGACCAAGCTTGATCATACGATCCTCTAAATACCCCAAACAATTCTCCAAATTCCAATACTCTGTGAATTCCTGTAATTTTGTTTATTATTTTTTTTTTGATAATTCAGGGGAATCCCAGACCAAATTGATCGAGACTCATTCTCTGGGCCCAGTCAGGCCGCAGACCAGCTTCACCTGGGAGGTTTTTCTCTGAGCCGAGGCCCAGTACCCGCGTTGTAAGCAGAGGAGGCATTTTTGTTTCCTCCGGAGTCAAACCCGGATGGTGTTTGCCGCCTCGGACCCTTCTAACACTTGGACTACCTCAATTTTCAAATGAATTATTAGTAAATAGAAAGAAAAAAAGGACAAGGTACCTTGTTAAACTGGAACCACTCGTAATAAGGAGGATCGAAGATTCCTTGGACATCGGATTTGCCTTGACAAGGAAAAGGCGCATCGAGAAACACGAGATCGAGTCGGTCGATAACAGACTTAGGCCATTTGTGAAGCTGTTTCTTCATTATCTCTCCACTTGTACGGAAACCATGGAGACACAGAAACCTTGGTTTCCTCCTCACTATCGATGATCCTGCGCTTCCCATTTTTCACTATCGAGGTTCACATTTGATCCATATATACAACTACCATTTGTTAGGAAAAATTCAGGTTTCCCTCCTTTTCTTTTTGGCCCTACCCGATTAGTTGGTCAAATTCGGCTGTAAACCAATATTTCCGACCAGAAGAATTTATAAACAACCGTTGAGATCCAAACTCATCTCATCACGGAAATTTATTTTTGGAATATAACCGGACATCTTGTGCCCGGTCAATGCAATCGAACCGGTTTCTAAACCGGAATTTCAAGTTCTAGACAATCATATAAGTTAAACCGGTTCAAAAATTGATCGACCAAGTTGCTTCGTGACGAGATGATACTCAATTTCTCCGTTCATTCTCATACCTCTTGCTCTCAGATCTAAACCTTCACAGAAGAATATCGTATAAGTTTTTTTTCCAAGTGACACTGACATATGTGTCTTTTGACCTAAGATCAAAGTCACAAAACTCTAATGATAACAACTTTGCTCTTTGGCAATTTTCTTATAATAGTCTCAAGACTGAAAAGTTTGCATCACCATCAATCTCTGGATTTTGAAACCACAATGTTAAGTCTTTTAATATGATCAAGATTGAGGCATAGGATCTGATCCTTTAGAAGGTGACATCAAGTTTTAGTATAGGGACAATGAGTTTTATTAAAAAAGTGTTTTCATGTAAGAAGAGTGAACGCTTATTCGAAAATTACAGAGTTGAAACACTCATGATGATTAATTTTACACGTAGGATTTAAGGTTGTAGTTGGGTGGGAGCTTCTTAATGAACTCTAAAACAGCTCTTGCAGTGTTAGTAGCAGCCAAAGATCCAAACTTTCGAACAGCATTAGCTCCTGTTTGTGCTCCTGCTAAATCTGATAATCCCCTTATTACAATGATCGGATACCCATTTGACACGCACGTCTGGTCAAAATCAAACAAAATTATGTATCATTAATTTAAGTGAAAACTAATGATTCAAATGTGAATAGATTACCATAGCCACTGCAGAACTCTCCATATCTGAAGAGGAAACCCCAAAAGTATCATATAAGAAGTTTCTGTAGGCTGCATTGTCCACAAATATATCAGCAGTGGCTGCCTTTAATCCAACAACCAATTTTGGTTTCTCTGGAAGACACAAAGTTGCATTCACACACTGCAACAGCTCCATCTTCTGCACCCCATAAAACAAAGAACCCTTAACAATGGGAACCATGTTTTTTTTTATTATCTAATGTAATTAATTATTCTTTAGTAACCTCTAGATCAGCTGCAAGGTGAAGCCAATGTTGAGTTGTATTGATCCAAAACACTTTCTGAGGTGAATTTGTTTGACCATTGACTGAATATAATTCCTCATAACTGTATCCAATACTCCCTAAAGTGTTGTTGCTGCCATCTCCTTGTGGAACATTATAGTTCTTAACATCTAAGTATGCTTCATCTTCACCTCCTTCTGTTTTGTCTGGATTCTGTTACTCAGAGCCAAATCATCAGTTAATAATTATGATCAGAGGAAGTAATTAGTTGTATATATGAATATCAAACTAGTATAACATTGACGTTTAATTACCAGCCAATCCCACAAGCCAGCATTGGTGATTTGCTTAGGAATGCTCACGTCTCCTATGGACATTGAGTTGTTTATGTTTCCTGCAATCCCAAAATGCACAATCCCTCTCACATTGAACACGTCTATCATCTGTTGTGTTGCTGCTGCTGCGTTCACCTACACTTTTTTTCTTAATAACATAAACATCTCCATATTTCATAAAAGATGTCAAATTTGATAATTTCACATAAATTATATATAATATATTTATAGACTAATATGTCTATGTAAATTATATTACTAAATATTAGGGGTGTTATTTTCACGATTCAAGATTAGCTCTAAAATGCATTCCAAAATTTTGAATATTATCGGATCGGAAAAAAACAAATGTTAGAAAGTAAAACAAATATTTGAAAGTAAAAGAATGAAAATAAAATATATTTAAATATATATATTTAAATTTTTTATATCAAATTCCACCTTTCAATATATTAGATTAGATTTCAATCATAACTATTTAGTTTTATTTTCTTAAGAATAATATTTAGTTTTATAACTAAAATATTTTATATTAATTATGTCTTTGTTATATTTACGGATTAAAATATCTTCATATATGCCAATATTTTTAAAAATATCCAAAAGACGACAAATTTAGATAGCTTTTTAAAGATCTGGATCGGGATATGTGATATTTCATATGACACCCCATCCCTTTCCACCCCAACTAACTATATTGCCATGAATTAAATTCAAAATCTATATGTTTGAAATAAATATTTATGGAGCAGTTATTAAGGCTCCAATTGGTGACCATAGTTTAGGAAAAGAATTATGATAAATTTTTAACTCTTCAAAATTTTTACCAATTAAAAGGAATTTTTTGTCAAAATTCAGACATATGAGACCCACAATATTTCATATTTTTCCTCATGTTTAAGGAATGAATGAACAAAAAAATTCCTCTGCAAATTTGATGAGGAAAAAAATATGAATAAAAATTCCTCTACATTCCTATTTTTTTATTAATTCAATTCCTCAAATGACATTTTATCCAATTCTTTTGGTTCATTTTAGTGGTCACCAATTGGAATCTAAATAACTACAATACTTGTTGTATACGTAGCCGACAACAAAAGAAAATTACATATAAGCCTATTTCGTCTTTTATATAAATAAGAAAAAAACAAAGAAACCTTTTTTATTACTGTAGTCTACTATGGTTACTCACCATTCCTATGCCACATCTGACATACACAACCTTTCTTCCATGAATCTTCCCTATCCGAAAACGTCTTCCTGCATTCATTTTTCTCATAAACTAAGATACTTATTTACATGTCAAAGGGACTTATTTCATTTGACCCGAAACAAAAGACTCTCTCAAAAACAAAACCTGAAAAGAAATCGATTCAAGAAGTGCATGGCAGTTTTGAAGCTAAGTAAATACCAGAGAGGTCAAGGAAAGGATGAGTAGGATCGGGTCTGAAATCGACACTGCCAAGGAAAGCATCTTCTTCGGTCTCAAAGACCGTCACGAGACCGATGTATGGTCCTCTGCTGTTGACTTTTCGGATGGTAATGACGGGTTTTAGTTTGTATGAAGGTGTGCCTGTAGCAGGCAGAACGTGTAAGGAAGAGATGGTGATGAGGAAGAGGACAGGAAGGAGACAAAGAATGTGGTCCAGGGAAGCCATTTGATTGGTGGTATGGTTTGAGATCCAAAATCCCCAGCTCATATTATTTATAGCATCCAAGTCCAACCATCTACAAGGCTCACATGAGCGGAAACTAGTATGATATTTCTTTATATATATATATATGTGTGTGCACTGCTGGCTGCTTGCACGTTTTTTAAAAGTACCAATAGTTAAGATTTTTGCCAAAATTATCTTTAGTTCGTTTGAAAAAAAAAAATAACAATAAAATGTCAGTTTTAGTTTTAGATATGAAATTCGAATATTGGATCGGGTTTGGATTGGATCTTATTATAATATATATGATTTATTTTAATGGTGATATATAGCGGATATTACAATATTTTATGAATTTTATCGAATGTAAATCTATATAAATGAAATTATGCATGTCAAAAGTAGCTTGATGCTATATTATAATTTTTCAAAATCATGTTATTTTTGTGCGAATAAAAATGCTTATTACACATTTGTGAGAAAATCACTTCTCAATTACACATTTGTGAGAAAATCACTTCTCAAATATAATGTGTAAAGGATCGTTAATGTGTTTTTGCTATATTGATTGTCATCAATGTTCGATTGTTATTGTAGTTAATGTTTTTGCTAATCTTAAACGTTGCAAAGATTATGAACATGGCAACAACAAGTCAATGACTAGAGAATTATAGATCCATTAATTAGTTTTAAATTTGACCAAAAAGGATTCTTAAGTTATTTAAATTCTTTTAGCCAAGAATGTCTAGTTGAGAATTTACATTTAACGCATGATTAGCGTGGAATCTATATGACCTCAAAAGTAAATAGCTTCTCTTTTATAAAGCTTTTAATAAATTAATAATCTTCTCGTTACGACGTTGGCTAAATGCCGATGAGCTAATGATGATAACGTATTTTATTCGTGAGTGAGACTAGGCAGCAACTTTTTAGTAAACTAACACATCTTGTTGTCTTAGGCCATCGTTGATAAACTGTGTCTAAACTATGGATCAATCCAAACTATTATAGTCCATAACATTCAATTATTCATCTTCGATATATCATCTTGAAGTTTGGGGGTTATAAAAGACTAAGAATAGTGAGAACCAGGAAATTATAAAAGGCTAGAATAATGAGAACCAAGAGATTATAAAATGCTAGAAATTGGAATAACGAGAACCAATAGATTATAAAATGCTAGAATAATGAGACCTAGAATAATGAAAACCAGGAGTCGAGTTTGTCAAGCAGGTTGCAGTTCGATCGGTCTTTCTGAAGTTTGTTTTGGTTTCGACTGGTGGTGACGTTATGGTAGTTAATTAGGTTTTTTTAAAAACCTTTTTGTATTGGAAAACATATGATGAATTAGTGAATTACAGCATGAACTACAAGTCTACAACAGAAACATTAGGATACTCAAAGGATAGATGAAGAGCAGCTAAGGCCATCTCCAACCGCACCAAAACACCAAATTTAGTGTCAATTCGTCTCCAATGATGCACCAGATCCAACACCAAATGTTTTTTTGGGGGTGTTTTGTGAATAGTTGATGCAACACTATTCACTACACCAAACATTAAAATATTATTTTTATTTATTAATATAATTAAATTGTTGTTTATTAGTTAACTAAACTTTGTTGGTTAGGGTATTCAGTTATTGTTCGGATTCGAGTTCGGATCAATTTTCAGATTTTGGATATTTTCGGTATTAGAAATGTAGGATTCATTTCAGTATTAGAGAACTACACAAAATATCATTATAAATATGCAAATTGATTAAAATTAAAAACATATTAAATTTCAATTAAACATTAGAACATACATTTTTCGATTGTATTTTTTTCGTCACCGAATGTACTGCTTTATTTAATATGTCGTTAGTCTATTATATGAATAATTAGTATTTATAAAAACTATTAAAAGTAAAGAGAATTTTAAATTTAATAATATCAAAACTATTATAATAAAATTTGGAGTTGTGGCTGGAGATGAGAAAAAAAACATTATTCACCAAAACCCCAAATATGACATCAATTTTGGTGCTATGGTTGGAGATGGTATGGTTAGACCACTTAATTAGGTTTTCTTACATTAGTTTAGTTTAGTTTTGGCCTTTTGTAAGTTAGTGTTTGTGTTTTAGTGAGAGCTCTTTTTCTCTCAATGTGTTTTTGGTTTGAGATGTAGAGTTTATATAAACTCATCAGCTTTGTCTTCGGAAAGATATGTCCTTTGCCAGCTCCTTGTTATTAAAATGTTTTCAGTCTATGAAGAATTCAGAGAAAAAAGGTAATAATTCTAAAACTCTCATAAAATTATAGAACATACACATACATAGACGATAAAAATTATCGACGGATATCTTCTATACTTTCTACACTAAGAACCTACAAATATTTTATGAATTGAAAAAGTGTTTAAAAATACTTTAATCATATCCGAGTGATCGTGCGTGAACACAATACATAAGGATCGTGAACGGGCTCTACTCTGTCGGAGTCCGTTCTCCTCTTCCTCCCTTGGCTGCAGGTTTTGGTGTTACGGTGGTTTCCGGTTTCTCCTGTCCAGTTGCGTCTCTATACGGGTCGATGGTTACGCATCGAGTTTGTGGATTTGGTGCCGTAGGGTGGTCGGGTGTGGGTTGTTTTGTCTGAGCTCGGGGTCGTGTATCCTGTACGCCAATCCTGTGGTGTGGTGGACATCGGGGCTTGTGACGCTTCAGATGGTGTCTCGCGGTTGTCATGGATGCTTCTTCGGCTCTATCCTTCCCATGTCTCTTTCCCGGTTTTGGTTATGTTTGTCTCCTGTGGTTGAGGCGTGTGGTCTCTAGATGGGTAAAGCTGGTTAGGTTTTAGTATTGGTTATGTTTAGTTAGCTTCTAGTTGTAGTTTAGGTGTTGCCCTTGCGGTTCTTCTGCGTAAAGGATTTGTTTGGTTTGGTTAGTTAGTTGAGTTAGGCCATGTTCGGCGCAAAGTCGCAGCGATCGTTATCGGCGATCAAAATAAAGCCTTCATCTCTGCTTTATATCATGTACACGTAAGCAATTTTCAGTCGCTGCAACTGTAATTTAACGATTCCGGAGTCGCCGAAATAAATAGCGGCACCATGGTAAGCTTGATAACGAAGCAGCGACAGTCGCATGTGTCTTCAGCTTTAACAAAATGAGTTTCTCGCTTCTTATTTTTCTGTCGCGGATGCCGTCACTGCGACAGTTCAAAGAACACGGCCTTAGCCGCGGTTCTGAGTGTGCTTTCGTTTGATCCTTTATTAGAGTTTCACCTTTGTGGATGCGAACTCTTTTGCTAGTGGTCTTGATTAGTTTGGCGGGTTGGTTCTCTTCGGTTTGGCTGTGGTTTTCTCGGGATTTTAGGTTTCAAGCGGTGATGTTTCTTTGCATTGTGAGTGTGATTTTCCTTTCTGTTGGTGTATCAACATAGTCCATACGGTTCTCTTCATTGTCTTCTGTCTTTGGTCTTCTATTTCTGGCAAAGGTTCTCAGACACAACATTAAGGAAATGAGGCTTTGTTCTTCTTTGCAACTAGTCGTTCGGTGGAGAATGGTAATCGTCTGGTCTTTCATCTTTCCTAGTTTGGTCTGCATATGGCTTGTTCGTAGCTCCTCCTCGTGAAACAATATAATGAGTGTTGGTAGGTCAACCTTACTAATTCTCGGCTTCAGATGTTACGCTTCTTTCCTCTCTCAGTGTTTGGTGGTTGTTACCTCTTCAATGTTTTTTCTGCTTGTGCTCGATCTGACATGTGCTACTTATTAGTTGTGACTAGCGTTTTCTGTCTAGCGGGGTTGTGAGTTAAGGTTGTAAGTTATTTTCGTCTTGTTTAGTATGTGTATATTGTGTTTCCGAAGATTTTCTTTTAATCCGTTGGTTTTTTGCTCCAACATCGAAATGTTATAACGGTTTTTAAATTTATTGTATGTGTTTTAACAATGTATATGTTTCCGGTAATAATAAGTAAAAAAAAACGTGGTAACAATTAGACACACAAAAAGTCACCACCATAAAAAAGCTTCTGAGATATATATTAGAGAAATTTGGAGAGATGACCATAAACGACTCTCTTATTAAGGCCATGACCATACCCCACATCGTCTTATTTTCCTGACTCTTTTACCCCTACACATCTATGAGCACCTAAGGATTCTGTAAGATATGCATGTCGAAAATAGCTTGTCACTATTCAATGTTCTTTACTTCTCTCTTCTTCTATTCTTGGGAAATCGTTCTGATGATGTTTTCTCTCTAATTTTTTTCCGCTTGTCTGTACCTAAACGACTATGGAAGATGACGAACATCCAGATCTTCCTTGCCGGATTTTTGCCCTTGGTGAGGAACCCAACGGCCAACAAGTTAATTCTTATTTGAAACCTGGCCGGATTCGTTCTATTCTCAACGCTCTTGATGACGAAGAAGTGAAAGAGATCCGCGAATCTTCTTTTGGGAAGCTCCTTACTACAGCTGAAAAACCACCATTCTCTGGTGCGTTTGCTCAGTTTATTATTACCCGGATGCTATCAGTGAAGAAGAAGCACGAGATCTGGTTTTTATTTGCCGGGTGGCCTATTAGGGTTTCTCTACGTGAATTCGCCATTGTTACTGGTCTTCCGTGTGGCAAGTTCCCGAAGCAGAGCAAGAAGAAAAAGAGGGAACTTGTTGAAGATAAGAAGTATTAGGGTGAGCTTTTTGGTTGCTATGAATCTTTGATTGTTGATAAGGTCGTGAGGCTGCTGAAGAAAAGGATTGTGACTGACAAGAAGAGGAGGATCAAATACGCTTATCTAGCTCTTACATCATCTGTTCTCTGTCCGTCTAGCCATTTCCCCAAGATAAATGACAAACATGTGGAGTTGATTAGGGACCTTGATTATTTTCTGGCTTACCCATGGGGCCGGGTGTCATTTGACATGGTAGTGTCGAGCATAAAGGCGAAGGATGTGGTTGCTCTTTCTCAGAAATCCGTCGTTGTTCAAGGATTTTTCCATGCATTCCAACTAGTTATGGTGGAAGCTGTGCCAGAGTTATTAGAGGTTGTTGAAGTTGGTCAGTCTTCATCTGAGTCTGAGACTGATTCAGAAGATGAGTCTCGTGATCGCTTCGTGGAGTCTTTTGGCGAGGTTAACCAGCAATCCGGGGCAGAGAATATTCAGGACGAAGGTGTACCTCACAATGTTGACCAAATCCCTTGTCAAAAAACCAAGGCTACAACTTAGAAAGTGTCTCTGAGTCCAGGGCACGCCCGAGACATCGACGATAAGTGCGAGGTAAGTCCTGCATGTTGTTTGTGGTGGTCTTCTTTAGTGATGTTATCTATAAGATTAACATTTGTTTCATTGAACATCTCTTTTTGATTGTTATTGCATTCGTTAGTGACTATTCAATCTCAGATCATGTAACTCTGAATCAGTTTCGTCTACTATTGGTCGAAAATTTGGTAGTTAGCGACCTTGAAAACTCTTAGTTAGAATGTTCGCTAATCTGTCAGTTAGTTTCGCATTAGTCGATGTTATTGTTCTACTCATGTTCCTGCCCGACTAATCTCTATACCTTGTTCCATAAATAGCTAAATCCTTCATTTTGTGTTGCAGGCATTTGTTAAGTGTATTATTTCTGCTGATAATGGTGTATTGTTGGACGACTCTGTGTTTGCGTGGTCCGATGAAGTGGATGACGAGTAGGTTAACACGATGCTGGTTCTTATTGGTCAAGGTTTTCATTTTGAGAAAAAACATTTCAGAGGTGGAGTCACTGGTGTTGACATTGAGCGCATCAGATTACAGAAAAAGATGCTAAGGATAAGAAGGAGAAAGATAAAGACAAGGTTAGTCCAGAGACTGTAGCTGGTGCTACGATTGACCATCACCAACTTGCTGAAATTGTTGCTAAAAAGGTTAAGTCTGAATTCCGTGTTGTTGAAGCCAATGTATCTGCATGTTTGTCCCATATCAAGAGAGAGGTTGCTGGTGTTTTAAAAGGCTCAGATGATCGTGTTGACCGTGCAATTAAACGCATCAATGACTCTCTCATGTCTGATGTCGCAAAGTTTATGGAAAAACCTCAAGCACCATGTCCGGACATCATTGTCTCTCATGTGCGAGATAATGTTGCTTCGGGCAATGTACAAAGTGTTGATTTGAACGTCCAAAAGAGCAACGGTCGTGTAGGTGGACCAGCTTCGCACTCACCTGATGCTGTGATAAATAGTGTTCTAGACGAGGTCCAGACGCCTCTTCAAGAAGTAAGCCCGGTTGATATTTTTTTAGTTGCTAATAACTTGATTTGATGGCTAACTTAATTTATTTATTGTTAACTAATTTTGCACAGGGTAGCATCAATGGTGACTCTCGAGCAATGACCTGTGATGACTTAGAAATGGGACATAATCTTGATGGTGGTCCTATTTTCCTGAATGATGGTCTTTGCCAGGTAGTACCACGTTTGTTTTTAGTAATTGTTTCACTTTTCGTAATAATGTTTTGTTTTACCGCTATTAATGATAAATCAGGGAGACAACGCCGACTCTGTAAATGATTCAAACCCTCCAACGAAGACGGTACAGGTATCTGAAGTTGGAATGGATGCAGAGCAAAATTTGCGTAAGAGCAAGCGTCTACGCACTCAATCATGTTCGCTACAAGGATTTCAATGTACCAGTAGCGTTAACCAAAAAGTGTTAAATCAGCCTGTTGTTCATGGCGTGTATCCTGATGTAGACTATGATGATAAGTATGAACGACGATGGAAACGATATCTTTCTACGGCTGGTGATCCGACTGTAACATATAAGGGCATTTCGATGTGCTCCACCCTGACAGCCATGAAGAGCTCCACATCTCCATCGTCGGTGATGTCAATTGGTAGCGCCTTTTTCCTTCAGGTTCTAACATAGCCAACAGGAACTGGTATGAAAGCATGAGTATGTCTTGTACTTGATATCTTGCTTTCACCATCTCCATAAGTGTACTGAATTTCTCGCTTTCCTGAACCATGATCCCGTAGCTACATTCAGAGGGATCCATCTTGAAATCCCAGTCTCCAGTCAAACTCCTTTCCCACTTCCCTCTGATTAGTCTCACCAGACGGCCCATCATCTTTCAACGTTTCAAGTACCTACATAATAATTAGAGATAACATTAGATTTGTCAAATAAAAACAACATTCCATTTAGCTAACAATAATTTTAGATATGCTACTAATAACACCAGTTGCAGTAACTGAGAACTATTCAGCTGAGAAAACTTTAAATATCTCCATCATGTTTTTATATGAGCAATGCGACAGATTTGTTTCCAAAAAGGGAACTACTAATTGCGGCCCTGTTTTGTACTCTACATTTATTCCCATTTATTGTCGGATTCATTAAAGTTCTTCTAGTTGGTGGATAAAAAGGAATGTTTTGACGACAGAAGGGACAAGCCATAACTAAGGAAAAAAACAGTGGACCTAACCTTGTTTGCACCTCCAACCGGAATCTTTACTTTACTCTACACTATTTCAGATTAACCGTGCCTACAAAAGTTCTCTGGTAAGTTATCTTTTTCAGTCTGCAACACTCGTCTGAACCAAGCTGCTTTTATAGACAAATATTAGGGTTTGTGTTAACAACTCCTTCTATACATACAACGCTATACATTTGTTGCAAATCTATGAGATATCGAACATTTAATGCGTGTTGGTGGGAAAAAATCGTGTGGCCAAGATTAACGTTCATCATTCTGTTCACACACTGTTGAAATCCTACCATATCCTACGCTATCCTACCCATGTCACATCTTGTCGAGCAACTTGGTAAGCTTCATATCTCGAACCGAAGCGCAAGGGGCATTGTGGTACTTTCCGCCTTTGTGTTTTGGTTATTGAAAGTCATCTTCCTATCTACTAAATTTTGTGTCCCTTTTGTATTTTTCACTTAATTCTCTCTATATATTATCAACTTTTATATTTAATTTTATTTTCCTTACTAAATTCTTAGATAAATCTTTTGATCCAAAACAAACATCGAGCGCACAAAACATAAAACCTCTCTGGCTCTTTTATCAAGGTAGCTGCACGGTAATTTTTTTTTTGTCTCTGGTTCCTCTCCGGTGGCTGGCGAATCGCGTCTCCGCCGCCAGGAGAGGCTTGGTATCTATTTCTGTCTTGTAATTGTGGAGTCTTGTGTCGTCTATCTTTTCCGGTGGAGCGTGTCGTACCCTTCTTCCATGGCCGCCGGATTTCGAACTATGTTTTTTGCCGGTTGTGTCAGTGGTGGTGCGCGTCTTTAGGTGTGTGTTCCTTGGACTCTGTTGGCCTTGTGGCTTATTCTGTTGTTGGGTGTTGTGGTCGGATTTCTCGTCGGGTTTTGCTATGGAGGGTGGCTTATGCGCTGGTCATGAGGCGTATGGTTGCTGGTGAGACGGTTGAGCTTCGGATCTGTGCCGTTCGTGGTGTTTCTTTGGTGAGTCGATTTATTTTCCATGTCTCTCCTTAGGTTTCGACGAGTTATGCTCATGCGGTTGAGTTTCTCGTTAGGTGGTTTAGTTGTGTAGAAGTTTGTTTTTTCTAAGCAGTTTGACTCAGCTGAAGCTTCAGCTGTGGGGTTGAATAATTCAGATCTTTGGATAGAGCTTCAGATTCGGGGATGAGATCCCTCTTTATTTTCGGGTTTAGGTGGGCTGTTTATCTTCAATTTGGTTGTGTTAGTTTGTCATAGTAGGCTTCAGGTGGTGTGGTTGTTGGACATAGTGAGTGTGCTATTCCTTTCTGTTGGTTGCAACGATTTAGTTCCTGCATTTATCCTTCGTATCTTCTGCCTATGGTCTTCTATTTTTGGCAAGTGTTTTCCGGCCCATCCTTAAAGAATTGAGGCTTTGGCCTTCTTTGCTGGTTCGGTTTGCATACGGGGTGCTCGTGGCTCTTATTGGTGGAGCAATATAATGAGTATCGGTGGATCTTTCTCTATAAATCTCGGCTTTAGTTGTTACGTTCTTTCTCTCTCTTGATGCTTGGTGCTCGTCGTTTCTTCGTTGCCTCATTTGCTTGTTATTGATCTGATTTGTGTGGCTTCGTAGTTGTTGTTAGTTGGTTCCGCCGAGTATTATATGGCAATTTGGTTTTGAGTTTTATGTTTTTGTGTGGGTTTTTGACTCCAATATCATGTTAAATAGCCGGCTTTGTCTATTCGATTCATGTATCCGATCTTGTATTCCATCTTGGTGTAATTAATAAAAAATCTTCGGTGAAAAAAGGATAGATTTTTGATCCATTTTGTTTTGGAAAAAAATATAAAGATCTGGTATTTTACGTTTTGGTGCCGAAGCAGGCCAGCACGACTCTTTCCAGCTTCTCTCTCGATCCCACAATGAATCTTCCCCTTTCTTTCTTCTCCATCGCTCTGATCGCTTTCCTCTTTCTCCATCATCGTGTTCTCGCAGCTTCCCACTTCGAAGGCTTTGATGCTGAAGACGACGATTTTCTTGAAGATTCCACTGAGCTTCACCACTCGCTCCGTCCTCCTCTCGTGACTCAGTCTGAGTCAAAGGTTCTGGATCTGGAACCATCTTCCGAATCCGATTCTACTCCGATAGCTGAATCGGACCCTTCTCCGACTCAGACTGGTTCCCGGAAGCCCTCGTCAATCTCGTTCGATTACTGGGATGAAGATGAGTTCGAGGGATTGCCGGAAGATGAAGGAACGGCGGATAATCCGGTTGTTTCGGAAAACGCTTCTCCTGCCGATCCACAGACTTCAGATCCGGAGTCTGCTTCAGAAAATCCAGACACTGACATTCCCAGGAAGAAGCCGTCGTACACAGTGGAGATCGTCTGCGTCTCTATCTTGATTGGTTACGCAATCAACTACTTCACTGGGAAACGCGAGAACGAAAACCTCGCTTTGGCTTGGGCTTCGAAATTCGGTCTTAAAGACACCATTTTCGAGAAAAACTTCAGTTTACTGGGAGTTGGTGAAGGAGAGGACTCTCCTTTGTTGCTGAAAGAAGCGACGACCGTGTTCAAGTTCTACGCGAGCGGGCGTAGGTATTGCCAGGGGCTTTTGGCGACTTTGGAGCTTAAGAGCAGACACGATCTGATCTCGAGGCTTTTTAATTCGGTGGTACCTTGTAAAGATGAGATCAGTTTCGAGGTATACATGAACGAAGAAGCCATGGATCACGTCGTGTTTGCCATGGCGAGGAAGAAAGCAGCGAAAACGATGCACAAGGAGTTGAGGGATCTGCAGAGATTCGGAGGGATAGTGCCCACTCCTGGCGGGAGGAAGTGGGTATCAGAGGAGTTATCTGTGGTCTCTGAGTCTAAGGAGGTAGCTGGGGATATGATCACAGATATTGTACTTGATCAGGTCAGATGCTGAATCTCTTGGTATCTCTCGTTATTGATGATTGACAATTATACCAGTTTAATTTAGTTTAGTTTCTTCTTGGACTTCAGTACTAAACATCTAATAGATGAACATGCGAGCTCGTACCAAGTTTTGTGAAAATGAATTGGCTCTTTCTCTGTATTCCCTGGCCGTATTGGAAACTTGGTCACTTAAGTAGACATAGTTTTGGTGTAATTATGTTGGATAAATGAGCTATTCTTACAGCAAAGGGACGTGCTTGATCAGAGTAAGAACTCCATTGATCAGTTAGCTTAGAACTATAACTGGGAAGTTCCCTTTGCTAAGAACCAGACCAGCTTCTTTTTTGGTGTGAATCCAGTTGGCTTGTCTCTCTGTCTAACTGTACAGAGATGTAAGGTGAAAACTTGTGATGTACTGCAAAATTCCGCAAGTTTCTCGTGTTATGATATATTTAGGCCAGATGGTAGTGATATTATGTGGAAATAAGATCGCTACAGGAGTTCGGAATGTAATAAGGATGAAGTACCTTTAGTGTGTTTTCATGACTGATGTTCCTCTCTCTTATATCAAAACTTTCCGACGCAATTGAGATTGTAGTTTTCCATGATGTTTGATCACTAACCAAAGAGTTGCATGTATACATGACCGATTTAGAAATGTTGTTGATGCGGTATGGCTAGTGTTTCATTGATGTAAATTTAGAATATATGTCAATTGTGACACAGTTGCCTTGAGTGAATGAATTGGTGCATGATGAGCTAGCTATGTCCTCTTGTGTTGATGTGGAAATTGGATCACAGTTATTGTACTAGCTTGTTTTACTTGGCTTATTGATGCGTGACTATATCCTCAAATTATCTGTAATACTAATCAGATTCCAATGATCTCTGTAGGTTTTTGGTGACAAATCATTCGAAAAGTTTGGGAAGTATTTCATTTCAATGCATTTTTCAGACCAACATCCTGGCAAAAACAGGAAGATGCTGCTTTTCAAGTTTGCCTTACCTGATGCTAAGCACATGGATGACATGGTCCGGTTGATAGCGCTAATTCCGTATTACATTGACTTAGTTGGACGCTACAAGCTCAGCTCCCAGGTACAAGGGGCAAACTTATTATCACTGCCCATTTTATCTTCATGTGTGAGACAGGTTGATTAAAAATGAAACTACTGTCTGCAGGCACGGAACAAAACTGATGGAGCGAGGCAAAAGGCGGCTCAGGAAGCGTACAAGGAACTTGAGAATGTGAGGCAAGAGGCATTGCAGAGAAAGAAAGCCGAAAAGAAGAAAATGTTGGAGGAGGCGGAAGCAAAGCTGAGCGCCGAGGCTCTGAGGAAGAAAGAGGCAAAGGAACGTGCACGCCAGATGAAAAAGTCAATGCCAAAAGTTAAGATGAGTCGTGGTCACTAGGCTCAAGGTCACTGTGTCATGTTCGCCATTGGAATAGCTATTTTCTTCCTAGTCCTTTTTTAGTTCATTCGAGTAGATCTTTTACTTACTTTCATGAACCTCTACTGGCGACCATGCTTCCGATAATCATCCCCTTGAGGCCTCTTTTCTTGTTCACTGAAAGTAACGTCCTTTGTTTTTAGTTAGTCGTTGCAATAAATAAGTGTTACAATTTGAGACATTAATGGCTAATGTCTTGTCTTGAGTTACCGAATATCATTGGCACAGAATCGCAGAAGCTTTACAAACGGTTCTGTCCCTAATTTTCACTTATATACACGGTGGCGGAAGCTTACAAAACTTTGCACTGTGCTCTAATGGCAGCTGCAGCCACCAAGCTGGGGAGAGGTCTGCAACAAAGACGCACCTTCCGTGTTCACAACTTTTCAGCCTCCCCCTTCCCTTCCTCTCTACGTTCGTCTCACTCCGCAAGCTCTCGACCTCCACAGAGAAGAAGAGACTATTCACCTCTCGCCACTTCACCGCAATGTCACCGTTCAACGGCTGACGAAGTTCTTGATGCTAACAGGAGCATCAAGTCTCCCTCTCAACGTCGTCGATCGTTTCAGGTTTGATCTAGGTCTCCCTCACGATTACATTACTTCGCTGATCGGGGATTACCCGGATTACTTTCAAGAAGGCTTTGCTGCACCATCTGGGTATATTTTACATGTCGCACAAGATTCGGACCCAGACTGTTGTTTCCTAACGGAAGCTTATCATAAAGCCTTCTTGATTTAGAAGCATCCATTGATGGGGATGAGACATAGGTACATTTATCTTATGAGCAGATCAGAGAGAGTAATGAAGCGAGACTCTGTTCATAGAATTAAGAGTTGAGAGAAGCAGTCAAAGCTTGTGAAAGTAACAGCAGGTGATCACAGAGGATACTCGTAGCCGGAACTAATGATGAAGAATGAATGAGTTGCTATATGACTGGCCAAGTAAGGACAGCTGAATTGACTGGTCCTAAGCACATCTTGACAAGTGTTAGTATAGAATCGATTCATTGCTGATATGGTATCATTGTGCAAGCCTTTGTCTTTGGGTTCTGAATCATTCTTGCAGTCTTGCAGACTCGGCTACCGAATCGGAGTAAACATAAAATTTACTCGAAAGGTTTTGTTCTTGAAAATCTCTAAGGATCTTCTGGGGCATATTGGCAGTAGCAAGTTGCTACTAGCAACGGTCTCTACTATCAGGCATGGTGATGGCTTTTGAAGTTCAGAGCATCATGAAGCAGAGGAAGAGCTGAAACCAAGCATATTCTTCTGACTATTCTCTTCAGAGAGAGGAAAGAAACGAGAGACTGTCCATAGAATTAACTTAAGAGAAGCAATCAAATTAGGTGATCATTCGACCTTGTCAACCCAATCTATAATTTGTATATATTTATTTGAAATATAGCTATTGTTTATATATCTATAAGGTGGTTGATTGCGTATTACGTTATTAATTTATTTAGAGGGAGTAGATGAGAAGGAATAAACAGATGGATACAAACACGAAATGATCACACAGACGAATAAGTCAACCACCTTTACACAACTAAATGAATCAATTACTTATATGTATGAATTGGATATTAAAATAACGAATCTAACGGCGACCTCCGTCTCCGGTGACCGGATATCCGATACCGTGTCTTCTCGCCGGGAAAACCAAGAACAACAAACCGCAGATAACACCAACACCCATCGGAACAATATCCAAAACCTTTTTGGTTCCTTGCTCCGGCGCCGGATAAAAACAGCTCACGGCGTTCTTGTCCCTCAGAGCCACCGCACCGAACACAAACACAGACAAAACTGCATGGATCCAGTCGACGATACGAATCCGGTATTTACTTAGATCAGGCAAACCCAAACCGGACGGGTCAGGATAGTCAAAAACCCACATACCCTTGCGAGTGGCAAACCCGTAATACACGTTACCGTCTTCAGCCTTAACGCTGTCGGTGAAGGAGCTGAGGAAACAGGAGATGGAGAGAAGGGTTAGCAGCACTATGGTTAAAACGCGGGTCGGGTAATCGCAGGAACCGTTGGATGTGAACACCGGTATGAGGAGCTGGAAAGCTAAGAGCGTTCCTGTCGGAAGGAGATTGGCTAAGTTAGCAGCTGATGTCAGCGTCTGTGACATGGCAGGATGAGATGTCGAACGTTGTCTCCTAAGCTGCGGAGGAGGAGATTGCTCTTGTTCGGCTCCATTCTGCTGCGAACTAATTGGGTTTCTTTGCGTCAGGGAAGAAGAAGACATTTTTTGTTTGTAGTTTCTTTTTGCGTGGGATGATTATGATCGTATTATATATACAAATTAAATTTAAGAGAGAAGGTGAGGTTGTAGTGTTGAAAATGGTTATTGACGTGATCAAATGTTTGTTTTTGAGAAGTCAATGGAGATGAGAGCTAGTCTCATTCTTATTCTCCTCCGCCTCCCTTAATTAGACTTTCAAACGTGTTTCGAAGTTGATTATTACTTTATTATTCTCTTTCTTACTTGTCCCTCCAAACTTTTAGAACTCTCTGCGTGCAAGTAGTATTAACTTTACTTTGACTCAGCAATCTGAAAATTTACGCCTCAAGTCTTTGGTTAAGAACACTCACAGCCGTGTTATGGACGTGGGTTTCTTAACTTTTTTTTTTTTGTTTTTTTTGTTTTTTTCTTTAAATCTGTCGAAAAAAAAAATTAAAAAAAAAAAATTGACCAATAGCATCACGACACGTGGCGTGAACAGTGTAAGGATCGATCCTTATATAAGGATTTTAAGAGACAGTTTCTTAACTATTCACGTAGGCCCCACGTGGGACCCACGTGAATAGTTAAGAACCCCTACCCTTAAGAACCCCCAATGTTCATGGTCTAAGAGAAAAAACAGTGTTCGTCAATATATTTCTCAAAATGGACGAATGTCCATGACCATTCGATATCCAATGCATCTATGATATATGAACCTACACGAGTTAAAATAGACTAGGACTAAGAGCATGTACATTCGTGATATTCACTAGGGGTTCTTAAAAAAAAAAAATTATTTATTTATTTATTTTTTTCTCAGTTGCGAAAAAAAAAATTAAAAAAAAAAACGGACCAATGGCAACACGCCACGTGGCGTGAACAGTGTAAGAACCGATCCTTATATAAGGATTTTAAGATACAGTTTATTAACTATTCATGTGGGCCCCACGTGAAACCCACAATATTTAATTAATTATTTTTTAAGAGACTGGGTTAAGAACCCCCAATGGACATGCTCTAATATTGTGCGTATACAAAATGGATCGGACACGCTTGAACATAAACAACCCAAAAGGCCAAAACACTTAAATCTTTAGTTCAAAACTGATTAAAATTTTATTGTTTTCTTCTTTTTCTCATTTTCGTTTTTGTTGCTTTCGAGTCTCCTCAGAAAAAATACTACAGAAATTTTCCATTAATTAATATGGACGATTTATATGGACATAGACACATAGTCATTGACAAACATAAACTTGTAATAGACATTCATTATTTGTCCACAATTAAAATGGACAATATTGAAAATGCGCATATAAACATATACAACCTATTTCACAGCTCTATTTCTCAATCGGTTGTGAGTCTAGGGGTTGACAATTTTGCGCTGGAGACAGATTGAGAGTGAATCAAATGATCCCGTAAACCATATATACATATCCCATGAACAGAACTCTTCGTGTATATTAGATATTAAGTACAAGACATGCACACACACACACACACGCCGTTACATTACATATGATTAATGTACACACACAACCACCATACCAATCTCTCTCAACCTTCATATGTTTCCTCTATCACTTCATCTTCCATTATCGCAGTCAATAGGGAATACTTCACCTTCAATGAGATTTTGCTTTTCTCCACCAATAATCTCGCACCCGATACAACCCAATACCCGGGTGATTCTTGCGGTCCTCTTGTCATCTCACTTGTGTCCACAAACTTCAAAAGCTTGGGAGCTTGCACGGGCACCGGTGGGCCGCCAGGATAGATAGCAGAGTTTATATTCACATCTGCAGGTCGCGGTGGTGGTTTCTGTGCTGCAGTGAAGTGATGGCTTATTAACGTTGAGATGAGTCCTGATTTCGGAGCAAAGCCTACAGCTTCATCCCATTCTGAATTCTTTACAAGCATTGCTCCCGCAACTTTGGAGAAACAAAGGCGCAGGAAGAGCACGTTCTTGAATCCGTGGCTCTCTACATGGAGCTGAGCACCTGTCACTACTGAGAGTTCATCATCTAATTCGACGGGTGCTGTGCAGACATGAGAGTAGTTCTTCCAGTTTACTTTCTCGTAGTACCGAGGATCATGAGACTCTTGTCGCATACTTCTATTTGGATTATCTTCAAGCTGGAATATTTTGGGAAGAGAGGAAAGGTGCTGCAAGTGAATTGCCAAACGGTTGCTACTTCTACCCTCTAGGTAGAGCCGCATGCCAGTGATTGGCCTCTTACCAACATCAACCTGAAACCAGATAAATGAGAAACAAACATCTTTAAGGCTTGAGGATTTCAAACAAAACCTGAACCTCAATGCCTGCACAATCGTACATTTCAGAGTTCAATCTGCAACCTGCATCAGCAAGCTATATGTTTAGGGGTGAAGCAAACTCATACCGGAGTGGTATTCACATATAGCTTAGGCCCGAAGAAACTAAATTGCAGAGACGCACAACTTTGTTGCTTCCTTTGCGGACCAAGAGCAAGTTCACTAAACACTGGAGCCCATTGCCTTGGTAGCTGAAACTCTAAAAACTGATGTAGCTCTGCAATTGGTGGCTTATCTACAAAAAAAAAAAAAAAAACACAAATAATAATGAACTGAACACCACAATGCTTTTCTTTTCCCGTATGTATCAATTTATGCAAACCATAACAAGTGCAGAAAATATCAAACCATACTAACTAAGCAAAGTAGATAAGCCTTAAAATAGTATGTTTTCGGATTATACTATTCCTAAAATAATACCTATAAGAAATTCTAGTCCGAAGGTTAAAGAAACACGAGAATTAATAAAGAAGTGCACCTATTTATCAACCTATTTAACCAGCTGAACATGAAGATTATGACACTCAACGAGAATAATATGTAGGCTTACATCTTAGATACAGATTTATGGCGTGGCTCAAGAATCCACTTCCTGGAACTCCATTAAGCAAGGAAGTGATTGGAATAAAGGACATCGAGATAGCATCAGGCTCCGTCTGAACTGTTTGCAGCCATTCATTGTGCATTAGATTTCTACTATCGTTTCCACCTCGCCTTTTGCTCATGAAGACAATGTCCTACAAATACATGTAATTCATGAGAAAAGAAGCAAATTCACATGATAAAATGTCTATCAAGATTGACTACTGTACCCATAGAAATCACCTCTTTATTTGCATAAGAGCCCAGTGAAACGGTATCTGCAAATCTCAGGCGTTGCTCCTTTATTTCCACCTGCAACAAGGGATAAAATATATAAATTACAGACTCGAGAGTTGCCACACTAGATTGTTAGAAGTAATTATTCTAGATGTATAAGATAGTTTTGATAATGAGGAACAAAAAGTAAAAACTGTTATACAAACCTTAGTACTTGGATGTATTCTATCTGAAGCCATATTCTGCACTCCGCTAGCTTCCACAAATCTCTTATCTGCCACCTCCTTTAACCTTTTCTGCAGATCATCAGGTTGAAGTTTCGAAGAGTGTTGCTGTTTCGCATAAATCACATCTTTCCCTCCCATTTTAATACCAACAATTATATGCGTCCCATAAATATCTATAAACCTGGTAAAAACATTTGATTAAATGTTAGTTACAAATCCCAGCCCTACGAATAATAAAGTATTGCTACCAACGGAACGATACCAGTAACAAGTAAGAAGTATTTCTCATCAAGTCCTACAAAAACTAGACCAGTCCAAAAACCGAACAACTATATATAATGGTTGCAAGCAAAACAAAAGTCCAATCTATCTAAATATAGCACAGAAAACTGCAGCAAGCAACTTTCAATTAACTTTACACATATATACAAACTTGGAGAATAAAATCCTATGAAGAAAACGTTACATCACCTTGCCAACGCAGCAGGGTCCCATGATGATGGGACAGCCTGCTTTACATGCTCACGGAGTACCATTTGAGATTTGTCCAAAGCAACCGTGTAAAACGAGATAAATATCCCATCAAAAGCAAGGTTTTTGGTATAGGCTGCATCTTTCTGCCAACAGCCCGAGAATTCAAACATGGCATTGAAGAGACCTGAAGGGATTTTACCAGCCAAAGATAGTTCTTGGTTGAACTGCTCTGTCATCTAGAAAACCATAAGAAAAGGAAACAAAATGTAAATATATAAGCATCCAGAACGCTATGTAGCAAATTATCTCTCTGGAGCAATACTGAGAGGAGTGAAATTATAAAATCCACAAGCAATGTACAAGGAAACTAGCTTAAGGTTGTCGCACTAATCTACTCAAAACCTACAACAAGATGAACTAATACTTGATGGACCGACACAAGCAGAAGCTTTTATGTAAGAGTTCAAATCAGGTGTACAAATATGGAAAGTTTTCCCTGTTGGAAAGAAAGAACATCAGACCTAAGATGTGAGTATCTAAGCATCCAGATCGCTATGTAGCAAATTCTCTCTCTGGAGCATTACTGAGAGGAGTGAAATTATAAAATTCTCAAGCAAACTGGCTAAAGGTTCCAACATATGGCGCTCTTATCTACTCAAAACTACAACAACAGCAACCAAATACTTTATGGACCGACATAAACTACAGACTTTATTATTGGAAGAGTTCAAATCAGGTGTATAAATGAAACTTGTACCTGTTGGAAAGAAAGAACATCAGACCTAAAGCGCATGCGCTCCCCTTTATCGCATTTGATAGACTTTGAAACATTAGGGATTGTGATTCCACCAGGTAAGACAATGTCACAACTGTCATCACCGTCTTTGATGTCAAGTAATCGTGATTCTTTAGAACCTCCTTTGCAATACTTCAAGCGTACATCAATAGCTAAATCATAACCACAGCCAATTGATCCTATCGCAACTTCAGCTGCTTTAGAAGCTGGTAGCCGAAGTGCCATGCTTTCCGCTTCTTCTTTATGACCAAAAGAAAAAATCAAAGAAAGAGGATTAAGCTAAGAATGAACACACAAATACAATCAAATCCAATTTTGTGTCTGAGAGATGTTGACACAACAAGTTGAATACATTCTATTTATAGTCAAACAGAGACCCATCAAATCTGACCAAATAAGAGATATATCATTGAAATCATAGACCAAATTGTACGTCGATGACCTACATAAAAGCTTGGACAGACGACCAGGTCCAAATGACTCCAGAAGAAGAAGTTGCAGCTCAAGTACGTTTTCAAGCATATGTCTTTGCCAAGCTTAGATTATCGCCTACAGAGCTCAAACGAAGGGTGAGAAGAATACTCCTCAATCGAAACGAGCGAGATGGGCTTGTAAAGAGATATGGACATCGATCATGGAGAGATTTGGGGATGGATGAAGAAAACCCTCGGCGGTAAAATTTAGGTTTCCTTTTATGTAAAATCAATAATTAATCGAATGTGATTAGGAGGAGTTAAGAAGAAGGTGGGATAGTAACAGGTGAGGAGGTGAGTAAAAAAGAGGATAAAATAGTGTTTAAGTTTTTGGTTATAGGGAAGAAAAGTCAAGGATTAGGGATGTGTGGTCATTCATCTCCCCCTCTTTACTCTTCGTTGCTTTGTTTTTTTGCTTTAAATGGTTAATGTCGTCTCATAACAATATAAGACAATCCATTTTTCTATTTCTATCTCTAAAATAGAGAAACTCTATAATAGAAGTGAGTTTTGCTTCAATGTATTCCTCTATATTTTCTTCTAAAAAGAAATATTATCTTTACTATTCTTTTTTATTTTACTAATTATACATTTTATTTATAAAAATTGCAATTTAACTCATTTATTTTTATCAAACTCTAATATTATTTAAATTAAATATATACTATATAAAAATTATATTACATCTTATAAAAATATAAAACATATTAATTTTTTGTTTAACTATTAACATTAATGTATTTTTTCTAAGAATGAACATTCGCATATCGGATCGGGTTTGGGTCATGTATTTCGGATTTTGGGTATTTCGAATATGAATAAAATGATATCAATCGTGTAATATTATATTTCAAATAGGATTCAGATTGGTACCGAATCGGATCCGGTCCGGATTCTATATTTTTATCTAAAAGTAATCATATAAATTTAGATATATTCGGATACCCGTCGGATCTCTGATATTATCTGATTCGGTACCAAAATAAGAGTTTTTCGGAACGGTGCCGATTCAGATCTTCGGATCCGGATAAAATGTGTAGCCCTAATTTTTTCATAAATGAACAAATGATGTTTTCCTCAAATAAAATATTTTTTGATTTTTCAATATTTATTTTAAATATATAATAGTATTATTTATAATTTGTTAATTATTATATTATTATATTATTAGTTATTAAAAATATTAATATTTATTTGTTTTAGACATAAACAAAATATTTAAAAGTTGAAGGACTAATTTGTAAATTAAAAAGTTTACCTCTATTATAAGGAAAAAATAGAGTTCCTCTATATATATAGAGGAAAAAATAGAGATCTCTATTTTAGAGGAAGAAATAGAGGTGGTTGGAGTGAATCTTCCTCTAAAATAGCATTTAGAGTCAAATATAGAGGTGGGTTGGAGATGCCCTAACACTAGATCAAATAGCACTCGTCCAACTGATTAGTCGTTTAAACAACTTTTATTTATTATTCGTAATTTTTAATTCTTAACTGTTTGTAAAAAATAAAATTAAAAAATCCACTATAGTTTAAGTATAAACAATTTCTATAAATAAACAAATTTGGTGTTAGTTCCAAAAATATAAAAATTTAGTCTATATATAATTTAAGCCGTTATAATCAATGCTAATACTTAATGTGCAATCCATTCTGGAACTAACACCAAATTATATATAGTTATAAACAATTTTATTTTGAATTCGTTAAAATTTTAGTCTATATATAATTTAAACCGTTATAATCAATGCTAAATAAACCTGTAAATTATAAATAAACCAATTTTTAACAGGTTTATTGGTTTATTTATAATTTAAAATGAAAACAAAAACAACATCAATACTATTAAAAATTGAATATATTAAAAACTAACTTTTAGTTTTTTTTTTTTAACACTTAAGTATTATTGATTTGGGCCCGAGGGCTTAACGTACAGAAAGACAAAAACTGAAACTGAAATCGTAATGGGCCTAAACGGATCAGAACAAGCTAACAACAGCTGGAACGTCCTAATCCAACACAGCACACGTGTCAGCCCAAGATGAAGTCCGACATGCAGCTCGCCGACGAGGTGAGAAAGGCTCCGCCGGCCGCCATGCTCCAAATCTCAGATTTTCAACTTAAGTCCCCCTGGTGATCTA
Source organism: Orychophragmus violaceus (assembly GCA_030180135.1). NCBI lineage: Eukaryota > Viridiplantae > Streptophyta > Magnoliopsida > Brassicales > Brassicaceae > Orychophragmus > Orychophragmus violaceus. The sequence goes on along the minus strand of CM058233.1, from coordinate 101,767,217 downwards.
CGCCGCTGAAGGAGATTTCGTCAGAGAGACATCGCAATAAAAGAAGCACCAGCTTCAGAACCACCTCAAGAACGCCGAGTCCGAGAAAGCTTATCTCAGATTTTCAACTTTTAGTTTATGTGTTTATTATAAAATATAACATTAAAAATTAATGCTTTATTTAAATTTCATTAAAAATAATTAGAAAATATAATATCTATGTTTCCAAATAAGATAATTACTATATATATATATTTAAATAAGCTAAATATAATGTGTTCTTCTAATTAGTTAAAATAAAAATAAACAAATACATAAATATATATAATCATGAAACTGTTATATCAATTGATAAATATAAGTAAATAATTCAAACATCAACTAACTTTATATATATAAGATAATATTTTTAAATTATTATTATATTAGAAATATATTTACAATATATTTTAACAAATTCTTTATTTTTTTAATTCAAATAGAAATATTTATTTTTAAAATTATAACAAATCTTATAAAATATTTTAATTTTTATTTCGTAAGAAAAATAATTATTTTTACGATTTCATTTTTAACGGGGTTTTCCATCAAATTGCAAAATATTTAAACTATTATAAAAACAAATTAAATAAATAAATTGGCCAATTTCGATTATAATTCTCTAAGAATAAATTTTCAAGAGTTTAAATGTATATATATATATATATATATAATAAGTAATTTCAATTGATATATTTTAAATTTAATAAAATATTAAAATTATTCAATATTTATATTATTCAAATATATAATGTCTCAAATTATGGTTTATGTTCGAATGCAGTTTTTAATGGGTGTTCCATCAAATTTGCAAATTATATATCATTACAACAAATGTTAAAAAAATAGATTAGCTAATTTCGATTATAAAATAATAAAATCGAAATTTGTTCAATGAAAAAGATTAAAAAGTTGAATTAACCAATTTCAGTTATATGAACATTAAAAACGAAAATATAAATCTATTGCTATTTAAATTATTCAACTATTGAAATATTAAAAACATAATAATTATATATATATATATATTGGTTTATAAAAAATATTATAAATAAATACAATAAATATTAAACGTATATCATATAACTTTTATAATGGTTGTTTTCATAAAAAAAAAAATAAACATAAATCATTTTCAAACCATGATCTTACTCTATAATATGCGTTAAAACTTATAATACGAAATTATTATTTTTATTTCTTTCTTTATGATATAACTTTCCTAAATAACACAATTTTTAAAACTAAATTATTAATTAACGAGTTAAACAATTATAAACAAAATTATATTGTATAATTAAAAAATACAAATTATTAATAATAAAATTAATAAAATTTTAAATTTGTAAAAAATAAATCTGCCCATTAGTTTTGATTAAAAAAATCATCGAATAGCTCAAGAATTTATTTTGGTTCCCAAATCCATATTTGAATTTCATCGGCATCAATCCCAAATGTGACTAGGATTTCTGGAACTCCACGAGGTGCATGTGGAGTATCATCTTTGTTGAAGCTGCCAAGAGACTTGTTATCCCAAGCAAGCTCCCTCTCACCCTGCAGCACATTCTTCTTAATACGTACGTCCGTCCATCAGAACATGCCGTAAAGTTTCGCAGGTGAAACAATGTCTGAAGGAAATAAAAGTTATGGAGTAATCACTGCAACATATATTATTATGTATTTAAACATCCTCTGAAACAACAGTGCTGCTTTCTAACGACAAATAACTGTCACAAGCATTGCTTAATTCATTTGTCTCAACCCAATCAAGCCTACAAAATCATGTGTTTTCACAATATCGGATATATAAAAATTCAAAACCATCTTCGTTTCCTCATTTGCTGTCTGTGAAGTCAGCATCAATCACATCATCTCCACCTTTACTTGTTGAATCTGCTGATGAGGCATCTTCACCTCCAGGACTAGGACCTGCACCTGCTGCTCCTGCTCCAGGCTGGTTGTACATAGACTGACCAATCTGCATCACTTCTTGGTTAAGAGCAGCCATGGTGTCCTTAATTTCTTGGGTCGATCCACTTGCAATCTTGTCTTTAAGCTCTTGTAGCTTGGTCTCCACCTTCTCTTTCACTTCACCTGGGATTTTCTCTCCAAGTTCTTTAAGTTGCTTCTCTGTCTGGTACACCACTGAATCTGCCTGGTTCTTTGTGTCAATTGCGTCTCTCTTCTCCTTGTCATCCTTCGCAAACCTTTCTGCTTCTTGGACCATTTTCTCTACCTGTACCGTTCATTCACAGCCACTTTTGTTAACATGAATAGCAAGGAATATTAACGAGAAAGAGCTACTCCTTACTATTTTCAAAAAACAAGTAACTAACTGGAGCAATGTAGTTTGATTTTGTAAGTTGTACGCACCTCATCCTTGGGCAATGTACTGGCACCAGTAATGGTGATGTCTTGTTTCTTTCCCGTGCCTTTGTCACTAGCACTGACAGATAAAATTCCATTGGCATCAATGTCAAATTTGACTTCGATTTGTGGAACTCCACGTGGTGCTGGTGGGATACCATCTAGACGGAAGCTGCCAAGAGACTTGTTATCCCTAACAAACTCCCTCTCACCCTGCAGCACATTAATCTCAACACTTGTCTGTCCATCAGCAGCAGTCGAAAAGACTTCTGACTTGGAAGTAGGCAGAGTAGAGTTCCTTGGAATAATCTTAGTCATAACACCACCAAGAGTTTCCAAACCAATCGAAAGTGGTGTCACGTCAAGAAGGACGATGTCGCTCACATCTCCAGCCAGAACACCAGCCTGGAATCAAAATAAAATGGCACTGGATGAGAACTCACTGCAGCGAAACACAACTTCTTTACCATATAATGACAACAACTTCTTTGTTAACGATAAACGCAACCAGAACCTTTTGTTTGTATTTGGCGTAGGCATTTGCATGTCTAAAAGTATTATACTAAACAGTAAACATGATTTCAATATTAAAAAAAAATAAAAAATGGTTTCTGAAATAGTTTTCTGATGTTTGCACTTTGCATAGAAATTGTGTTAGAAATAATTGAGAACACACCTGGACTGCAGCACCTAGAGCTACAACCTCATCAGGGTTCACTGTGACGTTAGGTTCTTTCCCAGTAAGCTTCCTGACGACTTCCTGAACAGCAGGAATACGTGTTGATCCACCAACAAGGATCACTTCATCAATATCTTTAAAGCTGAGCTTTGCATCTCTCAGAGAATTTTCAACAGGAGTCTTACACCTATAAGATAGAGACAAGGATAAGAATCTTAGGCCTTCCTGATTAATCAAAAGCAATAGAATGAGCACATAGCAATCTGTTGACTTGTCAGGCTATTAATACATCATAGGGACTGTGACTAAATTACCTGTCGAGTAAATCTGAGCACAGTTCTTCGAACTTGGCACGTGTGAGAGTGGTTTCTATGTGTTTTGGTCCATCAGCTGTGGCCGTGATAAATGGCAAGCTGGTCACAGAATTCACATCAATCAGAATCCGCACGCTTGTGAAAGTACTGAGTAAAAGATATAGGCTAGAAAATTGATTGTACCTCATATTCGTTTGAGTCAGGGAGGAAAGCTCGATTTTAGCTTTTTCTGCTGCCTCTGTCAACCTCTGAAGTGCCTGCTTGTCTTTCAGAAGATCAATGCCTTCATCTTTCTTGAAGTTTGAAGCAAGCCAATCAACAACTCTCTGCATTCCATAGTTAAATCTATTAAGTTAGGGGACCGAAGAAAGAGTAAACACATTCAAAGCTCTTTGATTAAGCAATTTAAGATTTATCTGCACATTAAACCCACCTTGTCAAAGTCATCACCACCCAAATGTGTGTCGCCAGAGGTGGAAAGTACTTCAAACACACCATCACCAACCTCGAGTACTGCATCATAAGAGACGAAACAAAATACATATTACGAGGTGCTAAACATCAAAAGACGGTAGAAACCAAAAACAATAATCTAGGGAAATCTTAACCAAACTTTAAATGTCAAGTACCTGAAACATCAAAGGTACCACCACCAAGATCAAATACTAGAATTGTTTCATTGCTTTTTCTCTCAAACCCATATGCCAATGAAGCAGCTGTGGGCTCGTTGATGATACGAAGAACTTCCAACCCAGCAATGCGACCAGCATCTTTGGTAGCTGTTCTCTGGGAGTCGTTGAAGTAAGCAGGTACTGTGACGACAGCCTTGGTTACTTTCTCATTCAAGAATCTTGAGGCATCATCCACAAGTTTCCTCAAAACCTACAGCAGACACACAACCCATGAGAAGGAAACCATACACAGCAAAAACATCTATCCAGCTAAACAACTATCTACATCAATTAGAATACAAGAGAAGTGCGTGAATGGATAAACTTGAATACCTGAGCTGAAATTTCCTCAGCAGCAAATTGTTTACCAATGGCGGGACACTCCAGCTTGACATTTCCATTCTCATCCCTAACAACTCTGTAAGAAACCTGCTTAGCCTCTTCATCTACCTCGTTCATCCTCCTACCAATAAACCTCTTCACCGAGAAGAAAGTGTTCTCCGGATTAACAACCGCTTGCCTCTTCGCAATTTGCCCGACAAGCCGGTCACCGCTCTTCGTGTACGCCACCACAGACGGTGTCGTCCTCTGACCTTCAGCGTTCGTTACAATCGTGGGCTTACCTCCTTCCATAGCAGCTACAGCGGAGTTAGTTGTACCCAAATCGATTCCAACAACCTTCTCGTTGACCACTCGCACCGGACCTACTGCGTACCTAGAGCCATTTCTGCTATTCATTCTCAGGAAAGCAGAAGTCGGGGTCGTGAAAGGACCGGTTCTAGTGCCGAAGAAGGCGCTTCTTGGCATGAGACTACCTTTACCATTGAGATTCCTCTTAGAAGAAGTGGCGAATCCAATTCCGCCGAGAATATGAATCTGGGCGACGGATGAAGCCATTTTCTAGTTTAATATTGGATAATAGAAATGAAGGCAACGACGTAGGTGTACAGAAGGAGAGATGAGACGGCGGGTTTATAGAAACCCTAGGGTAGGTAGGAGGAGGAAGAGATATAGAAGAAGATAAGAGAATGGTGGAGATGGTAGGCGAGAGAAAAATGTGGGAGGCAGTAGAAGTTTCCAGAAGGGGACATTAAGTTGGATGGATCATGAAATGGGCTTTATGGGCTTCAAACGCCCGTTTAGAGTGTGAAGAGAACTTGGCAGTGCTTCGAGTCTTCGATACATATTACACAATATTTTTTTTTTTTTGGTTGTTGTGATCGTATAAACCTATGTAATGATATGATGAAACTTCATTTTATTAATAAGTCGCTTCTCTCTCTCTAGAGAGAGATTTCCCACTGTGAAATTTTGAGGTAGCATCTTCATCTTCTTCCCTTTCTCGTATCTTTCAGAAGATGATGCTTGCCCTTTGCGACTCGATTTCCTTTTTCTTGTGTCTTTCGTTTTAGTTTGAATAAAATCGAACCAGTTTTGATATGTTCTACTTTTCTCGAGTCCGATCTCTTCCGATTTACACCGGAGCTGCTCCGGTGATTGTCGGCTCCTTTCCGATCTTTTTATCCGGCTCTTTGTCCCGCCGCGTCGTCTATTTCTCTTCGGTGTCTCTTTCGGAGTCTCCTTCCTCTTGGAGTAATATCTTTATGGCTTCTCCCACCGCCTCGGGAATCAATAGGTTGTACGACTATGTTATCAGCCGGCGTGGAGCTTCCTTGGGAGGGCGATTTCCGGTTTGATATTCGCGGTTGTGCTATCTCTTTTGCAGGTCTTTTCCGGCGGTACTTCTTGGTGGTAAGGTTAGATCGGCAGCAAGGCTTTTCTTTTGTTTAGAGTTACGGCTTGGAGGTGGATTTCCGGCGCTTTCTCGTCGTCTGGCTCGTTCCCGGCGGTTGCATGCCGATTTGCTTCTCCGGCCGCCACGTGGGTCGGCGCAATCTTATCCCTTTTGAGATTCATTTGGATCCTTGTTGGGCTTTTCTCCAGTTTGTATCTCTATTGGGCTTTTATTCTCGGCTTTGTTGTAAAACTTTTATCCGATGGGTTTTTCTAATGAAAATATTGGCAAAAAAAAAACCTATGTAAATTTCAGTAGTGTATCTCTTTAGTGGCATTTTCAAAATATTTCCTCTAATTCGCCCAAACTGTTTCTTTCTCGCTTTTTTTTTCACTAGAAATTTTTATTATATTAACAAAACGAATACATTTTAAGAAGTTAGACGGTTATCAAAAAGCGATACCAGAGCCAAAAACCCATAAATAGGAACAAAAAAAAACAACTTAAAACCTTTACGAATGCTTTTTCTTGATATTGTTGCTCTTCTTCTTCTTATGCACCTTGTCTTTATCATCTTCTTCGTCTTCATCTCCTTCATTGAAAGGAAGAAGCTACGTAGCAGAGCTCTGGTCATAGATTCTACAGTAGTGTTCAGAGAAAGATGAAGATCTTCTCATAGACATAGCAGTCTTCATTGGTGAGTGAACGGCTTGCCCTGATGAGCCACTGACCTGTTCCTGCTCAGCCTCGATTTCTTGGTCTGAGAATCCATTTGGTTGGGTTTCTGAACTGTTGTATCCATTTTGGAGTAGCCACTCATGTTGTATTCAAACCATGTGAGTAGTTCAAACCAAAAGAGTTGTTGACTTCCAACCATACTAGGCTTCATACAAGAGAGATTTATCTCAATTAGTGTATGGCACGTGCCCCATCTCCTCTAGATGTGGGTCTCCCCCTGACTTATTTCCCATGGTTCATAAGATATATATATATGGGAAAAATGTCAAAAAAAATCTGAACTATTCAAATCTGGCCACTAAATACCCAGATTAAGCAGTTTTCCAAAACAAACCCGAATTAAACGTTGACTTACCAAACAATACCCCTACTTATAGTTGACCTCGCCAAAATGGTAAACCGTTAACTAAATTAACAAATGGGTTAAATGGCGTTAATCAATCGTTTACAAGTTCCGTTAGCAATACAGGAAACAAAACAAGTTATGTATAATTGTCGGTAACTGTAAACAATGAAACACAAATGGCTCAATGGTTACAACACTATACTCTTGACTAAAGTGTACACGGTTCCAACCCAACTTAAGGCTAGATTTTAATTTTCGCTTTATTCAAAACGACGTCGTTTTGTTATAAACGCAAAATTAAAACCCAGCATTAAGCTGGGTTCGAACCGTGTACCGGAGAGCCAAGCATAAGAGCTGTAACCAATGTGCCATTTGTAGTTAATTGTCTTTATTTACAAACAATTCCTCTTAAACTCGTCTCGTGTGTTTCTTCTTCTTCTTTCCTCTGTTTTTAGTTAGAGATAAGAACAAGACGAGTTTAAGAGGAATTGTGTGTAAATAAAGACAACTAACTACGAACGGCACATTGGTTACAGCTCTTGCGCTTGGCTAAAGCGTTCACGGTTCGAACCCAGCTTAATGTTGTGTTTTAATTTTCACTTTATACAAAACGTCGTTTTGTATTAAACGCAAAATTCGCGAAATTTAAAACCCAGCATTAAGCTGGGTTCGAACCGTGAACGCTTTAGCCAAGAGTATGGTGTTGTTACCATTGAGCCATTTGTGTTTCATTTTTTACAATTACCGACAATTATAGATAACTTGTTTTGTTTCCTGTATTGCTAATGTTGTGTTTTAATTTTCGCTTTATACAAAACGACGTCGTTTTGTATTAAACGCAAAATTCGCGAAATTTAAAACCCAGCATTAAGCTGGGTTCGAACCGTGAACGCTTTAGCCAAGAGTATGGTGTTGTTACCATTGAGCCATTTGTGTTTCATTTTTTACAATTACCGACAATTATAGATAACTTGTTTTGTTTCCTGTATTGCTAACGGAACTAGTGAACGGTTGATTAACGCCATTTAACCCATCTGTTAATTTAGTTAACGGTTTACCATTTCGGCGAGGTCAACTATAAGTAGGGGTATTGTTTGGTAAGTCAACGTTTAGTTCGGGTTTGTTTTGGAAAGCTGCTTAGTCTGGGTATTTAGTGGCCAGATCTGAATAGTTCAGATTTTTTTTGGCATTTTTCCCATATATATATATATATATATATATATATTTAAAATTACACCCATAAAATTTAATTGGAAAGGTGTCAATGGAGTTGAACCTTGGATATTTGGGGCGTCACTTTGAACAAAACTACAATTTTTTTTTTGAACAACAAAACTACAATTGTGACTACTTTTTTTTTTAATGAAATTGTCTACAATTTGATTAAGTTATTTGTTTTAGGGCTGTCATGTGACCCCGCCTTTGATCGGTTGTATTTTCAGTTGTAATCGGACGACTGAAGTTGTTCATTTACAATTTCGAATAAAAGTGCATCGTACTTCTTTAAGTCTGAGTTTGGATCATAAAAGTTACATTTTCACAAGAAGCCACTGCAAATAGTTAATTTCATAAGGTATCTTTATTGGGATTGCATCGAAAATTGGAATTTCCGGCATTCACGTGAAAAAACAATTGAAGACGACCAATAAGTACATTAATATCTCCTCCTTTCCAAAAGTCTTGGAAAACGAAAATATAAGTAAAGAATAATTTTGACCGTCAGCGTCTAGGCTCTCTCTATTTATAACATACAATCGTGTTGCATGAGCAAATCCAGGTTATAAGCTATAGATATGGGGACACAAACAAACAAAGAGATGTTCTTGGGTGCATTCGCCAAATTTTTGAAAGAACAGCCAGTCGATGGCTAAAGGCATGTGACAGTGATAAGGGGACAGTTATATCTGCCCATAAGCTTATTCTGGTTGTGACTCCTTCCTTTACTCCTTTGCTTTTTAAATATTATCATTTGATCGAGTAAAATGTTCTTACAAGAAACGATTTCATTTTTAATGTTCTTTCACTGACATATGTGTTGGGTTTTTTTTTCTAGTCTGCAAGATCAGAGGTGTTTAAGAAGATGTTTGAATCTGACAAATGCAAGGAGTCGTCCAAGATGGAGATAATCACTCTCTCGGATCTGAAACAAGAAGAGTTAAAGACTTTTGTTGAGTTCATCTATGGCGACGGTTCCATGCTTTCAAAGAAGGCAAAACAACACGCTAGGTCACTCTATCGTGCTGCGGACAAATATGAGATTCCACATCTACGTGATCTATGCAGAAAGGAGCTAATATCATCTCTTGATGACTCTTCTAATGCTCTTAAAGTTCTTGAGCTCGCCCAAATCCCATTTGACAAAGCCCTCAGTGATGCCGCCTTGGCTTCTATCAAAACCAATATACGTACGATTTCTATCTCTACTGAGTTCAAGGATTTCGCCGTCAATCACCCAGATCTTACCGTGGAGATAGTGAAAGTTATTTCGGGGAATGGTCCTATAGTTATTTCTGTAAAAAGGTTATTGAATTGATCTTTCAAATGTACATACATCAATTATATACAGCAGAGATTCCTGGTTGTTAGAATATCTAACTGATTTACAAAGATATGAGCTAGAATATAGATAGCATATTCTAACTATAACAATTTCCTGGTCACAAGATTGGTCGGACTCGGACTGAAGATGTAATAAAGCTTTCATGCTAAGTTTTTTTCATGCTAGAAGCAGTGAAAGACGAAGATTTTATGGAAAGTTGAGTATGCATTTGAGATAGAACGAGAATCTAAAGGGGAAGACAAGTATCATGTTGGTCTCACGAAACAAGTCAATACCTGAGATCATTCTTATTAGAAAACCCATCAAAGAACATACGACATGAAACAAAAGTTTTACTAATATATGCAATGGAAAAAGGCTCCTGCTAGAGATATGTGATTAGAATTTAGTATTATGTCATTGGACTTGGAGCATCTAGACTTCAAAATTGCCAATTAAGTCGTAGATATTCCTGATAAGTTTTTCTTATCTATATATTATGTAGTTACCCTAAAACAATGAAAATTACTATTTCTTAAATTAGAAAAATAAATCGAACTCCATGTGCAAGTGCATTGGGCTTGACGATTCTTGGTCGATTTTTAAAATAAGTAGTATTCAATTTATTCATCTTATTGGTTATTTGATATGTATTAAATATTATCTTTAGACAGTTTTTCTTTTTGTTTAGATGGATTCAGACTTGCGAGATGGATTCAGACTTGCGAAACGCAATGGGTGATCTATATAATCGGTTTGTATTACGGATACACTCCATATATTTGAATATGTATACTTATCTACGCATAACTGGTCTGTATAACTATATATTGGTCGAGAGATTCAATTACCAATACCAAAAATTCTTCATACTCTCTTAGGTTTCTTGACAGTACTTTGTGAGGTTCAATGAAAGATGGATACATAAAGAAAACAATAAGAAGAAAAACTTGAATAGTGTAATCTCATCAAGAAAGCAAAATACGTCAAAATCACTGATTGAATATTCGAAAAAGTCAATAACAATTATAAGAAACATTTTCTTGTATTAAACGTTTCATGAAAAGTGATAAGACTTTAATCGAAAATAACATTAGATCTATATTATATGGTTTATGGTAGATAGAGACACATATGAAAACAAAAGAAGAGTTTCAAGAGATCCCAAAGAATCGCTTACAAGCCTTAAGGAATGCTTTCTTCTTGATGTTGTTGTTCTTCTTCTTCTTATGCACCTTGTCTTTATCATCTTCTTCGTCTTCATCTCCTTCATTGAAAGGAAGAGGCCACGTAGCAGAGCTCTGGTCATAGATTCTACAGTAGCGTTCAGAGACAGATGAAGATCTTCTCATGGACATAGCAGTCTTCATCGGTGAGTTAACCAGTTGCCCTGATGCAGCCACTGACCTATTCCTGCTCAGCCTCGGTTTGATCATCTCAAGAGGTTCCAGATCTGGTTTCTCGGTCTGAGGATCGACTTGGTCGGTGTTTCTGATCTGTTGAATCCATTTTGGAGTAGCCACTCATGTTGTATTCTCTTATCTCTTCTTGTCGTGTATTATGATAATAGATGGACCGATGTAGCTACTGTGTTCCATTTATAGATGTATCGAGGTCCATGAATCTTGTAATTTTAATTACCACGAGATCTGTATACAATATTATTACAGCTGGTGGAGATTGTAATTAACGTTTTTGACGGTGGGGCATGTGCACTTGTCTGCTAAATGTTTGGCATTACATGCATATATCATTCACACTCCATGACTCCATGTATCAATAATATGTTGTATGTATATAATTAAGAGACAAAAAAAGAGTGTTAAAAAGATTTATATTTTGGTTTCCGTGAGTTTCTATCGTATCCACACACTTGGTCCCATGGACTTCTTTTGAACTAAGTTGAGATTGAATTGGAAAGGACCGACTCGGTTGGTACTAAACCGAGTTGGTCTCAGAGCATCTGTAAATTTTTCACTAACCTAGTTTAATTGGTTAACCGGATTTAGCATTACCATTAAACTTAGGACATAGAGAATCGGTTTGAGGGTTCAATTGAGTGAATAGCATACCGGTTCAGAAAAGTCAACGACGTTGACCTGTTGAGGTCGATACATCTAATATAAGGCTTGAATTCCAATTTGGTCTACGGTAAACCAATCCTTACCGGTTTAGAAGTCAAAGGAGTTGACCAATTGGTCGAGCCTGGAATCTGAGAGACTACTGCTTTGGACCGGTTTCACAAATTGATTTGGTGGTTATAATCTGGACGACGGAGGAGTCGGCCACTCTGGTGACTGAGAAGAAAAGTTTAAACCCTAAACCCAAAAAGGCGACAACTTGGAAATTTCGAAAGATGGATGACACTGAGCTACTCACTAGCAGCGATCAGAAGATGGACGACGCTTCAACCGTAAATCCTGCCCCTGCCCAACCTGTTCCACCCTCGTCGGATGATTCCGGCGAGTCTGATTCCGACTCGGAGGATGAGGCAGAGTCGAATCATCAGATTGAAACCCTCGAGGCGGAGCTCTCCGCCAATCCTTACAACTACGATGCTTATGTCCAAGTAATAATCACCCTCTCTACCTTGCCCTTTTGCTATAAATTGTTTTTCAGCTCACTCAGAACTTAGCTAGGAGAGAAATCAGATTTCTTAGGGATTCAATGAACTGAATTGGCCTTATCAATGAATATTAGTGTTAAAAAAAAAAGTGAACTGAATTGACGCTTGACAATTATGTTACTGCTTGTGTGTTTGAGAAACTTTGAGTTGTTCGTCATAAACAAGAAAACTTTGAGTTGTGCGTTTTCGTCTCTCTTGTTGGAGATGGATGATTTCTTGTTACATTTTTTCTAACTTTGTTTGTTTGTTTGTTTCTATTGCAGTATATAAAGCTTCTCAGGAAAACAGCGAACCTTGAAAAGCTAAGACAAGCAAGGGAAGCTATGAGTGCCATATTTCCATTAAGTCCTTCTCTGTGGCTAGAATGGGCAAGGGATGAAGCATCTCTAGCCTCTAGGTAAATTACTGTTTTCTTTGCCTCAGTTGTTTTTCTTTGATCGTTATTTGTTACCGTTGCCAATCATGCGATTTTATAACACGTCCTCTGAATGTTTTGTTATGTTTTTATCTCTCTTCTGCAGTGATAATGTGCTTGAAATAGTGAAGCTTTACGAACGAGGCCTTTCTGATTATCAGGTATGTGATTGTTGGAACAAAGGCTTTGGAAGTGTTGCCATCTTTTTAAAAGGGTTTTGTTTGATAGATTGACTGAAGATATACTTTGGTCTGCTATTTCGAAATCTACTTCTGTTAGGGTTACCAAAACTTGAATAATGTTGTATATATTAGTATTTCAGATTTATTCTTCTATTGATTATAAGGTATTAACTAGTGAGTATTTGTGGGTAGACACCTTTGAGGCTTTTTGATCTGTTTTCAACTGATAACTCATTTCACATTGAATTAATAAGCTAATTTGTTATTTTATGCAGTCTGTATCTCTTTGGTGTGACTACCTGAACTTTTTGCTAGAATTTGATCCATCAGTACATGCATATACACCTGATGGTATATCAAAAATGAGGAGTCTTTTTGAACGTGCTATTCCGGCTGCGGGCTTCCATGTTACTGAAGGCAATAAAATATGGGAAGGATATAGACAATTTGAGCAAGACATCTTAGCCACTATTGACAAGGCTGACGTTGAGGTTCAATCCATTTTCTTGATTTTGTTCATCTACGTTTTGTTCACAGTAGTGTAGCCTAGCAGCATGTTAGCCAGGTTTTTGTCCTAGGATGATCCCTATAGGAACTCAAAACAGAAGCGGTAGATCAAACTGTTTTGTTTTCAATGGGAAGAATTTGTTCTCGGTGACTTTGGTAGTTCGGTTCTGATGAACCGAGAACAGAAGCAGTATATCTTTTGGTCTCTAGGATCTAAGTAGAATTAAAATGTAGCACAGTTTCTTTAGTTAATTTCGTAAGTATCATGTAATTGAACTAAAAATTCATATACGTGTTTTGTGATCAAGGATCCCATAAAGTTATACAACTAGCAAATTTACGAAACTCAGTATAATTCATGATGAAAACTTTGTTGATAGTTCTGTTAACTAATTAGCATAAACTATAGAGATTTATCAAATAATTTAGGTGTAATTAATGGCATAATTTTTTCCTACATGTTTTTCTCATCACTTTTGCTTTAGTAATACACTAATATTAAGATAGCATAGAGGGATGCTGCAAGCACTTTGGTGCTGCGAAAACACTGGTGATGGGTTACATTTTGAGCACATTGTTTTCTGAACAACTTACCATCTTTGTAATATGATTATAAGTTACATATGTGAATCGCTTCTTTTCCTCAAGCTACATTTGTTTATAGTTCTTTGGGCATCATAAATTTAGCAAGGACTAGTTTATTTTGCAGGAGAGAAATAAGCAGGTACAAAAGATTCGAAGCATATTCCAACGTCACCTGTCTGTTCCACTGGAAAACTTGAGCTCCACCATTATTGCATATAAGGCTTGGGAGTTGGAACAGGGCACTGACCTTGATATTGGTTCCGATGATTTGAGTAAGGTTGCTCCCCAGGTTGCTGTTGCAAACAAGAAGGCACAGCAGATGTATAGTGAACGTGCCCATTTTGAAGGAAACATATCTAAGAAAGATTTATCTGACACGGAAAAGTTTCAGCAATTCATGGTATGTATGGCTTCTCGTGTAGTTAATATTTGCTCATAAATGTTGTGTGGAAGTTGGATTGTAATATGCCTACCATATTTTATCGTATTGGATGAAGGATGTGAATCTGCAGACTACTGTTCTGTCTTTTTTTTACCTTTCCTCTCTTTTTTTTTGTTCTTGTGATTGGATTTATATCTATTTGGAAACGTGGTGATTGTAATTTTGTTTTTGTAGAATTACATAAAGTTTGAGCAGACTTCTGGAGATCCTACCCGTGTTCAAGCTATATATGAACGTGCTGTGGCTGAATTTCCGGTTTCAAGTGACTTATGGATAGACTACACCTGCTATCTTGATAAAACATTAAAGGTTATTCATCTCTAATAAATCTTCGTGAATAACTTGTTATAGCTTTTTGAGGCATTTTTTATCTGTCTATCCCTTATTCTAAATTGTCTTTTATGGGATTTTTTTTAATAATTACTGCTTGGTTTGTTCTATGGACTTCCTGCTTCAGGTTGGAAAAGCTATAACTCATGCCTATTCTAGGGCGACTAGAAGTTGCCCATGGACTGGAGATCTTTGGACACGTTATTTACTTGCTTTAGAGCGTGGTTCTGCATCTGAGAAAGAGATCTATGCTGTAAGTCTCAATTGTTTAAATCGAAAACCAAAATAAATTTAGTGAAGGATAGTTTCTGTAACATTGATTTATCTCTGTTATCTTCCTCTTACCATATCGTATGCGTTATGCTATGAGATATTCAGAAAGTTATACTGAGAAATATCCTATTATTCAAATTGTTATATACAGGTCTTTGAAAAGTCATTGCAGTGCACATTTTCCTCCTTTGAGGAGGTATAACTTTTGTTTCCATGATTTTCTTTTCCATTTTCTATCATGTATTCATGCACATTATCCATGTATATCTTATGAGATGTTCCTCATCAGTACCTGGAATTATACCTTACTCGAGTAGATGGCCTGAGAAGGAGAATGATATCAACTTCGATGGTTGAAACTTCGGATTATTCTCTGATAAGAGAAACTTTTCAGGTTTGTCTGCTACTTACCATCAATAGTATCCTCTAATTCCTGTTCCCATCTTTCAAGATATTTGTATGTTCGCAGTTCTTTTAATTAATTCCATTCATTTCTCAGCTTTCCATTTGAGAGGCTATCTAGGGTTACTTCGTTTTTTTGTTGTTGTAAAAGTGGTATTGTTCTGTTTAGCTTTTCTCCTTATCTGGACCTCTTCTGTATCACTTGAATTAACTTAATGTTTCTTTCCTGTCAGCAAGCATCAGAATACCTAACGCCTCACATGCAAAGTACAGACAGTTTGCTACGTTTGCATGCTTATTGGGCTAACTTGGAACTGAATATTGGAAAAGATCTAGCTAGAGCACGAGGTGTTTGGGATAGCTTTCTGAAGAAGAGGTATTGCAAGCTATATCCTTTATATTTGTTTTCTTACATATTTAAATTTAAATATTCCAGCCAGATTACAGCATTTGTCTCTTGTCAAAATAAGGCAAGCTGGTCCATTATGATTTATCTTACTTCTTTCTCTCCAGTGGTGGGATGCTAGCAGCTTGGCATGCATACATTGATATGGAAGTGCATTTGGGGCATGTAAAGGAAGCTAGGTCTATTTACCGGAGGTGCTATACAAGAAAGTTTGATGGGACTGGCTCAGAAGTATGCACTCTATCCCCTCTTGTTCTATGTGTTACTCTTACTTTTGTTTTGTTATCGAATTAGGGATATTTGGCTCTGAAAACACATTCTTTAGCTTCTCATGCTACTGAAACGGCACAGACTATTATTAATAGAGAGTAGAGAAACCATGTATAAATGTGGTACCTTGAGATATGAGTGCAGCCTATGCCTAAGTTGTCATGTCTAATTTCTATACGCCTATATTCATTTCATAAGAAGGACAATCTTCCAGGATATATGCCATGGATGGTTGCGCTTTGAAAGGGAGCATGGAGCTTTGGAAGATTTTGACCATGCAGTTCAAAAGGTATTATTGTTTACTGTCATGCAGCATTTCTTGATAATGGTTAATTTTATAAATTTAAGCTGGTTTCGGATTCTATGTTAACTGTGAGGTGGAAGAATACGTCAAAATCAATCTGTTAAACTAACATTAGATTCATGTTTACCGCACTGCTCTTGGCTTCCTAAATTCAGTTTCACTATATTTGACTATGATGTTCGTATTTAAAAGCAGTGCATTCCGTGCTAAAAGAACATGTAGAATAATTGCGGAAGCTGTAAATTATATGATTTGCTTGTTAATTTGTTCCTTAGGTTCGACCACGCTTGGAAGAGCTACAATTGATTAGGTTACAACAGGAGTCTACACCAGTCAAACCACCAGCCGGCCTGAAAGAGCATAACCCACAAAAGAGTACACGTGAAAAGAGAAAAGCAGGACCGAATGTAGAAGAAGAGTCTTCGGCTAAGCGGCAGAAAAGTAAAGGTCAAAAAATGAATGACATGGACGCAGAAGATAAGAGTGCAACTGTACCAAACAAAAAAAGCATTAAATCAGAGACTGGAAAGGCAGATGATTCAAATAAAGAAGTGACGGTAGACGCCAAACCAGCGAAGCCGAAAATTTATACAGACGAGTGCACAGCCTTTCTTTCAAATCTCAGTGTCAAGGTATGTATATGGGCTTCATGTCAAATTTACTGAGATGACCTGTTGAATAAAATGTGGGAGTTTCTGATACAAGCTTATATTGTTGGTGGCAGGCACAAGAGGAAGATATACGTAAGTTCTTTAGTGATGTGGATGGTGTTGTTTCCATTCGAATTCTCCATGACAAAAACACTGGAAAACCAAGGGTTTGTCTCTCAAACACACCTTCATGCATCTGATGTCATTATTTACTGTTATTGTAAATGAATCTGGAAACTTCCTAGTTTCTGCGTGATCATGCTTAGATAGTTTTGTAATAGATATAATAAGCAAGTAGAATTTTCCATCTCTATTGATTGGTTGGAGTTGTTCACCATAGATAGCAATTAAATGCGTACTGCCAATGACTAGCTGCTGTTGCGAGTTTATGTTTTAGTGAAACATGCCAATATGGTGGTTTAATGTTCTTGATGCTCGCGTGTCTCGCAGGGACTGGCATATGTTGACTTTGTGGATGATGAACACCTTGTAGCAGCTATAGCAAAGAACAGAAAGATGTTTCTTGGTAAGAAGATCAGTATAGCACGTTCAAATCCAAAGAAGGGTAGAAAGGAATTCGCTAGGCGTGGAAATGGTGAGAATCTATCTCTCTTTCTGGTTTTCCTCATCATTTGAATTCGTACTACCTCTGGTGCAAAAAAATCTAACCTGGTATGATTGTTTCCATAGAAGATTCTGGGAATTCAAAGGACACATCTCAGGTTTCTGAGAAGGCGAAAGCACCTCTTGGTGGAGAAACTGAGGGTGAAAGGGGAGGAAATGAAGTCGAGGTGAGGGGTAAGAACACGTTCGCTGTCCCGAGAAATGTTAAACCACTTGGCTTCACGACACCTAAACCCAGCGCAGATGAGACGCCAAAATCAAACGATGAGTTCAGGAATATGTTCCTTAAAAAGTAAAGCTTTGGTTTGGCCCCTTCTCTTCCGTTCTCTTCTCTCCCTGGATATAACTACTCTTGTTCTACTTTTTAACGCTTCTGAAGCTGTCTTTATGTTATACACTGACAATGTCTCATCTGCGACTCCCTCTTTTGTCAAGATAGTTAAATCATACAACTTGAGTTATTGCAAGACCTTGTTGTCAGTCTGGCCATTATCTCTGTATAGCGATTACTGTACCGGCATAACTTGCATTAAGAAAAGCCATGTCATGTCATTAGTGGTAGATAGAGCCTGTGGGGCCTCTGCAAGATTAGTGATAATTAAACGGTCACAAAGATTGAAAATCCCAAAAAAGCTAAAGAAAATTAATAGCAGTGACCATTTGACTTTTTGACTTTTTGTTCTTCAACGGTTACAAACTAGTCTCCTTTTGATACAAAAGCAGTGACCATTTTCTTAAGCCTCAAGCAGTCAGTACCCAATGAAGGTTATGAAAGCAATGAAGAAGCTCAAGTTCTGGTCAAGAAAAAATAGGAAACGGAAGCAAGCTTGTCCATCTTCTCACGCTCACCAATGCTCTTGTGAGTCTTCCGTAGTTTCAGCTGTTGAGCCCACAGCACCTCCTCTGTCCTTTTGGTTCGATGATACACCGCGTCTTTGTGCACCAGAGACATCAGCGTTTCCTTGGAATACTCAGTTGCCTCACAAACAAGAAGAAACCATCGTCGAGATAAAACCCTTGTCACAAGTCTCTGATCTTCGCAGCTATCAGTCATATCAGCAGTACATGGTCCCGAATCCAACTTTTGGTGTTCCCATAATTGTAGATGCGGCTCCATCCAAGAGATCAGTGGGAATATTTGGCTGTGTTATCGAGTTAAGTTCGAATGTAGTTCGTTGTTTCTTCCCGTGTTTTTCTAGCAATTAAGAAACCGGTTTGCGAGCATAATTTTAAACATTACATATATGTTTTGCATATCTATACAATTAAAAAAATAGACATCTATCATCTATGAAACAAACATGTTTCCATGTGTTACATAACATACCATTACATATTAATGATTTGATTAAATTTTATTAAAGAATTATAGAATATAACATTATTTCTACTAAATATCTTTTCAAACAAAATTCAAACTACTAAATATGAAGGTTAAAAAAAAAATATTAAATATTTATTCAAACAATTTAAATATAATGAGTTTCACTTCTCTAATTATTTAAAAATAAAATAAAACATGGTCAAGAAACTATTAAATGAATAGATATATATAATTAAATAATTTATACATCAATCATTTTGTATATATAAGATAAAATTCTCTAAATTATTATGTTATTCAATATATATATATATACTTTTAAATATAAAATATATTTTATATTATAACAATGTTTCTAATTTTTGAATTCTGAAAAAAAATATTTATTAAATCCGTATTTATTATCAAATTTACTGTAAAAAGGATTTTTTAACATCCAACTTTATTAATATATAGAACTGACATTACAAAAAAACTACATAAGAAATTAAACATGCACTAGTTACATGATTAAGATTATAAGAGAACACTAGGATAAAGAAAATAAAATGTGAAGATGATTTTACTTGAGAGGTCTTGCTTTTTAACAGAGCAACTCTGTTAGTTTCCTTGCGATCTTCATATTTGGCTATCACCCATTCAATGAAACTCCAAACTCTAAGTCGCAACAATAATACTTGAAATACCAGTTTCTTTAGTTGTATAACATTGGCCAAATCCCAATTTAGAACTAAAGATATTCTTCGGTTAAAAATCCAATATACTGATTTTTTCGATCGATATAAAAATTGGGAATGTCAATTTTCAACGATTATACGAATATCGCCATACAACAAAAAAAAATACAGCTTCGTCTCCAAACCATTGTCTCCACCATGGTGGTTTCCATGGTTCCAACATTGACTCAGGATTGTCCATATTTCGATACCAAAATATATTGTATCGGAATTTGGATTTTAAAAAATTCTTCTTTTATCATTGAAATTATTATATCTCTGGTTTTTAAGCCATTGACATCATAATTCAATAACAATAAGGAACAGATCTCCATAACCTTATCATGAAATGTAAAGATGAACCTGATTTTTTTGGATTTGAGATTCTTCCACCAATGCACGCATTGTGAGCCACTAAGAGCACTCCTCCATTTATCCTTGAAAGGAATCTTCTTAAGCAAATTCCTGATCCTACATCAGATTGTTTCAGCGAAGGCATCTTTAGTCTCATGTTTACTATCCTCCATTAATAACAGGAATAATGGAAATACAATTCCAAATTCATCTGTCAAAATTTGAAACTCCTGAAGACTATTCCACCACAACCAATTGCCGGAGTATCCCCAACCGACTGCTGCTTGTGGATTGTTTTGTCCGTTGATTTGGCATAGACAATGTAACCGGTGAAGAAAAGTATCACGTGTATACACTGCCCTTGAAATCCTTCGGAATTGTTCATCACACCAGGTCTTATATTCCGATGTGGAGATATCTGATGGAATGTGATAAACTCCCGAAAGAATCCACACACCACTGTTGAAAGATAAAATAACAATCATCCATAGGATGAAGAATAAACTGCTTCGAAACAGTTGATGATTCACCATCTTCATAGCGTAATAGAGAATAGAAGATGTTCCATGATTTAGAGTGTGATTAGAAATCGACAGAATTTTGTTGAAAGAGAAGAACTGGTGATCGCTTTTCTCGTCGCCAGAGAGAAAACGGTTGTGTTTACTAACTTTTTTGAGGACGCCTATGATTATATAGTTTTAATTATACTTTGATTAAAAAAACAAATATAAAATCTTTATATTTAGACCAGCAAATTCCATTTGCCTCTGGTTCTGCGAATTCCCTTTGACTCAACTACGTATGTGATCTTGTTTTTATTCTCTGTTTCTTCCATCGAGCTCCTACGGTTCACAAGGCCGGTTCCAATACTACAATGGGAATGAATGATCAAGAAAAGGAAGGAAGAGTTTGAAAAGTCCCAAGATAGGTTTTCATTGATCCCTACATGCATGTTAACGTGAGTGTGAAACGGTAGGATAGGGAAGCGAGATCAACCACAACACTATCAAAGACAGGAGTAGTCCATTAGCAACACGTTATGTTTCCGTTACAGCATCTACACTGTAAAAACTTCCCAAAGTCACAAGATACTACTTAACCACACCAAAATGCTCGGTTCGGTTCGGCTGAAAATCTACCTTTCTCAGCTCTTCTTGTTAGTCGTCTTGGGAGTTCTTTTGCCTTGGGCCTTACCTGATACTTTAGGTTGAGGCGATGGTGGTGGCGGCAGAATGACTGGAGGAAACAATCTTGGAACTCCAAAAGCTTCCGGCCAAGCTGATAACTCCGGAACAGGAGAAAAAGTGGCGGCATAAGTTTTGAATAACCGTTCAAAAGTGTAATAGTCATCTACATACTGCAAAGGGTTTATATTCAGCTTCTTGCAGACGGCTAGAGCGTGTAAACATGGGAACTTGTAGCTTTGAAAATTCCCACATGTGCAGGTTGAGTCATTCAACTGAACGATCCATTCATCAATTTCTGACGGTGCTGCGACCTGAAACGCATTATTGTCTAACCGCATTACAACGTAAGTAACAGAAGCTTTCCTGAACTCTTCAAGCTTATCCGTGACAGGTTGGGTGTACATATCGCCGGTATTAAGAGAGCCACGGCTAAAAAGAAAATATGAGTCAAAACTGTCTCTCAGCTCATCAAACAGAAGCAGAACAGAACCTGTCACCACATGATCAGCCAGGAAGAAGCCTCTACAATCTTCAAAAAGAGTTTTTGTATCTATCTCCATGATTCCGTATCTCCGACCACTGTCATGAACCAGAGCCCACAGACTCTTTTGATAGCTTTCTCTTTTGCAGCCCGGACTTCCCAATCTTCAAGCACATAACCAAGTTTTGCTTTCCACCACTCCTTCAACTCTGCATATGATCGCGTTGGATGTACCCTGACCACACGTTCAGTCTCATCTGCTTCAAACTCTGAATAAAAAATTTCTAGCTCAATGGGACGACAAGTATGTGGACCAGTATACTTTATTATCTCAAAAAGTCCGTTCTTTTCCATTCTAGCGGCCCCAAGTGACCACTTGCATTTCCATCTGACGCACTCAAACATACACTCGTCCTTCCCAGCCTCTCGTACAACACACTTTTGCTGCCCTTTAACGGAACACCATTCCACAGCCTTCTTCAGCTCATCAACATCTTTGAAGCACAATCCTACTCGCAAGTCATGATCGTCAAGCCACAAACTAGACAGACAAGGTTTTAAAACACCAGAATTGTTGGTATCTCCTGTCAAATTAATCACCTGCTCCACAACATCTGACCCTGAATTTTTGTCTGTCATGTCACCACCTCCAACGTTGCCAATCTCAGCATCTGCTTCCTCTTCAATCAACCCGTTACTGTTATCCCTCTCTAACTTAACAGGTATATCAGTCCTCTGTCTTTTCGAGGAGCTACCAGGATCAACCACTCCATCAGATTTCACTTCCAAATACAATTCCACATTTTTAATGGAAGGATGTTTGCTTGGAACCTCAAGCATTGTCTCCAAACTATTGTTGTTCACCACAGGCAGAAGTAGATACTGAAATTTCGATTGTTGAACAACTGAAGGATACCTACCAAATATTCTAACTCTTGATCTCTCCTTATCGATATCTACTCCAGTAAATGCGTACATCTCATCCAACAATCTGCTGAATGCAATCTTTGGGTTAACTATAATCTTTTTAGGAGTCGATCCTTCATAGTAAACGCCTTCGGGGCCATACTTGATACAACCGTTCCAGTAACAGTACACTGAAACCTCTATTTCAGCCATGACCAAAGCAAACCTGCAAGGAATTCAAAGTCAAAAACGTAAATTCCGAGGACCAAAGCCTAAAAAAAATCAACACATGTTAGTTCAAAAAAAAAAAAAAAAATCAACCCATGTCGTTGATTTTTATAAGAAGCGTCAAAATTTTATATCTCTAGCAAAAAAAAAATTGAAAATTATTTATTTTGTTTAGTTCTGGGCATAAACTGTTTAATCCTCGGAGTATAATATACATCAAAAGTTTCCATATTTAATAAACGAAAATAGAAACAATGACATTTTCATCTAGGATATACATCAACAAAGCAGATAAACCCACCGAAGAACAACAAAAAACCTAGAAGTAAAAATAGTCAAATGAGACTTCTACTTACCAGAACTATATTATAAAAAAGGGAACCCAGATTGTCAATTAAGCTTGGAATTTCAGAACCAGAAGTACTTTCCCCTGCTTTTAGGTTTTTTTTCTTCGTCTCAGTGATGTGGTCTGAGTCTGACTGGTCTCTCAGTGAAATATCACACCTTTTCGAATAATCACAGAACGTGAAAATGTAAAAAGCAAAACATCTAGGAAATTGAAGTGTGATTGGGCTGAAACAGTTAAGCCCATTATTGTATATGTACTAAAGTCAAGCCCAGTGTTAAACTCGTGAATCTTATTTCAAAAAAAAAATAATCTTTGGTGCTACCGTTATAAAACTAATTTCTTTTACATTTATTTTAAAATTGATTGTGGGGAATATGATTCAACAACGGTCCGCAGGACTCGTAAGAGTAACCGTATAGAGGAGGAGTGTAATGAAGTTGATGATGTCATAGCAGAAGAGAAAAGAGATGACGAGGAAGAAGAGAGCGATGAAGAAGAGGAAGAGGAAGAAGAGCACGATGATGAGGTAGAAAACGAAGACAGTTGTGTAAGGGAAGAAGACGTCGAGGAAGAAAATGATGGTCGTGATCCGGACTCTCGTGATCCACCACCAGCAGCATTGTCTCTAAAGCTGGTATGTACGCAATAGATTGTGATTGAGTTAGGAGATTAACGTAATTAGAAATGGTGGCTCTGTTTGAAAACAACTAGTACAACTTACTTAGGTTTGTTTAACTTGTGAAAGAAAAAATGGAACAACTGCGAATAACAAGAACATCTTAGAACTGAAATTGTGGTTTATGTACAATTCTGAATATCTGATAAGTTTTTTTTTGAATCTGCAGGTTTCCGGTAATGATGATGGTAATGATGATGATGAAACCCAACCATTGCAGCCGGAGAAGATGTTCTTTGGTTCAGGTGAATACACCAAGGACTGTAAGATTGGAACTAGGTGTAGTGTGGCCGCGACAGTGAAGTACATAGAGGATGAGTTTGAAGAAGAGTTGAAATGGTTCAGTAATCACTCTCAATTCAAGCATATGTTCCACATGCCCAAGGAACCAAACCACATGCTTCAAGGCATGTGGATGCTTTGCCTTCGCACAGTTGAGACGGAGAAGGAAAGCGAGGCTTGGTTTGTGGTGAATGGCTCGCCTATTAGGTATTCTCTGAGAGAGCACGTGTTGCTAATTGACTTGGACTGCTATGAATACCCCAATAACTATAAGGATTTGGGTGATTTGAAGTTTGTTGGTAGGATGTTTGGTAGGAAAAAAAGGAATAAAAATCTCAGACGTGGAGAAGAGATTGGAGGAACTAAAGAAGGAGACCAAAGGAGCCAGGAAGACTTCAATAGTGAGGAAGAGCTTGAAAATAATTAAAAATTTTAATTTTAAAAAATATATATAATTATAGAAATGAAATTTTACCTAATATTTTTTTTTAAAATAAAATTATATTTATTATAAAAGCATAATTATAATTAAAATTTACATATTTATAAAAAATCACATAATATCTTTTAAAATTATTTTATTATATTTAGTGGTTTGGATCCGAATCCGGATATCTGGACCACAAAATCAAGATATCCGGATTCGGATCCGATTTCACGGATCTGAAATTTACTATTCGGATCCGGCTTCCACAAATATACGGATGTTCATAGCAGATCGGAGCAGATCCGGATACGGATCTCGGATCCTAGATAATAATTCAACCCCTAGGTAATTATGCTTAAGTTGCATATCTATATTATATTTAACTATATAGATGTGAGTAGGTTTGGGCAAAAAAAATTGGAACCGAAGTACCCAACCAAACCCGAACCAAAAAAAGAAACCGAATCCGAATCCGAATCGAACCCGAATCCGAACCGATAAACACACATGAATGGATTCTAAATCTTTATATTCGAAGAATTGGAACCGGATCCGATCCAAACCGAGAACTGATTGGGTATCCGAAATATTCGAACTACAATTATATACCAAAATATTAATTATATTAGACAATATATAACATAATTATCCAAAATTATAATTACAAACAAAAATATATTGGTTAGTTTTAGACCAAAATAACTAAAATATCCAAAATAAATAAAAATATACGAACTTTCTTGTTATATTTGTCTAAATTTAACAATTTTTGTTCAAAAAATCATTTTTATTTTGTTTTATGATTTTTCGGGTATCCGGTACTGAACCGAACCGAACTCGAACGGAACCGAACCGAATCCGAACAAAAATTATAAAATACATGAATGGGTCTTATATGATTGGACCTGAAAACCCGAAAACATGAACGATTATCCGAACGCCCAAGCTTAGATATGAGATTCATTAATTTTTCAGAAGCCATCGTAGACAAAATTTAGAAATTGACGGAGTGGATATATTTTGGATAGCTATGGAGTAGCCACAAATTATTCATAGCTATAATTTTCTAACCACGTAGTTGCCTTGAATTGAAAAACTGTTTTTTTAGTGGCTATTATTGGTTATACAGTTACTAAAAATTTTGTGTTTTTTCGTAACAAATAGTAATGGATAACTACTAAGACATTTATAAAAACAAATATCCACAAATACCTATGAAACAAAACGTAAAAAATATTCACAATATACTTTTGTGGTTATTTGTAATTATTTATACCATATAAATATATATAATATAAATTTGATCGTGAAACTATTGAGAGAGAGACAACGGAAACTCAACATCCTAAATATCCCACATAAAAGAGCCCACGTGAGGCAGCGTTGGGTGTTTATTAGAGCAAAATAATAATAAAATAATAATAAAATATTATGGGTCTCATGTGAATATTTAAGAAACAGATTCTTAAAATCCTTAGTTAATAACCTCTCTCTTCACTATTCACGTGACGTGGCGCATCCTGATTGGTTACTTTTTTATAATTTTAATTTTTTATTTCATCTGTAAAAAAAAAAAATTAAAATAATAATTTTTTTTTTTTAAGAAGCCCAAGAGAATAACAACCATTGTATATGCTGTTAGGTTGGGAACCATCAAACATCCCAAATATCCTACATAAAAACCATTCCGAAACAACTTAAGAGATAATATAGATATTGTTACTTGACATCAAAGACAAGTTAGGGGTGGCTGCATCACTTATGTATCCCAACAACCTCCTGAATCTAGAAGACTAGTCATATATTCATAACATACATATGAATGTAAGCAGAACTTTTGCAAAGATACTGTCCAATTGATACTACATGACTTGGACGTTCGGGTATTCAGGTCGGGTTCGGGTATTCAGGTCGGGTTCGGGTCGGGTCTATTCGGGTACAGGTTTATTCGGGTAAGGAAGTTTAGTACCTATACAGGTTCTAACCAAGTTTCGGTTCGGGTTTGGGTCGGGTCTTTTCGGGTCCGGGTCGGTTCGGGTCCTAAATTATTATACCCGTAAAATACCAAAAATAAACGGGTCCAATTCGGGTCCGGTTCGGTTCCAAATATTTTCGGTTCTTTATGAATATTTTCTATCCAAAATATCCAAAAACATTTAACCGAATCAAATTAAGCAAATAATTTTCCTATGTCATTCCATCATAGTCTTTATTAGCATAATGCATGAAGTTATCTATGCTATTTTATGTCATATGCGTGTAAATACGTATTAGTTAAATATTTATACAACTGAGTATATATTTAACATATAGTAACACAAATCTTACTAAAGCTAAAGAATAATCTCATATTTAAATTCTCCAAATATAAGCTCATTGACACAAATGATCAAACTAAATGACTAATCTTTTTTTTTTCCGGCAAATTCAATATATATTAATATCAAGAAATGTTTACAATGTACAGAATCATTCCAAAACAAACGTTATTCGCGAATATAGGAAATTGAAACAATTTCGATGAAAGAGTGGAGAGTAACCATGCTATCCGAAAGGTAGTCTTATAGGCTAACATATGTAATCTGTTATGTCCCCCTTCCATTAACTTTATATTGGCTAACAGCTTGCTGCTGAGACTCCAAAATGCTCTTGGCATGACTTTAGTTGGTAAATTTGAGATACATATTGTTGGAGATGATCCTGAAAATTGTCTTCTTTCATTTGATAACACTTGCCGAACTCGCCTATATGCACTGAAACCCAATCTGACCATGGACGTTCCACACTTCCCCAGTACAAGTCGCACCCGACCCGAAACCCGAATTTGATGCGTCCATATCTCCATCGTCCAAACATCAGAGTCATAATCATTTATTCCAGGATCCCAGATCCATACATGAATTTCAATTCTCATCGAATCATAGACTCGCTGATGTTGAAATAAATACATTCCAAAGATGGAATGACAAACACCGTTTCCGTTTGGAGACGTAAGGAAACCGACACAAATATTCTTTGGTTGTGGCCGGAATAAGGTCGGAAGAATGCTCTCCCACAAGGAGAGAAAGGATATGCAAAAGTACAAAGATATTAGAGATTTATCTTTACCTCTTACATGAAACGCATGATGCTGATGATGAAAGTGGGTCTCATTCAAGTCCAAATATTCTTCGCAGAACCATGAAATCTGGGTATAATGGCAAATCCATAGCATGAACGGGTTTAAAAGCAAGACCCTAAATTGAATAATTTTGATCCATGGCAAGAAAACAAAGTGATGGATCTGAATAAATTGATTTGCCATTATTGAATTGAAACTTTGCATAAAATTAGATAGGAATAAACAAAAACTAAACAGAAATGGCTATGGCCGACGCCGGAGAAGCCGACGCCGGCCAAAAAAGGTGGAGAGGAAACTGGAAGTTAAGGATCGTCTTTCTTATCGCACATGTTGGGAGAGAAGAAACGGTTACCACAGTATTTTGTTAACTAAATGACTAATCTTAATGGCTAATAATGTTAAGGATAAATATTTTTAGTAGGTTATTGTCTTTGATTCAGGTCTTCGGATATCCGTTCGGGTTTCGGATAAATACCCATACCCGTACCTATACCCAAGGGTATGCTAACTAAATACTCAATAAGGTAAAATGCTTATTTCGGTTCGGTTACAGGTTCATGTATTTTTTATCGAGTCTAGGTTCGGGTATTCGGATCCGGGTATTTTGCCCAGACCTACTACATGTACTTGAAGTATCGTCTTTTAGTTTTCAGAACCTACTCGGAAAAAAAAAAAGAAAAAAACCTAAACTACTGATCTTAAAGAAAAAAGGAGACACCAAAAATATCATATTAAGTAAACGATAGAATACACTTGCAGGCTTAAGGAAATAGAGTATACATCAATGAAACTATGTCGGTCTTACAAAGCACTGACTCCCCTTGGTTATGACCTAAAAGCACCAAACAGATGGACGTATCTTTCAGACTGATAAATAGCTTTGTAAAAAGTTGCTGAGAAGTTTCCAATCGATTAGGTTTCTTTACCAACTTTTCAAGGACAAACTCTAGGATTCGATTTTCATCTATTCTCTGTTTGTTCGATCGAGCTCCTAGGGTTCACAATCCGATACTACAATGAGAATGATCAAAATAAGTAAAAGAAGGAAGAGTTCAAAAGTCCCAAAAAACCAACGAAAGTTGGCTTAATTGGTATAGTAGACTTCTGCCAACCTATTTCCATTGGAATAGATTTCTTTCCTAAACAAGAATGAATTTAACATGATTTAGATTCTATTCTAAAAATGTACCGGCTTACAGAACCTCCTAGTCATAGTAGAAACCACAGCACTAACAAAGACATGTATAGTCCATTAGCAACTTATGAAATATGACGAAGCATCCTCTCCATATATTTAAAAAGCTGAGATGGGCAGTACTAGGAACCCTAAACAGCACTTTTTATTACTTTGCTTCTTTTTTTTTTTTTTACTTTTTATAATCTAGGCATTTTACCAAGTAATTAAACCGAACTAAAACAAAATCGTCATCTTAGAAAAATTCAGCGAATAATTATATTCAAATTAAACTGAAGCTAAAGAACTTTAACTCTTTTAACCCAAAAAAAAAAACTTTAACGATAGTGTAAAAGCATTTAGAACATCATTCAGGTTTGAGATCAAAAGCATCTGTCCTTTCCCAAGTGTTACTTACGACCACTCCATGACCTTGGTGCTAACATGGCGAGGAAGAGTATTTGGTTGCAGAAACATCTTTAAATTCGATCTCTACTTTTAAAGTATCTTCGTTGTCCAAATAAGACTTTCGAAGATTAGCTAAAGATACGAAGTGATCCCAACCAACACCAACGCCTGCCTTTTCGAGCCAACTGTTAACTGCAATAAAATGGAAATATGTAATTTTATAGTGTTAATTTAATAACGCTCATACATAAATAAGAATGTAAATTGTAGTGTTTTATAACATACTTTTGCGCGTCAAGTGAT
The DNA here is from genome assembly GCA_030180135.1 of Orychophragmus violaceus. Classification (NCBI taxonomy): domain Eukaryota; kingdom Viridiplantae; phylum Streptophyta; class Magnoliopsida; order Brassicales; family Brassicaceae; genus Orychophragmus; species Orychophragmus violaceus. Next base: position 101,737,858 of record CM058233.1, on the reverse strand, counting down.
TGGATCCACGTGGATCTTCAACTTTCAGATCTGCTTGCACGTAAACCTTCTCATCTTCCTTCAGAATGTCATCTGGAAACAGAAAAATGGATACCCATTTGTTATCTTGTGTAAAGTAGCCCTTGGGATACACCTTTAGAACCCTACAAAACGTTATTATGCATTTGTTAAATCTCTTGTATACATGCTATCATCGTAGCTACATATCACATACATATATATATATATATATTAGATTAAAAAAAAAAGCATTTGTATGTTTACCATTTCCTTCCTCCAATTGAAAAACTGTTTGATTCGTGAGGATTCTCTTTTATCTGAGAGAAATTTTTAACAGTCCAAGAGAAGTTGGGAAAACGAAGTTTCTCACAAAAAGAGACGATTTCCCATTTGGTTGGAGGTGGAGTAACAACGATATCAACACCAAACTCACAATGATCTCCATCAAAGAGGTATCCACTTTTATGGTTATTGAATGTATCAAGTGCAAGAACTTGTGGGAATCCCCATCTTGTTCTCAATGTATTAAACGGCTTCGGCTCCACATCTGGTTATACATATATATAACCTTTATGACTAATTAATATATATATATATATATATAACATGTACTTTACATACCTTGAATAGTAAAATACTTGTTTTTGTTTTTGTTAAAAACAAAAAACCGGATATCTGCATACACCTCATCTGCTTGGGAGGACATGAGACTTGTGTTATCTATTTCAACATACATTGAAAGAAATCCACTCCCATTGTCCTTGTCGTTCCCTTTAGGGTATATGATCATTCTCCTGAAGTTTATATACAAACTTGTATAAGCTAAGATGATCGATCAAGAATGATTAATATTAGATGATAAATGATGAATGAGGCGTAGTATTATGAACTTAGGGGTAGAGAGATTTAAGGCACTAAGTGAATACGAAATACATACCATTTGTATCCCCCAGAGGAGAAGCGGCGGGATTGGTATTTGCCATCAGAGTTGAGAGTTGAGCTTTCAAATTTGGAGAAAATCTCGACTTTGATTGAATAGGAAGATGGAGGAGATATGTTCAAACTCATTATTGTGTAATTAAAGCTGCTCTGTAAGTTTGTAACACAAGAGATCCGAAAGATTACTGATATATATTGTAAACTTGAGAACAAGACTTTTGGCAAACGATTTCTTATTTACAAACATGCATTGAGATGATACAACGTATATACACAATATTCTCTAGGAAGTAAAGGAAATATATTGTTTAGGAAAATATCCTAACTTACTAGATTTGTGAATATCCTAATAATAACAATTGGAAATTATCCTTTAAGTAACAGGTTATGTTATTAGGCAGTAGATTATATCCCTAATATATAGAGAGATATAGAGAAAAGGAGAAAAAAAACCTTTAAGATAGAATTAGGATTTCCATATTGGCTGGATTATTTCGGGGTAGCAGATCATTTATGATAAAATATAGTAACGGCTGCACTACTCAAACGAGTATTTTAACATTAAAATATAGTTATTTATAACAGAATTTTATTTATTAATTAACTTTTAAATTTTTTAAAAATTAATCAATGAACATGTGATATTTGTCATATAAATATCTAAATTAAAATCTTAAAGTTTTCAAATAAAAACTCTAAGATTCTACATAAAAACTTCTCTTCTCCCTCTCTCTTGCATTTTGTATTTTTTATTATTTAATTTAATGTTTAGATTCTCATTAAAAAAACTCTTCATCGAGATGCTCTAAAACCTCATGATGTGGAAGCACATTTATCAAGCTAACCTTTGTCCATTAGTGAAACTCCAATAGTGAAACCCTTAATGGATTTCTTAACCATATTTTAACAATATTTTTTTGTTGATTATGAATAGTTAAGAAACTGTGTTTTGTGTTTTTTTAAGACCACATACATTAGGATTCTTAAGAGCAAGTGCAATGGGGTCTCTTAGCCTAGGTCCTTAACAAAAAAAATTATAAAATATTGTGTGGGTCCCGCGTGGGACCCACACTTTTTTAACAACCCACCTCTTAAATCTCTAATCTAAGAACCGACTCTTCACTGTTGGGGCCACGTGTCAGCGTGTGATTGGTCCAAATTTTTTTTTTTTTTTTTAGGATCCGAAAAAAAAAAAAAAAAAAAAATTTTTTTTTAGAACTTTGGCTGAGTATCAGCGTTAGAGCATGCCCATTGGTGAACCCCCTTTGGGGGTTTTACCAAATTTTTTATTAATTTTTTTTTTTTTTTAGCTGGAGAAAAAAAAAATAAAAAAAAAATAAAAAAAAAATAAAAAAAAAAACTGTCCAACCGGGTTGCGCCACGTGGCGAACCCGGGTTCTAAAGAATCCCAAAATAAGAACCCCTCCTTGGTTTTCTCCCCTTCTCTCTCCCCTTTTCTATTATTATATTACTAGTATTATGGTCCGTGCGATGCACGGGCATCGTAATTTCATCAACATTGAATACATTTATCCGGTTCAGAAATAATTCTGCAATGTATTATATAGTTTTAATAATTAATGTGTTTCAGATTAATATTTTGGACCCAAATACTTATTGAAAATTCTTTATACTGAAACTCATCCGTTTCCGCAAGTGTATTTATGAGTTTTATAATTATTTTATTTTAGAATATATTTGTGTTATTTTGATATTATAATATTATTTTTTTATATTTTTATCGTAAAACTCTTAATTATTTTATTTGTATCTTTTTGATTTTTTTTCGTATAAAAGTTACATATATTATATTTTTTCGTACATTTGTCTTGATATTCATCTTCAATGTATGCTAAAGAAATGTTGGTTTTTTGTCTGTTTTGTGTTTCATTTTGTTTACAGTGTTTTTTAATTTTATTTAAGATTATTTTATTTGTATTTTCTAGTAATATAATATTGATCATTTCATATTGTTCACCAAAAAGAATCTCTTTATTATTTTAACTTGTATGGTTAATTCATACTTGGTATTACTATTTAATATAACTAAAATAACTATTGAATTTTATTATATGGCATTGATTTTATTTTTTTCAGAATATTTTGTTTGTTTGAGGTGATGTTAAACAAAATTGTTAGGCCGATTAGTATGCTTATTATCTTTCATTATTCCATGAAGTGATTTTTTTTTTCTTTTCTGTTTTCATATCTAAATTTTGTCTCTCTTTTTTAAATAGTTCTGGCATTTTTTTTACTTGTTTGTTTACATGTATATTTATTTTGGCGAAGATATTTCCCAACGTAATTTATTTGCCATTTATGTGATCTAATTTTTATATATTTGACATCACCTATTACTTGATGACATACATGTTCGAGTTGGTTTAAATAGACGGTGGAAAAATAAAATTACTATTTTTAGTTAATATTTTTATTGGTTTAAATACACGGCTAGGATCATGATAAGAGAATGGAATGTCGAAAATAATTTGCGGATCCGGAAGAAAAAAATAAGTATATTAAATAGAAGGACCATCGGCCATGTTCCGATCAAATCTTTTACCATATGTTTTTATATCATATAAAATAATATATGATAAATATCTTACCATCTGCAGATCAAAAGGACTATCGGTCACGTTCAAATAATTGTTTCAATTTCCAAACCAAAAAATAAAATTTGACACAAAATAATGTATATTAAATAAAAAATATTGTGAATAAAAGAATTTATACCAAAAAAATATGTAAACAATATGTTTACATATTTCATTGAATGAAGAAATCAATAAAATGACTTGTCCTCTCTAAGGCGCTTCCAATGTTTACATTATCTTTCACTGAACCTTGATTTTGAAAATGATTTAAAATTAATGGAATACTGCCATATATTACTGTGTAATATTTACATTAATAATCTGTTAAAAGATTTTATTCAATGTTTACATTATCTTATTCTGTTTCTTTTTTAACAGTTCTATGCTCAGTCTGTATATTCATGGAAGTTCCACTACGTGCTTGTATTTAGTTCATCTATGATGTTAAATATACCTAAAAGAGCATACATGTTACATTTTCTTCTACGAATGAGTCTATCCTCTAAGCTCCCATTTTACATGAACTCATACATCACGCACTCATATTCAGGACACACACAAACCTCTAAGAAGAACCATTGTTTCTTTCCTTGAGCAGCATCAAGTCTCAAGACTTTAATGGCAACAGGAGGTGCGATCAAGTGTGTCCTTATAGACTGGTCTGGTTCCGTCTTCTCCTATTTTTTCTGTTGCTCACGAATATGTCAGTAGCTTCTTCAATCTCTTCTATAGAGTATCTTCTGTACAGGACATCATTATGTACCAAAACACTGATCTCACGGTCTTTCTCCTGTGATTCCTTTCTTACTTTCATCTCTGCTTCCTTCCTTCTTTGACCTTCCAATTCCTCCATCCTCTGCCCTTTCCCAGTTGCTTCCATTGCAGCTCTGCACTTGGCCTTCTCCATCTCTGCAAAAGTCAGGGCTGTCTCTTCAGAACTCCTAGCTTCCTCGTATCTTCGAGCTTCTTCCATTTTCCACTGTTTAAGCTCATTTGCCTAGAGAAACATGAGAGCCATAAAGTATTAGATGGCGCAAGAGCTTCAATTATCCCAGCACATTCATGTCCAATCACCATCTTTCACAATGAAATCCGCACATCTCATGGTCTTGTTTTGTAACAATTCAAAACTAATGTTAAGACCATAATAAATCAAGAGATAAAGATTATGTCTGATTAATATAAGTACCTTGAGGTAATGAACATCACTTCCACAAATTCCAACAGCCTTCATCCTAACTCTCACATCATGAGGACCTTTGTACCAACACAAATTTATAAGTTTCCAAGGATTTGAACAATCCAATCAAATCCCATGAGAAGGCGATGCTTACCAACGAAAGGAAGAGGAAAAGGTTGGATCTTGAGAGTGTTGAGAGCAACCAACCAAGCAGCCATGTTCTCTTCTTCCACATTCGAGCCTTCTCCGTGAGACATTCCTCCTTTTCCCATAACTCTTCTGCTATGCTCACCTCTAGTGATCTCAGCTATTAGATTGACCAAACCCACCAGAGCCTTAAAGAATGATTAAGAAAATAAAAGGGTCAGCACTAAGTAAATAAATATATACAGAAAAATACATGAACCAGAAAAATTGAAGCGGTGGATGGCTTTTTCGAGATTTGGATAAATCCATATTGTTGGTTTGTCCTTTTCTACTTCCTTATCATAATCCAAATAGATCGACCGAGAATACTTCACTTGCTTCCTCATAAGATGATAGCAATGTAAATGGTTCCAGGTAATGATAAACCAAACTGACCATTGCATATGCCTCTTTTCCACCCACAATCTCTTTCCCAACTGCAATCCTATATATAAGATTAAACTTCAATCGGTGAATAGTAAAAACAAACATCATAGATTAAAATTGAAACTTACTGATAGCTTGTTCGGCTGAGTCTTCGAGAAGCATCTTTGCATAACTTCAATAGACTCAGATCGGGTGGTGCCGGATAATTCCCGTCAACGGAGACGACAGTTTTCGACGGTAATAAGACACGTCTCTTTTTTTTTTTTTCTATTGTTCGATCTGAGAAAGAGAGAGAGACATGGGGAGTTCGATTTGAGAGAGAGAGATATGGGAGAGAAAGCAGTTTTGGAGGCGTGGGGAGTTGGAGAAGAAGAACGTCACCACGTTCTCTTCATTTTTTATTTTTTTTTTCTAGTTTACAAAAGTTTTTCTCTTTTTTTCTTCAGGATAAGTTTTTGATATTTTTGATGATTTTCATAAAAACAAAAATGTCAATTTTTGTGGTGTTGACACATCAGCAAAAGCTGAGGTGTCAGATGGAGAGAGCTTCCCATTTTCTCTCTCTGACTTCTGATTTATATAATAAAGATTATTTTTAAGAACCCCACCCCCTTTAGAACCACCGATGGGGGTGGTCTTAAACATGCTCTAAGAGTGGGGGTTCTTAACTATTCACGTGGGTCCCACGTGAATAGTTAAGAACCGGGTTCTAAAAATCCTTATTTAAGAACCGGTTCTTACACTGTTCATGACACGTGGCAGCCTGTCATTCGTCTAAATTTTTTTTTCAAATTTTTTTCTTACACTTTTCCCCAAATTTTTTTTTTTTTTTTAAGAACCCCATAGGAGGTTCATTGATGTATATGCCCTAAGGCTCCATTGGTGAACCCTTAATGGGTTTCTTAAAAAAAAATATTTTATTTTTAGAGAAGAAGATGGTGAAGATGAAACAAAGAAAAAAGCAGAGGCAGAGGCAGTACAATGCAGAAGATGGTGAAGATGAAGCAAAGACAGAAGCTTTCACGGAATCATACCGCCGGTTCCAATCTGCGCCTTTGTGTTTGACCAAAGATCATATATTGCATCAGAAACCAAACAATAACCACACAATGCATCAGAGGAAACCTCAGGTACTACTTTATGAAGCTTAGTTGCGTTTGAGTCCATCTTTTGCTGCGTTTCCACCTCCTTCCACACTCTGAAAATGAAATATAACCTCTTCAATTTTATCAAACTATATTCTATATACAAGAACGCCCACCTTTACAAATGTCTTGTATCGTTTTATGATTCATTTGTGGAAACTTTATTCAACTCAAGCATTTCGGGTATTTGATCATGACTATTCATGTGACAATACGAGTCAAACAAAACAGAGATGGTGATTACCGAGAACACACATGAAGATAGAAATCCCTGACATGGCTTGCAGATTCTCCAATCCTCCTGTTGAAGTGAAAGCAGATTTTGGAGTTGTCATGGATGTTCTCAAGAGCTACTGAGAGAACGAACTTCTTGTTGCTGGTTTCATCAGAAGGATTTGGTGCTTCTGGACGTGGGATTGATAGAGTTGAGATTGATCTCCAGCTTGCAGTGTCCCAAAGCTTGACCGAGGCACCACTTCCACCTGCAACAGCAAGGATTGTTGGAATATGTAAAATGAATAGGTTAGCACATACCAGCAGAGTATTATTCTGTGACAATCAAGTTCCTATCTGATTTGAGCTAGAGATTCAAACGATGCTCAACAATTCCAAATAGTTTCTAAGCATTAATCAAATTCTCACACCATAAAAACAACCCAAATCCTTCAAAATCCCCCAAGATCATTGAGTGTCTGAGTTCTAGAGAGTGAGTTAATTACCTTCGGTTCAAATTGCATTCCCAAAACCTCAGAAGGAGGAGCTTCCAGAACAGCAATGGTAGCATTAGTTTCAACATCGAAGACACGGACGAAGCTATCGAGCGAAGAAGATGCTGCAATAATCCAGGAAGGATGCGCTGCCACAGCTGCTACTCCTAACGAGTGTCCGGTATTGGTCCTCACAAGATCCAGCTCGTCCGCTCGCCATAACTTCACCGTCTCGTCGAGAGATCCAGTTAGAAGCAATGCCGGTCGATCTTCCGTCGCCGGAACCCAAGTCGCCGCCCAAACGGAATCTTCATGTGCGTTCTCGATCGATTTCAAACCCAACAGAATTGAACCCCTAAATCGTTGAACAACCAAAGGGAATCAAATCAAGGTGAACCGACAAATCCCAATCGCCTCTCTCTTTCTCTGAAACGGGATGAAACAAAAGGGAAGTAAAAAAAACATTACCGGAAAAAAACCCCAATAAAGGACTGACACGTGTCTAAGAGACCGTGTCTTAAAACCCTTAACTATGGATCGGTTCTAAACAATTATACACTTTCTGATTTATTTTTATTAGATTTTGCATAAGATACTGAGCCCAAATCCAGTTAAGAAACCTCAATGGACTTGCTCTAAGGGGGGGGTTTCAATCCTTATTCCTAATCGTCATCGTCACTCAAACTATATAATTTACAATAGAGATATATTTATTTACTCCTTCTGTCCCAAAATATATGATGTTTTAGAAGAATTTTTTTGTTCCATTTCATTTGATTTTTTTAAGTTTCCATACAAATTTTATACATATTTAATATAGTGTCATTATTAATATTCTTTATTACTTTTCACTATTGCCTACAATGCTTTTAATTAAATATAAACTAATAAAAATTTTTATAAAAAGTAAATACATTAATGACTGTAAAATTCTTGTGCTTTTAGCTAAAATATCTTACAAAATAGGACAAAATGAGTATTTAGAGCATCTCCAACCTTATTCCAAATTTGGTGCCAAATTCTATTTTGGAATAAAATTTGTTTCAATCTTATCTCATTTTCAATTGCAAAATGACATAATGCTATTTTTGATTCCAAATATAGAACCATCTAATTTTCAATTGCATTTTGCAATTGAACTTTTTTTATTTATAAAATATTCCATCAAATTTTAAATAATTTTACTTTAAGACATAAATAATTATTTTGATTATGATTTCTTTTTATTGATAATTATAATTACTAAAACACTATACTCTCTAAAATAAAAATGCAAATAACATTTTATTTAAATAGAAAATAATAAAAACATATCAAATTTGAAATATTTAAATACCGTTTGGAACATTTTATTCTAAAGTGTTGATAAGAGTAAATATTCCCTCGCCAATTTTTCTTTTAATTTTTGATATTTTCCCATTTCAGAAGTCAATATATCCGAGGATGATAATACTAGGTTCGATTTAGACAATCAAAGATAAAAACGTTCATTTTTCACTTCGAAACACATTAGTTGATCACTTATGGAAAAATATTCGAATAAAGATGATTAAATTAAAATCTACTTTGTTTTATTATTTTTATTAATGTAATGTGATTTTATTTATGTTATAAATGTTAAATTTAAATAGTATAATAATTTATGAAAGTTTTGAAAAAATGAATGGATCAATTTGTAAGTTTTTTAAAAATGTGTATAATTTGTAATTAATAATAAAATGAAAAACAAAGAATATACTTGAAATATTTAATTTCAAATGGAATATAGCATAATACATTGGAGAGAATTCTAATTGCATTTTGCATTTTTTCCATTTTGGAAGGAAAAATGCAATTGAACATTGGAGATGCTCTTAATAACAACATTCTTAAAACTGTTGCACATAAAAGCTTTGATTGGTAACATCTGAGTAATCGTGTAATTGGTAACATCTGAGTAATCGTGTAATGACGGAATTGCATTTAAAAACACGATTCCACAAATATTGCGTTTAAACGCGATTCCACAAATATTGTGTTTAAAGTTTAAACGCAATTCCGCCATTCCGCGAATACCAATCAAGCTAATGTCAATTCCGCAATAATCTACATAAATCTCACTTTTCCGTAGAATGGATTTTTTGTATTTTTTTCCAGCGCACGTTTTTTTTTCTTTATTTCACAAATTTTTATGATTGACAAATTTTTTTGCGAAATGGTGTTTTTAAACGCGATTATGCCATTCCGCGAGTTACAATGAGGGCCAAAAGCTGACATAAGCAACCTTTCTTAATGCGCTTTTCAAGCACTTAGCTTTTACTAGCTAATTAGGCAAGACCATAGAGTAAGTAAAGTTGGAAGCCTAAACCAAGAAGGTACCAACGAAATGCACCAACCTCAGGATGCTTTACTCTTAGCCCACTAGGTTCTGAGACTGAGCTTACCTAAATAAAGCATCTTTTTCTCCTTCAGGAAAAAAGAGGAAGACTTATTCCAAGATGAGTTTCCAGAATAAATAAGATACAATATGAGAAGGGGACATTAACAAAAATAGACAAGATTGGAATGGGCAATAAAATCAAAGCTTAAAAACCAAACCGAACCAACACAAAATTGGTATGGGATCCGAAGTTTAAAAACCAAACCGAACCAACAAAAAAATGAATTTGTATCTGCATCGACAAAAGACCACAAAAAAAAATGAATTTGTATCTGCATCTACAAAAGACCCACACAAAATCATACATTCATATACCAAACTGAAAAATGAATGAATATCTAAAATACCCTAAACACAATTATATATATATATATATATATATATTAACTAAATTTAGACTTGATATAACATAATTACTTAAAATTATAATTATGAATCTAAATGTATCAATTATTTTTAGACAATAATCAAAATATCTAAAATAGCGAAATACGAAATTTTTGTTATATTTATCAAAATTTATCAAATTGCTATTCAACTGTAATAAAATTTTATTATTATTTTGATTTTTTGGGTATAAAAAACTAAACCGAATATGGATGTACATGAATCAAACCCGAACCAACATTTTAAAATACTCTAACGAGTTTATATTGCTAGACCTGAAAATCTAGAAACCCTAAAAAATTCAAACTGAATCCTAATTGATAACTAAATGATCATATGCTTACTTTAAAGGTGCAATCAAGGTCGGCCATTAATAATCTACAAAGCCAAAGTATTATGAGAACAAAAAAAATCGGAAATATTATTCATACATGTCACTATGTCAGTATGAAAACATAGATCCCATGAATCACACGTGGCAGAGTACTGATTAAACTCAGGTTCTTTAAAGCTTACATAATCTCCACTTTCACTTTCCACATCACTCACTCATACCCTAAAGCCTCACTTATCAAACCTCTTCGTCTTCTCCACTCTCAAAAAACAAAAGAATTCCGTAGATCTGATCGTTTGGAGTGTGGATCCATCACTATGTACGGACGAGACCCATGGGGTGGTTCCTTAGAGATCAATGCCGCGGACTCCATCACCGACGACGATCGCAGCCGAAATCTGCAAGAACTCGACCCTGCCACTCTTCCTCGGCCACTCGACGCGACGCAGCAGAGCTGGCTACTCGGACCGTCCGTGCCCAAGAAGAAGAAGTACGTCGATCTCGGATGTATACTAGTCAGCCGCAAGATCTTTCTCTGGACTCTAGGAACCGTCGTTGTAACGGCTTTTCTCGCTGGATCCATAACCATGATCGCTAGACACGTGCCACACCACAAACAGAAGACACCTCAACCCGACAACTACACTCTTGCTCTCAACAAGACACTCATGTTCTTCAACGCTCAGAAATGTAAGCTCGAACAATTGCACTACCATCATTGAAGAGATATATGTTTCCTTATTAACATTGTCTGTTTTTTTTCTGATAAACCGTGGAATTGATTTATCTATGATATGCATTCAGTTTAGTTTAGCTGAGTTTTGTTTACCTTCTGTTTAAAGCAGGATTTGTCTTGTCTCTAGACTGATTACTTATGTAATGATGTTCCTTGTAGCTGGGAAACTGCCAGAGCACAATAACGTGTCATGGAGGGGCAATTCTGGTATGCAAGATGGGAAAGCTGAAGAAGCATACCTCCACAAAGATTTGGTAGGAGGCTATTATGATGCTGGGGATGCTATCAAATTCAATTTCCCAATGTCTTATGCAATGACCATGTTAAGCTGGAGTGTGATTGAGTACAGTGCAAAATACGAAGCTGCAGGGGAGCTAGACCATGTTAAAGAACTCATCAAATGGGGAACTGACTATTTTCTCAAAACCTTCAACAGTAGTGATGATATAATCTATGAGATGGTGTCACAGGTAAAAACAGAATATGTTTTAAGGCCACTGGGATGATACCAAACAGTTATGAAACGTTTGCTTTTTTTTTTTCACAGGTCGGATCTGGGCATACCGGTGGAAGAAGTGTAGTGCATAATGATCATTACTGTTGGATGCGTCCTGAGGACATTAATTATTATAGGCGTGTGCATAAATGTTACGCTACCTGCTCAGATCTTGCTGCAGAGATGGCAGCTGCTCTGGCCTCTGCATCTATTGTATTCAAGGACAACATAGTCTACTCGAAAAAGCTTGTTCATGGTGCTAAGACACTTTATAAGTTTGCAAACGCTATTAAACAGAGTTACAGTAGAGCTCATGAGGAGTCTAGCGAATTTTATAAGTCGAGCCTGTTTTGGGATGAGCTTATATGGGGTGGGACTTGGTTGTATTACGCTACTGGAAATGTAACCTATCTTGATCACGTTACCAACCACGACATGGCTCGGCATGCTGGTGCTTTTGGTAATAACCCTTATTATGGTGTCTTTAGCTGGGACAACAAGCTTCCCGGGGCTCAGGTTAGTTCTGTTTTTGGACAACTAGCTGTAGTAATGTTATGTTAGCTGACTCTTAAACCACATAATATGTTTGTTTTCTGGATCTTTGTGCTTTTGTTAGTTGCTGTTGACCCGGTTAAGGCTGTTTCTAAGCCCAGGATATCCATATGAAGACATCTTGAGCACCTTTCATAATCAAACAGGCGTGGTTATGTGCTCATACTTGCCTTATTTCAAAAAATTTAAAAGAACCAAGGGTGAGTTGAGAGTTGACTACATTTTTGTACTTTTTTGTGGACCATTTTCCTGTGAAGAGCTATAACGTTGCTATCATCTCTATAGGAGGTTTGATCCAGTTGAACCATGGAGATCCACAGCCTCTTCAATATGCTGCAAATGCGGCTTTCTTAGCGGCTCTATACAGTGATTATCTAGATGCTTCTGATACTCCTGGCTGGTACTGTGGTCCTAATTTCTATCCTACTGATGTCCTACGTGACTTTGCCAGATCACAAGTATATATACTTTCTCTAAATCATACATGAAGCTAAACAAAAAAGACTAAGTAACTTTTATCTTATCGAACTCCGTGTTTTTTTCTTGGCAGATTGATTACATACTCGGTAAAAACCCTCGGAAGATGAGTTATGTTGTAGGTTTTGGACAGCGGTACCCGAAACATGTACATCACAGAGGAGCTTCGACTCCGAAAAGTGTAAAGCAAGAAAGCTGCAAAGGAGGATGGAAATGGAGAGACACTAAAAAGGACAACCCAAACACCATCGTAGGAGCAATGGTTGCTGGACCTGACAAACACGACGGATTCCATGACCTTCGTACAAACTACAATTACACAGAGCCGACTCTAGCGGGCAATGCCGGTCTGGTCGCAGCTCTGGTGGCTTTATCAGGAGAAAAAACGTTTGGAGCTATTGATAGAAACACTATGTTCTCTGCCGTACCTCCTTTAACACCTGCCACACCGCCGCCTCCATCACCTTGGACACCTTAAAACAGCCTTTGAATGTTAATGTGTAATAAGTCGTCTATTTTTTCCTAGACAAGACACAAGTGAAAGTAGTTTCAAATGAATAAAGAAAAATAATTATTTGGCTTATTCCATAAAAAACGTGGTCTGAGGAACCAAACATTATTCTCTAGGTTTTTTTAGTACATCTTACAGGATATATATTTGTTGTTTCTAACTTTGTACGTAGTTGCGTGTAACATAAGAAAGGTTTTGTGCTTTCTACTTGTGAAGGTAACCTAAACATTGCTCCATCTCTCTATTCTTTGCCCTCAACTTCTTCCTTAATTATTCTCTGCTTTAAATAATAAACAATAAGAGTTGTCTCCATTTTGAGGTGCAGGAAATGGCAGAAGAGACCGGGTCGCTTGAATATACACCCACATGGGTCGTCGCGTTTATCTGTTTCATCATCGTTCTCTTATCTCTTCTCGCCGAACGTGGTCTTCATCATCTTGGAAAGGTATATCAGTGTCTCCTTCTGTGAAAAAATCTCTTTCTCGTATTCTAACAACTCTCCATTGTCTCTGTCCCAGTGTCTGAAGCGTAGGAGACAAGATGCCTTGTTTGAGGCCTTGCAGAAACTTAAAGAAGGTTTCTTATTCCTTCAAACATAAATTGGTTGATTAACTAAACTTGATCTGACCAAATTTTGTTGTCTTCATGCAGAGCTGATGCTCCTTGGATTTATCTCACTAATGTTAACGGTATCTCAGGCCGCGATTAGGCATATCTGTGTCCCACCAGCGCTTGTTAACAACATGTTCCCTTGTAAGAAGCCATTGGAGAAGCATCATGCTCCAGAAACATCTCATAAGCTCAACATCAACGCACGACATCTACTTTCCACAGGAGAAAGTCAAGACCATTGTGCTGCCAAGGCATTCCTCATTTCCCTTAAAACTCCTATCTCACTGGATCATTTTCTGTTAACCATGTCTTGCTTTCCATCAACATGGTTTACAGGGGCAGGTTCCGTTAGTATCCATGGAAGCTTTGCATCAACTCCATATCTTCATCTTTGTGCTAGCGGTTTTTCACGTCATCTTCTGTGCCTCAACCATGGTTCTTGGAGGAGCCAGGGTAATGTAACTTGCTTTTATAGCCAAAACAACCTTGGAACTTTCTATTTAGAAACTGTCCCTTTTTGGTTGCTCTGTAGCAAACATAGCTTTTATAGCCAAAACAACCTTGGAACTTTCTATTTAGAAGCTGTCTTTTTGCTCTGATTATGTCATTTGATTTGAAATTACATGTAGATACAACAATGGAAGCATTGGGAGGATAAGTTCAAGAAACATCCTTCTCAAAAAGGTGCCAAGGGAATTTAACAATTGATTTGGTTTTTTGTTTGCGTCTTAGACACCAAATAAATAGATATAAAATGTTGCAGACGCATCAAAACGTGCTCATGCTCATCCTCATCCTCACGCTCACGCCCTTCACGAGTTATTTAAAGCAGCAAATCACGAGTTCTTCAAGATGCATGCTGGAGGATTCTGGAGAAGATCTGTTGTCATCAGCTGGCTGGTGAGTTATAGATACAAAAAGTGTTACACATAAAACAAAATTATATATCATTTAAGATCTTTATTTGATTTCTGATGAGCTTAGCCAATGTGTGTTTGATGTTGGTGCAGAGATCATTCTTCAAACAGTTTTATGCTTCTGTCACCAAATCAGAATATATAGCTCTGCGACAAGGGTTCATCATGGTATCACTTTATTATCTCTTTTTTCAACATGTTATGTTTTTTATGTAACATTAAAATTTTATATTCATTTCCAGTCCCATTGCCCTACAAACCCATCATTTAATTTTCACAAGTATATGCTAAGAACACTGGAGATAGATTTCAAGAAAGTTGTGAGCATAAGGTAAAACATAATCAACTAGCTCTCTTGTAGATAAACATACCTTATGGCTTCATCAGTTTTGTCTAACACCATTGTTTTGTTGATGTGATTGTATAATGTAAAGCTGGTATCTCTGGCTCTTTGTCGTCGTCTTTCTACTGCTGAATGTAGGAGGATGGAATACTTACTTCTGGTTATCTTTCTTGCCTTTGATCGTAAGTTCATTTTGATTAGCAATCAATCAGTCTCATTGAACTCTTTATAATGCTTACTTATAAGTGTTTTGAATATAAATGCAGCTGTTACTAATGGTTGGTGCCAAATTGGAGTATATAATGAGTAGCTTAGCTGTAGATGTTTGTGAGAAGAGAAACCGTGCAGAAGAAGCAGTCATCACTCCTTCTGATGAACTCTTTTGGTTCCATAGACCAGAGATTGTTCTCCAAATCATCCACTTCATTCTCTTTCAGAATTCTTTTGAGATTGCTTTCTTCTTCTGGATTTTGGTACTTCACTCTCACATCTCAATGTTTGTTTTATTTAGTACTTAAGATTCTTATAAATATGATTTCTCTCCATGGTATCATCAGTTCACATACGGAATACATTCATGTATTATGGAGAGACTAGGCTTCCTTATTCCACGGCTCGTCATGGGGTAATAATACGTAACTCATTTAAGTCTAAAGAGACCTTCAATGGTTTCATATATTTGACTCTTTGTTGGTCATAGAGTTTTAGTCCAGGTGCTTTGCAGTTACAGCACATTACCACTATACGCTCTTGTTACACAGGTAAGTCGTCTATGCATTGTAACCACATACATAAACCAATTAGCAAAATCTTGAATCGATTGTTTTTTTATATATAAAGATGGGTAGCAAATTCAAGAAAGGGATATTCGACGATGTAGTACAGTCGACGCTGGAAGTATGGTTGGAAGATACAAGGAGCAAAAGTGAATCCATGAGCGAGTCTCGCAGGTTGGAAATACAACCTACGACTTCTGAGTCTTTTAATGTCCAAGTTGATGAAGTCATGGAATGTGAGTTGCAATAAGATCCGCTACATCTCTGTCTCTATGCTGTCCCTTGATTCGTTATAAACATCTCTACTAGAATGGTTGTGCTATATTCTACTTTTTTAGAGCTCTCATCACAAGATTGTGTGTAGTATCTGTTTGACACTGAATTTGAACGTATCTTTTTTACTAGCCCTTAAAACAAACTTTAATGGAGCTTCATTTATACATTTTTGTCTGTTAAACAAAGTCAACAACGTTTTATTTTATTTATAGTTGATGTAAATCCAAACATGGTAATAAGTAATAACTAATTGTTAACATTTTTTTTTATTGCAAGTTTTTTAAATCATCACAAACAAATTGCTCAACTCAATCTAAAACTACCCTAATTTTTTTTCCCTAGAAACTACAAACATTGTGATAAAAAAAGAGAGGAAAAAAAATCAAATTTGAATTATACATAGTGATATTATCCGTAAAAAATAAACGGAAAAGTACTTGCACATGATTAAACTTGCATCAAGAGTCAAGATCCACAACGTTCGTCTCTCGTCGTTATCTTTGCCCCCTATTCTCTCCAACTTAAAAAAGCAAAATAAACCACAAAAGCTTTCCAAAATTTAAAAGAATATAAAACAGCTGCAGTCTAGGCCCACACTCTGTCGTCGTTGACTAATCTAAATTGTTGACAGACAGACACACAACAGTTGTGGGTCACTTTATCGAACGGTTCAGAATTCACGCCGGAGACGACCGAGTTTAAAGAGTTTTGTCTTGATGCGTCTCGAACACCAATGCGTGGTTGTGGTCTCCTTCGTATGTCACGATAAGCATCATCGCATCGTCGAGTGCACGCTCCACGTGCTTACGCGCCGGACAACCTCTCACGCTGCTGCACTTGTAATATCCCCTGGGAAAAAAAAACCGAGTCCAAATCGAGAACAACATGAGTCAACTCGGCTTTGTATTTTTATACGTTTTATAAAATTGTAGAAAACAAACAATAAGTCAAAAAGAGCGTGAACCCACTAGTACTAGACGACATGTTTGGTACAACCAATATAGAAAAAAATATAAATATATTAGTTTTTTTCAGGTAATATGACAATACACAAGTTGCCCAATTTTCTAATCATATGGATTGGTTTTTCTAATTAAAAAAAAAATATTGGTGATTATAGTAATTATTTTAGAAATTAAAAACAAACCGAGGATGAGGAGAGCCTTTGATGGGCTTTTGACCATATTTTCTCCATGAGTTCTCGTCTGATGGGATATCAGCCATCTTGCTGCTTACCGCAGGAACTCTAATCACTCTTTTCACTCTGGATTTCCTGTTTTTTTTTTTAATTACCATTTATAAAACATAATTAATGTTGAAGTCTCTAAGATTTAGATCTTATTATATAAAAAGATTAATTTGGGATCTAAGTAAGTAACCTTTTCTTGGTAGTACAATGGCAACGGCTTGAGGGAGATGAATTACACTTTCTCTTCAACGAAACTGATGATAACGGTGGTTTACCCCTCGAACCCGAGACCTGAGATGATGGGTTGGTGAACTCGAATCCTGATGACATCTGGTTACTCTCACTGTCACATATATGAGAAGACATGAACGAGTTCGCCGCAGAGACCGGTGGGGAAGGCGGGAAGTTTATCCTTGAAGAAGGCGGCTCTTGTGGTGGTCTTCCGTTAGGGACTAACGGAGCCGAAGAAGACGAACCATTCTTTGTCTGACTGTGGTTCTGTGACAAAGGAGGACGTCGATGAATCGGAGTTGGACAATAAACCCTGAAAGCAGATCCACCGCACTGCTCTGTTTTCTGTCTGTTTAACGCCACGGTGGTTGTTCCTGGCTTCTCCTCGTTCTTCCAGACTCCTCGATCTTCTTCTGTTTTCGTCGTCGTCAAGGGGGCTCGTCTGAATCTAGCATGCCCGGTTCTGGATCTACCGAGAAGAGAAATCATCTTCTTGAAGCTGTTAACGGCGACGTCAGTCACTGCCGTTATCTCGGTCTGGTTATCGGTCGGTTGATTTTGACCGATCAGTTTAAGTAACTCTTCCACGCCGTGAATCCCAGCAGACGCAGCTTCTCTCAGGGCGGTGTCTTCCATTTTCGCAGAAAAGCCGCCGTCTTCTCTTTTGACTCAACCGTAGCTGCTCCTCATCAGCTCCACCGCCATAACTCACACTACTCACACTAGTCACACCACTCTAATCCTTAAAAAGTCTTAACTATATTATAAATACACGGTTTCACCGATTTTTCCGGTATTCTTTTGGAGTTGTTTAAAGAAGATGATGATGATGATGAGCACCGAGTCGAAAGAGAAAAGAAATGAAAGGGCGAGTCAACTCAAACTCAAATGCTGTTTCTCTCTCTTAAAGGGAATTGAAGATAGTGCATCAGTCAAATACACTACCAATGATAATGCTACACGTGTTTCTAAGTTGTCAAGCATTTTGACACTCTCAACGTCAATGATTTTATAATAATATTGGAACCAGTGGGCTAAAAAATAAATATATTCATTCAGTTTTTAAAATTTTATTCGAAACATCTAGATATTCGATACAAATCAAATAATAAAATATACTATTCGTTTTAAATAGAATAAACCGATTTTACAAACTTTTTGACATATTCTTTTATTCATATATATCATAATATGGTTTTTAAATAATTATGTACTAGTGTCTTATCCACACTGAACGCAAATGTTTTTAATTTATAAAATCAAATTTGATATTACATATTTTGTTTTATGTAGATTTTTTCGAATGTTAAGGTGTAAATATTTAATTTAAATTTTAATATTTTTTGTTTCATGATGTATTTGGTTTTTCTGTTTTTGATTTCGATTTCAATTATATTTTTTTATCAGTTTTATAGTATTATAAATTTATTATACTTGGTTTAGTTTTGATTTTAAATTTTTAAATAATATGATTTAGATATTTGATTTACTTTTTATTATTTTTATTTTGTATTTTATTATTTTTTCTAGATATTCCATGTCTAGATTTTAATCTATTGGGTTTTATCTATAATTTTATAATTAAGATGTTAAATTTATATTTGAATCACAATTATTTTACAGAACTATACTATATAATTTTGTTTATTTATTGTTGAATTAATTAATTTATTTAGGTTATTATGTCAGTGTATATTATATAGTCTATTTTAATTGAAAATACATAACAAAAATAAATACATATATTTTTATTTAAAATTTATATTTTTAAATACAAATTTATAATTTTATTATAGTATAAATCCATTATCTTTAATTTGATTTTTATTTTAAAATTTAAATATTCTGGTTTAGACATTTTATTTTTTATTTACTTTTTATTTCATTGTTTTTTATTTCAATTTTTTTTTGAAATATTTCAATTTTAGATTTTAATCAATTAATTTTTACAACTATTTTAAATCTAAGATTTTAAACTTTGTATTTGAATTATAATTATTTTACTAAATTATAATAGATTACTGTATTTATTTATCTTATAATTATTTTTTTAATGACGAAATTATTTGTTTTTAGTTTTTTTGAATAATGTATATTTGTAACCTTGAAAATTTAATATATGAAAGGTCAGTTTTATTTTATAGGATGATATTTTTAAATGGTTTTGTTTTTATATTTTATGTTTATATAAAGAATATGAATATATATATATATATATAAATGTTATAATTTTTATAATCAATATATTAAAATTATTTTCTATTAGTTATTTCAGTGTTTTATAATCAAAATATATTAATTAGTCTTTCTAAATTATTTTTATTTTCTATTAGTTATTTCAGTGTTTTATAATTAAAATATATTAATTAGTCTTTCTACTTATTTTGTAATTGTCCAAATGTTATACATATTTGAATAAACAAACTATGAAACTTTGTAATTGTAAAAGCATTAATCTATCTCACTATATGATCGAATAACATATATATATATATAACTATTTTTTAGTATTTTAATTTTATAAAATTAAAAATATGTCGACTTAATTTTAATATTTTATTTTTTGTATAAATTTAAAATTTACAATTTTAAAATATAAACTTATTAATATTACAATTCAACTTTTCAATTTTTGTTTTTTATTAGTTGAAATGTATTCAAAATATATTTAATTATGTTAATTTGTTTTTATTTACAAAAATTTGTTTTTATTATTTAAATTATTTAATTTAATATTTAGTATAAAAATATATACGACGATGTCAAAATTTGAAAGTCTTAAATATATTAGATATTTTAGTTTTATACAATATGTGATTTTATATAATTAAATATTAATAAAATAATACAATAGAGTAACTGTCAATTTTTGTCATATATAATAAAAATATTTTAAAAAAACAATCGTAAGAAAATTTCTAAAAAAAATGTTATAGATCTAATTTTTAAAATTCTAATTTTTTGAAATCATCATTTTATTAATTAAAATTAATTTATTTTAATTTGAGTATCTATTTTAATAATATTAACTTTTGAAAAATGTCAAAAAATGAATTTGTGTTGTTTTGTGTACAATTACTTTAATTTATTTTAAAAAATATAATTTATATTAATTTATATAATTTTGTTTATCGATTAATTTAATAATTTAATTATGCTTATATAAGAACATATGATATTTATTTTTTGTAAGTTAAAATTTAGTTAATGTGAATTTATAATAACATTTTATTAATAATTAAAATTTTAATTAATTTTTCAAAAAGTTTTGAAAAAAATTATATGATTTGATTAAGAGAGAAAAAGGAAAATATGAAAATATAAAAAATATTATTAATTAATTAGTGATAAATTTATATTGATAATTTTAACCTTAATGAATATTTAAATAACAATGACATATTACATAATAAACACGGTAAATAAATGTTATTTTATATTTTTTTATGTTTCAATATAATAAAAGGCGTTGATTGATAATCTTTTACCGCTGCAGTAAATAGTTTACTGCTTTGATAATAAAAGTAGTAGCAAAATTATATTAATTTTTTTAGATTATTTTCCCTAAAAACTTGTTTTTACCTCTTTCCACAATTATCTAACCATTTGCCCGTCGTTTTTTACGGCTAAAATAAAATTGATGTTTTTCTAAATATTTCAACTGTCAAAAATAAATTGTTAGAATAAATATTTCCTTTGTTCTCTCACAAAAGTTCATCTACAAATATTCTCTGGCAGGTTGCCGAATCTCTTTCCTTGCTTTGTTTATTTTCATTCCTTTTCTGTTTATTTCAAACTAGATATGTGTCCGCGCTAAGGCGCGGATTATTCTTATAATTTCTTTTCTAAAGGTGTGTTTAAAATATGTTTTGGTTTATGACTTTTTCCTTAAATATTAGCTAGTAATTTTTTTTTGGCTTAGTTAAAATATAGTAATTTAGATCCTTTCGAAGATTTATACCAAATCCAATTTAGTACTCCCAATTCGAATCGATTCCATTTTTTTTTCTTTTTTTGATATTTTGCCACGACTAATGTATATGATCTAACGAATAATCTAATATGATTTACTAGCTTTTCACCATTTACTGAATAAAACTAAATGAAGAATTTACTTATTCCACAAAAATGTTAAACAATATAATGTCACTTAGTTATTATTCAAATGAATATTTTACGTAGCTATTATTCCTAATATAACTAAGTACTAGACTCTGATCCGCGCTTAGCGCGAATGTTTTTTTGTAAATAAGATTTGTAAATATTTTGAACAACAATTTTTTCTTTGTAAAAGTTTTGGAGAATAATTGTCAATCCTAACATACAATTCAGTGTTTTTGCAGCAAGTTAATATTTTGTTTAGTTTTTCTAGTTTATATTTGTTTAAGCTTATTTTTTTAACCGTGGTTTATTTGTATTACGTATTTATAAAATTGTTTTAAATATCATCAATTTGTTTTTCTTTATTTTTAAAAATATTATTTGATTTCGAGATTTTTATTTTGGTTTATCGTCGTATATAACTTGATTATTATGATTTCTAAATAAAAAACTATCTTGTGGTTGAATAATATTATTATTTTTTGTTTTAGTTTTTCAGAATAAAAATATTTTATATTTATAGTTTTATAATAAAGAATCATATTACTATATCGAATTTATATAAAGTCATAGTTAAATTATAGTATATATATATATATATGTAGATATAGACAAATAAATATTAACAATACATGGTTACATTTATTGTAATAGAATAAATAAAATATAATATTATCAATATTATTATTTAGTTTAAACTATTATTTCAATATTATATAATAATTTATTAATTTTAATGATTATATAATTTATAAAATAATTATGTATTAAATTATATAATTATATGTACCAATTGATTTAGTAACTTAATTATGCGTGATTTTATTTCTATAAATCAAATTTTAGTTAATAATAATTTATAATATGTATTTTAATATTAATTTCGAAATTAAGTATTATTTTTACTAATTTTTGGAAAAAAAAATTTGTTAGATATGATTAAAATAGAAAAAGATAAATAAAAGATATTATAAGATATTATGAATAAATCAAATATAAATTGTTTTACAGTTTTACCCTTAATGAAGGATACAATTCCTAATAAAATTAAGGGCAAATTTCGGAAACAACATTTATGTACCATGGTCAATATCCTGTTTTAATAGGTAAGATAATTACAATGAATAAGATGAATAAATTCACTTAGTTATTATTCTTAAATAATTAATTGAAATATATTGGTGGAAATGGATATATAGTTAGATGTATATAATATAGTCGAAATGAAACATACATTTCTATTTATTTTTCAAATTCTCACCATTTAGGTTTAATGAAATAGAATGAATAATTCACTTACTCCACTAATAAAAGTCTATAAAATTTAAAGAAAAAATCCAACAAACTTCTTCATGTTCTCGATATTAAAGTATGGCCAGCAAACACATAATCTTGATTGAAATGTCACTGCACAACACAATCTTCCTGAGATGTGATAGTCATACCATGGCCATGTCGTCTGACACCATAAGAAGAAATGCCTTGAGCTATCTCAGAGTAGATTTTCCTCCTTAAAAGCATGTTGTTCCGGATATATCATATCAGTGGATAACATAAAACCATTCTATTGGATATGCATCATTGTTCATAAAGTCCGCAAAGTTATTTCAAATCTGCTCCACTAACACCATATATTGAAGCCTTTCTTTTAAAAAAAACACCATATATTGTGTCGATAATATATTAATGCTTGAGCATGCAGCAAAATCAACAGAATCTGGAGTTGAATTGACAAGACAATCTGATTACAGGAATGACAAAAGAAACTTTAATCAAAGAAACCTGATTCCTAAGCAGTCACATTAAGGAAATTGTGGTTTCTGCAATATCCTACCATCTGATGAACAACAAAGAAAATGAATACAAAAACTGAGAGACTTCTGATATCTTCCAACATGTACTAAGAATAATACCAATCTCGCCAACACATCATTTTTTTACCTTTCCTTAAACTAAACTGATTACACGGCTCTGCACCAGTTTGTCCCATGGACTGAGTATATTCCATGAAGGTAACAGATGCCATGTGGACTCTTTGAAGTTGGACAGAAACACTGACTCCAAGGTATTCACAATTCTGACCATTTGCTTTTAAAATTAAATAGTGACTGAATGTTAATGGCTCTAGTGCAAGGAGAAGAAGGTGAAGGGATGATAAAGAGTGAGTCGACATCTGAGACAAATGTTCCGGAGAAACAAAAATTATCCGAAAAGATAGATTCCTTCAGCCAATAAGGCAATAATGAATGTCTTGTCCCCTGCCTCCAAAAGCACCTGTAAATGTACACTAAAACATACTATTCAAAATTCATATGTCATTGTGTTTGCCTTACGTTAAATGAGATTAGTGTGACGTTTGATGTTATATGTTCAATGGATGAGACCAAAGAATCACTTCAAGAGCTTGTCATGCTTATGTTCGCAGGTGGCCTTCTCGAAGGAATTAGGTGAAGTAGTAGCAAAGTCCTGAATGCGAGAATCTAATAATTCCATTAACCTTAACGAATTTCTTTCTGCCGAGGTGAAATTCCCTAAATCCCAAATGCTTTTCAAAGACGGCTAATAAAAACTCGACTTCGAGAAACCAGAAACTCCATTGTTCCTCTCTATCTCTCTATATCTCCTAGAAAATGAATTAAAATTATTAGTATTAGTAAATATGATGATTGAAAGCGAGCAAGAGGAATTAACGAAAAGAGAGTCACATGAGAACCATGAAGGATCTACCCAATTCGTAGATTGAAAAAGTAGATGTCGCAAATCATTCAGAGAAGCTCGGTCTAGAGATTTGCACGGAAGCACCGCCGCAAGGAAGATTTGCACTCTTCGTTCATGCCTCCCGTGCTCTCAATCTCTGTAGTGACCATCAAAGCCTTTCTCTCTCTATTTCCGTGTCTTTGTTGAGATCGAGATTCACGGATTTGATGAGACCGAAAAGAGTAATCGGGAGTCAGAGGTTGCGTCTAGGATTAGGGTTTTATTAGAGATAAATGGTAGAGATAAAATGGACAAAAAGGGGACAAAACCATGATGATTTGAAAAAGACGTGGAGAAACCTTTTGATCTGATTGGCTATGAATATTTTTTCATTAATTGATGTGGCAGCACCAGAAGCTTTAAGGAATCGGATGTGGCAACACCAGAAAAAACTTTAGCTCTATTAGTGTGTTGATTCATGTACAAATTCTCTGTGGTTTCTCTCTTGTCTATTGTATTGGAAAGGGCGTTTTCAACGAAGAAGAGGAGAGATGGATGAATCAAAGAGATGTCTAAAAATTACAATCCAATTCCGGCAAATGTTCCAGTCGTGTCTTTGTACCATCCTCGATACAGTTTAAAACGTGACAAGAAAGAAATATTGCGATTCATATTTGCAAAGAGGGTAATTTCTCTCAACAACCGTTCGTTAATCGTGACATCTTATATGTTCGAGTTAGTTATGATTCTCGGCAATCTAAAAACGGTGGGCTTTGCAAAATCGGTTTCTTCAAACGGAAATATAGTTTGGTTTCCTTTTGATGACTACACCGATTCGGTCTATCACTATCAATGGTTTCCTATGGAGTCACACACATGTTCAACCATAGCCACCACTTTTGAGGATAAATCGAAATCTGGTTCTCAAAACCGTTTCTCTCATATTGAGAGTGTTTTCATGGGTCGTGGAGAAGTTTACATTACATTCGCTAATTCAAAAGTGGGTTTAGTTAACGACCTAGTCTTCATGTGTAGTCTTTCGTTCATATGGAAGTGGTATCACATGGTTTCTTCCAATCAGATTTCCCAACAAAGTCTTTGGCTCTCTCACCGGTTTCTCGGTGTAATATGGTTTTTTGATCGATGTATTGATGATAATGAGTCCCATATCGCATAAATGTTATGAACAACGTCTCAGTTTATACGAGACATCCAAAGTTAATCATACTACCGATTATACTAATCTAATGATATCACGTGACGCAAGTCATGAAACTAGGCATGGGCGTTCGGGTATCTATTCGGATTCGGGTTGGGTTCGGGTATTATCTGATATCCAAAATACTTTGACCTAAGCTCTATTTGGGTATTTTTAAAAATCGGATCGGGTTTGGTTCGGGACGTATCGGATTCGGATCGGGTTCGGGTATCCAAAGTCACTATGAAATTTCTAAAAAATCGGAAAAATTACTCATAATATTCAAAATTATTTGAATTACCCAAAAATTCCGTAAAAACATATACTCAAATTAACTAAAAATATTCAAAAATACTCAAAACACATATATATTATCCAAAATATAAAAATATAAAATACACAAGGTAGCCAAAAATACTCGAAAGTATCAGAACTAACCAAAATTAGATTAAACTTTAGGTTACTTCAGGTACCTGTTCGGGTTCGGTTCGGGTTCGGGTATACCCAATACCGGAAATACTTTGATTTAAGCCTCATTCGAGTATTTTTTAAAATCGGTTCGGATCGGAATCGGATTTTTCGGGTCAGTTTCGGGTTCGAATTCGGGTTTCGGGTAAAATGCCCAGCCCTACATGAAACAATGATGGAAGTTGAAGCTTGGATTATAAATGTCATCGTTGGTGAACAAAGGCATATAGACAAGACGTCTAGTAGAATTAATAAGAGCCAAAAGACTAGGAATAAGATCTTGAAGACAATTCAGCAACAAAGACTTGTTACTCGTTTAGTGAAGGATTTCAAGTTTGACTACAACCACAAGTAATTGAAATCAAACGAGGAGAAAGTTAAAGTAAAAAAATTTCAAAATGACTTTAATATAGAAGTGTTGGTATCAATTTGTCAACTTTTCATAACTGTTATCGAAAATATTTAGTTTTATCATGTAGTGTGTAAATTGGAGCTACAGTCAAAGAGATATTATCCACACACAAGTTGCATTAGAATAATATCAAAAATGAAGAAGGAAAATAATGGATATATTGATCCATTATCAAATAAAATTTATCTACAGAAAGCATGGTAAGCATGGTCAATACTTCTTATGATATACTCCCTCCGTTTCACAAAGATACATGTTTTAAAAAAAAAAATTTGTTTCACAAAGATGGATGTTTTAGATTTTCTATGTAACTTTTGTTAATTAATGATGACAAATTGTAAACTTCAAAAAGATTAATTAAGTTTGTTAAATTACTATTGGTTTAAAGTTATGAAAAATTGTGTATAACAAAAAAATGATACAATTTATAACTATGCATTAATGTTTTTCTTAATAAGTGTGAAAATTCTAAAACATGTATTTTAATGAAACAGAGGGAGTATCTTTCTCATTACATAGCACATATAAATATTTAGGTAATAATTTGTTTTCCGAATATTTTGTACAACCTTGATTTGATATCAGTGAAATTGTTTGCCGGAAAAAAGAATAAATATTTACTCTCCAAAATATTAACATGACAAGAACAAAATAAAAGTAAGGCAATGTTTTGAAACCCGATCCAGACTCACGGTTGGACCGGTAAATCCGGCGACCCGACAAATATTCCGAGTCGGGTCATGCAAAAACCGTTGAGTTGAAAACCCAGAAAAAAATCCAAAAAATGTGGTTTATTTGTGATCCGGTGGATCGGTCGAACCGATTGACCCATATAATGAACATTTTTAAACTTTTTAAATCAAAATGAATGTTTGATTGTGATAAATATAGTCTTCATAGTTGAAACATTATTAGAAGTTTTATCTTTCACTCTCCCTTTTGCCTTTTAGCATCTGGATGAACAAAAAAAAAGAAGTCAGTTCAGTACATAATCAAGTTACCGAGCCACAAATTACTATGATTTTAAAAAGTCTAATAGAGGATGCCACACAGCATTTTGACTTTTGAGAATAAAAATACAGAACCTGAAAGTTTTGTTTTCTTAAGGATGCCACACAGCATTTTGACTTTTGAGAATAAAAATACAGAACCTGAAAGTTTTGTTTTCTTAAGTTGCTCCGCCATATCTGCTGCGTCTGCGTCTATCAGCCTGACTTCCAGCAAACTTTTCTCTGTACCGTTGCACATCTTCATCTTTCTGTGATCATATCATTTCACGAGATAAATTTTCAAATGCTACATGGCATTATAAACATACAACAAGCCTGCCTTTCTATCGATTAATTCAAAGAGAGGTATGTACCAATTCCTTGAACAATGGTTGAGGGGTGCCTATCTTGTGATTGCGAGGCAGAATCTCCCAAGGTCTACTTGCTAGTAATACCTCTCCTCCCTCGTCAGAGAGTGAAAAATGTATAGGCAAATTTAACTGTTTAAATACCTACAAAATGCGAGAGACGGCACTAATCAAGCTTTGGTATTCTACTAATACTAAAGAGAATCTATGTTTTTCAAAACAATCTATAAAACCAACCTCACGAGAAAATGATGGCATGAAAGGTTCTAACAATTGTGCAAGAAGGTGTACTAAACCGGCAGCAGTTCTTATAACAATTGCACAAGAAGGTTTATCTTCCTTGTAAAGTTTCCAAAATTTGGTTCCCTACGTCAGAAAAAAAAAACAGCATAGTTGTTGGTTATAGACTGAACAACCAATAAAAGCTAAATATAGTTTGATCATGAGAATAAGTACCTGCAAGTATGCGTTCCCTTCATTCGAGATGCTCATAGCACTTTTCAGCCCCTGCTTGAGCTTAACCTGCATCAATGAACAAGGCCTTTATTAAGAACATAAACCACGCACAAATACTAAGATAGCCATACAAGACCAAAGTACATATAATGTTCCATATAGTGTTCCTCACCTTTTCCATGGCTTCAAAATACTGCTCCACAAAATTTCCAACATTTTCAGTCAGAGATTGCGTTAAAGGATGAGATTCAGCACCAGGAGCATCAGGAATGACAGACCCATAACCTTGATATAGTAATGCATTGAAAACATCAGAGTCAGATGTGGAAAAGCCTTGCAAGGGTATCATTAAGTAGGTAGCCAGATATATCTGACTTGCACACTAACTGGCTGGTTTCAATAAAAGAACACAACACATCCCATCTTTTAAATTCGACATGTCTATCTAAAAAGACATCTACGGCCATCACTCATAAGGAAACCCAGTACTTAAATTCGGAAAGAAATAACCAACCTGCAGGCTCCGGCTTTGCTATAAAAGTCATAACTCGATTAACAAAGTTGCCGAGGTTGTTCAGTAACTCGCCATTCAATTTTGCTTGCAAATCGTCCCATGTAAATAGTGTGTCAGACACCTGCATGGCCCCAAACCACAGAACCAATTAGTGTTGGTGAAATCTACACGCTTATGCATGCCCATTATGAATGAAGAAAAAATGTTTCCACTTTGTAGCAACAATCAGTTACCTCAGGCCTGTTAATAAGCAAGTAGTATCTCCATACTTCAACAGGGATATTTGTATCTTTTACATCATTACCAAACACTCCAACACCTTTACTCTTGGAGAACTTTCCTAAAAACCCATACAAAAAAAACATGTCCTCGTTTTATATGAATGGCAGAAAAGGCAAAGCATCCTCAAAGATCAAATGGAAACCATGGTGAAACATCAACTGACCAGCTTCATAATTTAAATATTCAGTCACACTGATTGTCTTCATCAGTGTCCAATTTTCACCCGTTCCAAGCTGCGTAGATGGAAACATCACCTGCATAACAGAAAATTGACAGTTGAAACAGTTAGATTTACGAATAGTAGAATACAAACCTTTCTTACAGCAAAAAAATATATATATATAATAAGGATGAATAAAAGAACATAAACATCAGAAGTATGTCTCCAAGATATTCAAAACAGAACAAGTCTTAGACAATGGAAATTTAGGAACAGGCAGGCAATTTTAACTCACTTTTGAAGTTCTATTTCAGAGAAAAAGATGAAAGAGGAAATAACTATTAACATTGGAACAAGTCATTGGCGGTAAATTAATTTCAGAAATGCTATATACTCACAGTGTGAAATGGCACATTGTCTTTCCCCATAAACTGATAAAGCTCTACATTCTCAGGATTCTTCCACCACTTCTCCCATTCAGATGTGTAGCATGACGTTATTGAGACGTATCCAATAGGAGCATCAAACCAGACGTAAAAGACCTATAAACACAAGTTGAATTAGTAGATGTAGTTAATATGTTTACGAAAATGGCTACCAGAGTGATGGTCTTACTTTATCCTTATATTTCTCATGTGGAACAGGAACTCCCCACTTTAGATCCCTTGTAATACATCTTTGTCTAAGCCCTTCCTTAAGCCATGCTTTCGTCGTTTGAATAGCATTTTGACTCCAAGATCCCGTAACAGATGTCTCGTTAATATACTCTTCCAACTTATCTTTCAGTAACGGAAGCTCAATAAACAGGTGGTCGGTGTCGCGGATTCGGGGTGTGGTTTGACAGACCTGTTTGAGAAAGAAGACATAAGCATTCGCAATAATTATAATAACAGACCATTGTCCTGCATTTCTATAAAAAATGCAAGTCAACAAAAACAGAGAATACTGCAGTAATCTGTGAGTCAGGAAAATAAGATAGGAAGAGAAACAAAGCATGCATAGGACAAGCAAAATCAGCTAGCAATTACCAGCAATATATATTATAATTATAAACATAGGCAATAATTATGCACGGTCACAGAGCATTATAATTCTTGCATGATACTATCTTCGCTTCTTAGCTAGTGCGACTGCGCCACAAGTTTCAACATAAATTTAACGTGTTTCAAATAGATAATAAATCACAAGCACTGCCTACCTTGCACCTCGGATCTTTGAGTTCAGTAGGATTAAGAAGCTTTCCACAATTTTCGCACTGATCTCCACGAGCAGAATCATAATTACATTCTTCAAACGGGCAAGAACCCTCAACAAGCCGATCAGCTAAGAACTTCTTGCATGTATCGCAGTAGAGCTGAAGAAAAAAAAATGAGCCACAAAGACTTGTTAAAACCCCACTAACTGAGTGGTGTAGATTATTCTACTTAAGAAAAACACATGGATGCTATTGCCATCAAATAAGACTAACTGGCATTTCAGTAAAATCATTCACCTGTTGCATGGTGTTCTCTGAAAGAAATTCTTTATCAAACAACTTTTTGAAAATTGCTTGGCACACTTCTGTCTGTTCTGGAGTTGAAGTCCGCCCAAACTTGTCAAAACTTATATCAAACCAGTCGTAAACTTCTTTATGAATGGCATGGTACCTAAATGCACAAAAACACACTTCTTGTATATTTCTTTTTGCTTAAGTTGAACAAGGATATCTCAGTATAGAAACGAAAACTTACGCAACAGCACCAACAACAACAAAAAGAAAAGAAACAAAGAAACATTACTTGTCACAGATTTCCTTTGGGGTGCAATTCTCCTCCAGAGCTTTGGTCTCAGTTGCAGTACCATATTCATCAGTTCCACATATATATATGGCATTATAGCCACGGAGACGACAGTATCTTGCATACACATCAGCACTCAGAACACCTATAAGAAAACACATAATATTGCATAAATCCAGAAACAAATCTGATAATAGCTATCATCAAACGCAGAAGAAACGAATCACACTACAAACAATAAAGAACACAATCAATATCGCCAAAATTGAGTCAGAAGCTGTTCCTATCAGATTCTAATATTTTCAAAGTTTAAACTGATTTCTGCATCTGAACATATCAAATTTGGCAGTGCCTTTATCTAAGTCTAAAACCACTTTCATAAAGAAACTCACACGACTACATAGCAATCAGAGAAGACGACGACAAAAACGCATACATATAAAGGTAATTCGAACGGGAAGAGAAAGATAGGATCCAATTTACATCCAATGATGTTTCCGAGATGAGGGACGTTGTTGACGTAAGGCAAGGCACTGGTGATTAGTATGTTTCTTTCGCCAGGAATCGGTAACTTGGGGCCATTTTCGCCGTATTCCATGGCGAAACAACAAGACGACACGCTAATTAGAGTTTTCTCGAAGAATCAGAAACAGAGGAGAAAGAAGATATCAGAGACGCCTCCGGCTAGAAAGGAGAAGAGACTCTTATGTACCTAAGTAACGCATTGCGGCGGCGGCTTAGAATGATTCGGTTAAGTTCTTACCAGACCGAAATTTGATCAAAGCCGGGTTTTTTTTTTTAGCCAACGCTTCATTAGAAAAGCCCATAGGGCCAAAGTTTACGCAGGGCCGAAATGAAAGTCCAAAAGAGAAACGAAATAGGCCTACAAAAGCCCAATTACAGCCCGAAGTTATCCTGAACGAGATAATATCAAGCCTAAACATGTGGCGCCGCTCGAAGCTTCACGGCATGCAACCGCCATGGAAACCGATCGGCGAGAGCTCGCCGGAAACCACCACCACGAATCTGAATCTCTACACAAAAGATGACCCATGCCGCCGATCGTTCCCTTCCACCAGAAAATACCGCCGGAGAAGACCTGCAAAAAAGAAAACGCAGCTGCAACAACTCACCGGAAATCGCCCAATCCAGGAAGCTCCACGCCGCCCAAATATTGATGATTCAGCCTTTTGATTCCCAAGGCAAGGTGGGAGAAGCTATGGAGATATTACTCCAAGAGAAGAAGACGCCGAGAGAGACATCGAAGACAATCAGACGACTCGACAGGAGAAAGAGCCGGGAAGGAGATCGGAAAGAAACCGATCAAGATCGAAACTATTCCGATAGAAATCGGAAGAAACAGATTGAAGATCCGATTTTATTCGAAAAGAAAAGCACAACAAAAATGAAGAGTCGCGAATTGAGATCATTTCTTCTGAAAGATCCGAGAGAGAGAAGAAGAAGAAGACTCAAGCAAAAGATTTTACAGAGAAACCTCTCTCTCTTCTAGAGAGAGGAGCGACCTCTATCAAAGCCGGTTTGGTTCTTGAAACCGCAAGTTATTGGTCTTGCTAGTTTAAAATTAAACGGAATTAAATAGCTCTCTAGTCTACTCTCTCATATTTAGTGAAGAGTGATTAACATAAACGACACATTGTCTTTTGAAAGTAACAGATTAAGACATATTAGCCATAGGGAGGAGTTTTTCAACTGTTCATTTTTTTAATGGTTAACTTGTCCTTGGAATCAATGACGTTTTGGTTTGTGTGTGACTAAAAGAAAGAGATGGAAGTTAGGTTAAAAAAAAACCAAACGTGAAGGGAAAAAATTTTGTTTTGTATTTTGAAAATTTTGCTTTATAGATGATCTTTCTAGAAGATAGAAAAGGCGAACTCGAACAATCTTTCTTATTTATTTATGTAATGTGCGACCATAAAACTTTATAATAGTTATTTAAGTATTTATTGGTTTATATAAAACATAAAATTATTTTAATGGATACAATAAATTATATTAAAAATTATATAATTTGACATTCATTTTGATATATTTTGTAGATTTTTTATAAAAACTTATGGACGTTAAAAAGGTATAGCCCAAATGCATTTGCAAAGTATTATGGACAAGAGTTTTTGGACAAATCGATATGGACGTTATTTTGGTAACTCTGTTATTCATTTTGTGTATGTGTCCATGTGAATGGTTTGGTTTGAAACTTGTTGTTTCTTAACTAACTTCACGGACCGGTGTCTATTAATAAGCTATATAGGTATCGTGTGTCAATTGGATAACAAGTGCCTAAATGGCTATCAACACGTAATAAAAGTAAACCGGTGTCCATTAACATATATCCATGAAGTTGATATACAAATTTCCACTACATAATGTCCACACGGAATTATGCATACTAATCTTGACTAACATTTTATAAATCAGTTGTCCATTTGAACTTGTCCACACGGAAAATGATAAACGATAAGTTCTAGTAAGTTATATATGATTAATCTAATTTCTATTCAAGAACACATGTTTATCTAACCGTCCATCTAACCGTGTCCACACAGACATTTAGGATGAACACGAAATCGATTATACGGTCTAGCCGTCATTAGATTAGTTATCCATCATGGACAACATTCTATGTATATATATTCCACATTTACTTTTTGCACATAGGCTCGTGGACAAACAATAATTTTGATATTCGGTTTTGTGTATATACAGTTTTTATGTGGACAACCATACATAGTTTTCATGACTCCTTTGGTTATTTCTAATATTCATTACGTGGACATTCATATCACTCATTTGGTCACTACGTGAATTTTTTACCATTTTGGGGGCAATCATACATAGTTTTCATGATTATTTTTAATATATATACAACTCCTTTGGTTGTTTTGTGGACACATATTCGCTTTGGTTTCGGGTTGTGTTCATATATAATTATTTTGTGGACATTCCTACATCATATCTGATGTACAATAGTATATTAACATTTATGTACATGATTTCATAGACAATATTTTCACATTAATACCGTAAAAAGCTTATGGACATTAATCCGTAGACACAGTGTTAACTCGTAGGAGTCTTCTCAAAAGGCATTTTTAATAAATGTGAGGTGGTCAATTTTTGAATAGACGTTTAGCCGCTTGTTGGAGTATCTATCGATATCAAACAGTCTCTGAGAAAGGCAGATGTCTGTTAACAATAAAACAGTACATTAAAAGATGTAATAAAAGAATATAGCTTCCACATAACAGCATGTGAAAAAGTACATGTAGATGTCCATGAAATGTAAAATTTAAGTTTTCTTTGTAATGTGTGTCCTATCAATAGTGTCTATGATGTCCATAAAACATATAATAATTTAACATGTCTATTTAAAGATGGTTGTACAAACAGAATTGTCGATTCAACTAATAAGACTGAATTAATTAATATGAATACTATATATCATCTCCATAAAATATTTGTCCACAAGATGGCTAATGAAAAACGACAACTATAATGCAGCAAAAAACAGCATGTGAAAAGTACATGTAAATGTCCATGAATTAATGTCTATACATCTAGTGAGACATTTTATCTTTCACCCTCACAAACCTTCGTCTTTCTATTTTTTTGAATCGCTGCATGGTGTTTTATTTAAATTGTTGATTTCATTTCAAATTTCTAAATTCATATTTAAGTTATAATTAGAAGAATGTAAATGGTGTATATATTTTTTTATAAATTATTTTTAGAAATATTGAATAATTTTAGGAATATGTGTTTATATATAGTTATATAAATGTTTATTTATGATCTGCGGTTGATCCACGGTTGATCCAATGATCCGATGATCCGGAAGACTGTCCGGGTCGGGTTTGGAGTAAGGTATAGAAAACGATGGGTTTCTTTGTCTATGGTGTGTAATGAATGGGCTTATCTAGGCCCCTTAAATGTTTGTTTAGAGTCCAACGAAAAAGATCCACTGGGGGGAGACAAAAAAAAAAAAGCGGCGCGATGCCACTTGGGTGAGAGGATAAGCGTGAACCGTAACAGCCAAGTCAGCATTAATAGCGGTTAGGTGTTGAGAAGTCTTGTTATTGTCGGACCCGCTTTGTCGCATAAAGCAACCAGACTCTCCACGAATATACTTTCTTCCTCTCTTTCATTTATTCCATTTCTCTTTCCTTTCTTTCCTTTTTCTATTTTTTTCTCTAAAAAATAATTACATTCCTTAATTTTCCATTCTCCTTCAATCATAGATCCTAAGTATATCTACTTTACTCTCTTCTCCTGTACTCGTCTTCGCGTCATCGATCATGGAGTTTTTCCTAGATATGCTTCTGACGGCGGTTGTTGCGCTTTTGTTTTCTTTCCTTGTGGCCAAGCTCGTATCGATGTCTATGGCCGGGAACACCGGTGGAGGAGTAAACGATCGGAGTTTTGATCAGGCGGAGAAAACCGATATCGGCGTCGGTGATGATTTAGTTACGGTGGAGGAGCTTCGTTTTGGTTTGAAAATGGATTCTAGAGTGGTTCAGAGCGAGAGGAAACTCTGTGTAGATGATGATGAGAATGTGGAACATGTGGATCGGCTTGGAAGCGAAGCTGATCGAGTTGTTGATGAAGCTGCTAAAGGCGAAGAATCGGTGGTTCTAACTGCGGAAGCTGATGAGTCCTTGGCTGGTATCTCGCCGGGAAATGTGATTGCCAAGAATATGGTAGTTCGTGGAGAAGAAGAACAGATAGAAATAAGTGAAGAAATCGGTGATGAACGCCAAGAGTTGATTGTTCGAACGGCGGAAGCTGAGCCCACTGCTTCTGCCTCGCCGGAAAACGTGGCAGCAGAGGAGGTTATGATTCAAAGACAAGCGGAGGAAAGCGAATCGACACAAGGAAGAAGTGCAGAAAACGTCGTAGTGTCGGAATCTGAGGAGGTTAGGGTTGAAGAAAGTAATACTGTGGAGGAGAGTGAGAACAAAATAGAGATGAATACTGAAGAAGAAGGAGAGGAGAACGAAGAGAAACAAGAATTGAATATTGAAGAAGATGATGATGATTGGGAGGGAATTGAGAGGAGTGAACTGGAGAAAGCCTTTGCAGCTGCTTCAAATCTTTTGGAAGTATCCGGGAAAGCAGAAGAAATTGGTGATGAGGCTAAGATGGAGCTATACGGCCTGCACAAGATTGCAACTGAAGGGTCATGCCGGGAGGCACAGCCTATGGCCATCATGGTCTCTGCTCGTGCCAAATGGTACTCTATAGAGTTTCTTAGTTGATATAGTTTTTAAAGCTCATTGCTGATATAGAAGGGGGCTCCATATACTAAGAACTAGGAGGGACAAAGCTTTAGACAATATCTGATCATCTAGTTAGGACAGAACCAGCAATTTATGTAGCTTGATTGCTTTTAGAGCATGTTCAACAACTGCTATGTGAGAGTGACACAGAGTGCTTACCGTGTGCTAGGAATGCTTGGCAAAAACTTGGAAACATGAGTCAAGAGGAGGCAATGGAGCAGTATCTTGCACTTATCTCAAAGGAGATCCCTGGTTTGATGAATACTGCTCATACTGTGAGTTGTTATATTTTGAGGGTTTAGATTTCATCTGGATGTCTTTAATGGCTTTTGAGGTCTGACAAGCTTTGACTTATTATCTATTATCTCTCTCTTTGTCTCTCTCTACAGGCAGGGAAGATGCCAGAAACGGAAACCTCTGTTGTCTTACCTTCTAATTCAGGATCATTAGAAGATCCGACCACCTTAGACACAGTTTAAGGTGAGTCCAGTCTCCAGTGTTTAAGCAGCCAAGGCTTGAAGAAGGATCTTTGGGAATACAAAGGCAAATTTATTCTTTTGCATAAAAAATATGTTTCTCAAAGATAATCATAACTTGGCTCGTCTAGTGTCTACATTATTCGTTATCCTCACCCAATAGTTTAGGCTTTTCAGTCGGTCTCTTTGGGTTGGAGGAGATTGCAGCAAACAAAAAATACTTAAAATACTTATGTGTGTGTGTGTGTGTTGATTGGTTGATTTATGGTGTGTAGATAATGCTAAGACCTATGAATCAAACAAGGGAACTTATATTTTTGATTATACGTAACAGCAAGCTAACTGCTAAAGCTGATTGCAGTTAAACCATAATCATGCATGTTTTCTTACTTTCAATCTCTAAGTGAAGCCTTCTCACAGCCAGCGTTGTGTACTCTTGTCTCTAACCAGCTTACCTTGTTACGAGCGTTTGGAAGCAGTCAACTACTACTTTATTCCATCGACGAGAGACTGTTCACATTGGAGACCTGATGCGGATATGAATACGATCGACGTGTGCGGCATTCAGTCTTTCGGATTTTCAAGGGCCGTCTGAAACGTGTGTGCGGTCCTCTTTCAGCCGCTAGTCTCTACTTCGACTGGGCCATTTCCAAGGTGGGCAAGCTATTAAACAAAAGATAACTCTCTTTGGAATTCCCGTCGATGTCTCCGGACTCCCTAAGTTGCCGTCAACCACAATGGGTTCTGGAATATTAACCGAATCCCCTTTTGAAGCTCACGCATAAACGCTCTCAAACAGGTTTCCCCCTGACTCTTAGGATCTAATAATCCATGTGCAAGTGCCGTTCACATGGAACAACTTCACTATGTGATCAATAGACAGACAAATGGAACCCTAGCGAGCAATTCACTCTAATTCCAAGACAGAACCTGATGTTTCCATTAGCCTTAATGCTCTTCCACGTTTGTCCAATTTATTTCTGTAACACCGTGTAATGAGTTAGATGCGAAATCTGTCCCAAAACAGTAGAATTTCAAAAAGGGAAATCCGCTTTTATTTCATCTTTTGGCATACAATAAAGAACTGAGATTTTGAAAGAAACAATAAACAAGAAACGAAGAAGAAACATCCAAGAACATTGTGTGGAAGATGAATCAAGGCACGATCTTGAAAGCCTTGTACTTGTCAATCCAAGAGATAAAAGAGTTGTTCGAGTTCCTGAAACCTAAGAACCCATGTTCCTTACTCTTATTCATACTATCAATCATCCCTTCAGCTCCAAGTACAACATCAGCAAACCACCACACACCAACTTCATCAAGTTTCATCTCCTGCAACTGATTCTCCTTAACCATCTCCTCCCACACTCTCTCTTTACCTTTCATCATCTCCACCAACCCCAAATTCTTCCCTTCCTCAAATCCATACTCCTCGATCCCAAACTGCTCAGCAAGAATCTTCCACAGATGCTTCCACTTGAAGATATCGTCGTTGTTGCAGTTAAACGCCTCGTTCTTGGCGTAAGGATCAACCGCAGCCCATATCTGCTGCTCAGCGACCAAATCCGCGTCTGAGGTTGCAGTGAAACCTTCCCACGCCTTCTTGCTCCCAGGGAAAACCAATGGAGACCCTTCGTGTTTACAGATCGCTGCGTAGACGCAGAGAGTCCCGACAATGTTCAACAAGCTGTAAGGAGAGAATCCAAAGATGGTGTTCGGTCTATGTATAGACCAAGTCACATTCTCATTCTTCTTGATCTCTTCAAACAGAATATCCTCCAGAGTGTAATAGAAATTCTGGATCTCCAATCTCGGCATATCCTCCGTGAACGGCGGATCGTGACGATACACAGACTTGCCGAAGCTGTCCAACGGGCCGAGGTAGTGCTTGATCCCCGTCTGGAGACAAACGTGCCGGAGATTCGGCGCGTTCGGGACAATCGCAGCCAGTACGTTACGGAGCATGGAGCCGTTGGCATCGCAGTTGTCGCTCTCAGAGGAGCGGTTTGTCCAGGTGACGTAGAAGACGTGTGTGACGTCTGTTAAAGGGGAGAGCTTGGATCGAGCGTCTTCAGCGTTGGAGACATTACACTGGATGTATTCGATGGGATGATCAGCGTTCCAGATAGGACGAGGACGGCGAGCCACGCCGTAGACTTTCCATGGACCGCCGGGTGTATCGGAAAGAGGGAGAATCTCCGCCAGGCTGTTTCCGACGATTCCGGTGACGCCGATTATGAGTGCGACGCTCTCGTAGCTTTGTGTCGGCTCATCGTCGTCAAACTTTTTCTGCAAAAAGATAAGATTTTTATAAATCAGTGAGTATGAAGGAGAAGATGAAGATCGGAGTAGGATCAATGGATTGGGGTTGAATTTACCTTGGCAGCTCCGATGGCGCCAGCCCACCACCAACTCATTTCTCGATCAAATCGGTGACGAGAGAATAACAGAATAGAGAAGAAGGTAATGTGATTTTAATGGCTACTCGCAGTTTGTCTTTTAGCCTTTGTTGTCATTTTATACAAATGAAAATATCTTATAGTATAAGTTTATATAAACCTTACAAAAAACATGAACTTGCCGACCATAAAAACATGAACTTTCACACAAACTACTCGAGGGGCATCACTAATATTCTGACCAACCTCTATTATTGTATGATTCCGATTGAAGTAGAAATGTTCTGACCAAACTCTATTATTGCAGAACTAACTCTTCCTGACAGCCTGGCTAATGGACAGAACAATATTTGTGCCAGCTTTAAATCTAATTCACATAATTATCAATCAACAAAGTTCCGAATTTTACAACAACAGATGAAAACCAATGGAGACAATACATTAATAGTAATTATTTTTTAGAGTAAAATCATTCATAAGCAATAAGAACAAGTACAAAGGCACAAGCTTTAATAGATATAATTTATTTGGAGTCTGGGATTCTCTTAGTGAAACTCATCTTCTCGAAGTACCGAATGGAGAGGAGAGAAAGGGAGAGTTTCAATTCGTCTTTACCCAATCGAGCATGTGGATTTGGGTTTGAGAGAGGCCAGAGATAGAGTGAGTGGAGTCTTCGGAAGCCACCAAGGGCCATGACGACAGATCTGAGCTGGTGTTGGCCGCATCCCAAGTTAGCCCAGTGACGCGTGCAGATCAGCTCCCATATCCGCTCGTCTTGTGCTGTCCTGTGCCAGATCTTGCTCACGCAAGAAGACGTAGCTAAGGTCTTCGCGTCGACGTGCTTCAACACCTCGTAGAGTAGATTCTCGTCTAAGTTCGAGAATCCGATTTCTGATCCTTCTTTGGTCTTCATCTTCTTTGTCTCGTTCCTTGCATCGTCGTCTGAAAGAGAGTTTGAAGAACTGCGTTTCATCTGGAATTGATTCAGAGGAGAGATGAACAAAAGTAATGAATTGAGCGAAGATGAGAGATTGGGTTCTGAGCTATGGATGGACCCTAGAGGAGGGGCCTTCTCTTTGAATATTATCGAAGACGACAAAAAGAAAAGATAAAGTGACGAGTTTACCCTCACAGCTATTTTTGTCTTCGTAGTGTTATTCAAATGTTAATGACTCATTAAAGAGTGTTTTACAGGTATAAATTCTTATATAATTTTGGTATGTTTAGTGAAAATATACAGAGATCAGAGTCACGTTTCGAATTATTTACATGATTGATATAGAGTTTTGAAATGTTTGTGACGTCAGATAAGTGATCATAAATAATTTACGCAGGCACTATTAATTATATGCCTGGAAATACTATAACATTTGAGTTCCAAGCAGGCATTTTTAAGGAAATGTTCTATTACCAAAATCAATACCTACTAACTTCTCTATAAAGGTACAATTTAAACAATAGCAAAAAATTACTAGCAAAATTGCGATGAATTTTCTGCGTTTAACCAGCAGAAACAAAAAAAAACAGAATTGTATATCTTGGTATGGGTAATGATTGTCCTGCCTCTTGGCGGGCGGAATTATCTCAGTGAAAGTCGAAACGAACTGCTCAGATTTGAACGCCATGACAGAAGACCCTCAAAAGTGGCCGGGTTTTAGGATGGAGTTGGAATTTTTCACCTCCTTTAAATATGGCTTTGTATCTTTTGTCTTAGTTTTATTTTCTAGGAATGCAAATGTGCGTGCCCGACTCCCTTGCAAAAGGGACGAGAGCATGCAATGTTATCTTTTCCCATGTAAGTCATGACGAATCGGACCGGATAACCTTACGAGGTGAAAATCCGAACCGAGCAACTTTGATTTAATTTATGGAGTTTTAGTTGACAAAAAGAAAAAAAGTATGTGTAATGCATTAAGTCATTTGTCTAAATAAGCATTAAGTCACCAGATGTTTCATGTGCCTTTTTGCAATGATGATGTTTCTGATTTGTATGTCAATCTCCTTGAACATTTGCATTGGTGTAATAGATTGACAGTTGTGCAGCAGATTAATCCTCTGTTTCCAAATGTTATAGACTGTCCCTTGAGCGAATGTGACAGAGAGTTTACTAGTGGTAAGAGGAGAAGAAGAAGTCACCATTTGGACGCCGTTGGTCAACGACCCTCGAGGTAACATGGGAAAGGGGATTTAGAAACGGCGTCTGTAAATTTCAAGTTGTCTTTAGGTCAAATTTATGATGGATCAAAACTGTGAAGAATAAGTTAGGTTAGACATGTGACAGTTTCATAAAAAGTGCAATATAATGAAAAATTGGATTAAGATATAAAGTCCAAAGACACAAATCACAAACACCAAAGTTATAAACAATATAAAAAGATCTAGGATTTTCTCTTATTTAACAAGCTGTGTTTTTCCTCTTAGCTTGTTCTAGGGCGTTTTGTGTTTCTCTTTGACTACAAAACTGCAGTAGTAGAACAAATACTTGTTGTTTTGTATTCTTTGAACTTTTTGATGTAGTTGAAGTTGAGGGACAAGAGTCTCACTCCTCAGACATAGCGGTTAGAAACTGTGATTTGAGTTAACAATTTGTTTGTGTCCATTTATCTTTTGTTTGCGGATTTGTCTTGTGTCTTGATCTGATAGAAAGATCCAGGTTTACCTCTGATTCCAACACTTCGTTCAAGATTGCGATCGTTGATTTTGATGTGATCGATCAATTCTACACGAGGATTGTCTCGTTTGAATTTTTTTGGAGGAAGGTCCATCTCATGCTCTGTTGTCACTTTGCTTTTGTTGGTTGGTTAGATCTCGAATCCCTTTCATAGTTCGTCTTATATGCTCTTGACTGGTCATGCATCTCTTTGGTCGTAGTTATCTTTCCCTTGC
The DNA here is from genome assembly GCA_030180135.1 of Orychophragmus violaceus. Lineage (NCBI taxonomy): Eukaryota > Viridiplantae > Streptophyta > Magnoliopsida > Brassicales > Brassicaceae > Orychophragmus > Orychophragmus violaceus. Next base: position 101,695,983 of record CM058233.1, on the reverse strand, counting down.
ATCCCGCTCTCGTTGATGGCTTGTTGTTTGTGACTTTTGATCTCGTGGTTATCGAGGTAATGGGATCTTCATTGTCTTGTGGTGGCGTAGTGAGTCGGATCCATCCTTCTCCGTCTCTTTGGTTGTTGATGGTGTTAGTGTTGTTGCTTCATCCTACTTCTTTCGATGAGATTGATGTTTTTGTTATTGCCGTTTTCCCTTTGTCGTATAAATATACCAAAATTCTCACAGACAGTGTCAATTGTTGAAGCCGAACTTTTACAAAAAATATCAGGTAATTAACCAAGATTTAAGGACTGAGTATTTCAAGACTTAAATATTAAAGTCAATAACAGAAAATCAGGAAAATGTACTCGTTTTATTAACTTAGAATTCGAAATTGATATGTGACTTCTCTACTGTAAAATTAGGATTGAGTACAAAAATAAAAAATAGATCTTTTTTTCGTACATGGTAAATATATTTATATAAAGAAAATTATATTAATTTTCTAGATTTTCTATAATATGATAATGTTAAATATGGATTCTCATGATTTTTTTTTTTTTTTTTTGAGATTTGTATTTATCTTCTTCACTTTTTATATGATTAATTTACTTAATCATATTTTTACTCTTTTTGTGTAGTTTGATGTGGGCTTGGCCATGATGAATCTTTCTTCCTCGTTATTGAGCTTAAGTTGATGGATCGATCTTGCTGTTAAATGGAGCTTTTGAAGAGTATTAAACCCACCTTCACCCACACACGAAACACATGATCCAACTATGAGCAAAAAACAACAAAATTGAAAATACACAAATCTCCACATAGTTTCATCACCTTTGTTTCATTAATCTAATAAAGAAAAACGAATTGCGATTCTTGAGATTACCTTGGTGATGCTAAGAGTTTTATAGTTTCTTCTTCCTCAACCTTTCTTACGTTTGGATAAATCATTTGGATGGTTGTTTCTCCTTCTAGATCTCGAGGATTGGTTCTATAGCCTGTGTAATAACCAAACGGCACGTTATTGGATGTAACATACACAAATTTACTCTTTTTGTGGCTGAGTTTTAGATAATCAAGACACACTATACATACCACCTGTTGTAATAGTAATACTCAAGGACTCTGATAGGAATTGTTGTGTCCAAAACAAATTCACAAATATCTTTGTATATAGAAGTTACCACAAAATGTCAAAATGTAGTTTAAACATTTGGGTATCCCTAAAATCTTATAAAGTTTTAATTTGTTCATCTCATATCTTTTTTTTGTCATACGTTCATCTCATATCCAAATGTGAGATTTTATACGCATACTTTTGCTCCTCTCAATATAAAACATGAGTCGGATAATGGGTAACGAAAGTTACTTGGTATGAACATGAGACTAATTATCTTCTCATATATTGGATAACAAGATTTTATCGAAAAACCGTATAGCCGACCAAATTTGATTTAATAAACAGATACTGATACTGTTGACAAAACAAGCCTGATATGCAATGCTATTGTTTGTACACCTCTTCTCAGAGGCGGACCCACACTTAAAAGAGATGTGACACGTGCCACATACTAAAATTATACATGTTTTGTGCACTTAGTACTGATGGAATTCATTAGTTCTTTTGCTTGAGCAGCTCATGAGTGGTCCATCCCGCCTGGCTTCGACCCCTTAAACTCAACTTTTGCTCCTCAATTTTTTTTTTCCAAACACTTTATTCTATTCTTTTATTATCTTTCCATAAATGTTTTTTCATGTGTGTTTCTTAAAAATTTTCTTTATTTCTATAACATAGTGTTCTTTTATAATTTAGTGTTCTTTTATTTCTTTTCTTTTAGTATTAGTTTCTACCAAACTTAAATTGTAATTTCTTCGTATTTTACTATAAAAATCATTTTTATTTAATATTTGTCTTTTCAATATTTACATTAAAACAAAAACAAAAAATAATAAATCTATAAAAAAAACTATTGTGTGAATTATACAATTTTATATCAATATTACTCAAAACATATATCACATTTATGAGAAAAAAATATTTATATTTTTAGTTTAATTCAATTAAATATTCTTAAAATAAAAATGAAATTTTAATAATTTATAGTATTTTTAAACAATATATAAGTATATTAATTATATTTAATATCTTAATATATTGTGCCACACATTAAGTTGTATTCTGGATCCGCCCCTGCCTCTTCCTTCTCCCTTTTTCATTTGGATTTGTAACCTCTACAAGCAACGATTATGGAAGGAAAGGAAAGTTGGAGACAGTTTCAAAAAAGGAATGATATCACTCTTTGAAACAAAAGCATCTCAACCGTTGGATTAAAAATAATTTCTTAAAATCCTCTAAATCTCATTTGTTGGATAAAATCGTTGTTGCTATTGAAAAATACTTTTTGAGTTTTTGTTCAATAGATTTCCGTGACAAAAGCTGACTTGTTGTGTGGTGAACCGAATGGGTACTTGTTGACTGGACTAGTTGGTACATAATGAGCCGGGCCGGTAGTCCCTACCAGCTCCCACACACACGCTTCGCACGTGCAGTTTAATAAAACGCGAAAACGAAAAAAGAGACGAATATACTGCTACTTATCTACCAATCGCATCATATGAATGATTTTAGAGTTATTAAATATTTATTAACAAAGAATAATCGAATTTTCTTCTCTCCCGTTTTCGCGAAAACTTTTCCTCCGAAGAAGAAGACGACGAGGTTTTCTCTCAGAGCGGCCAACCGTCGTTGCCGGAGCTAGAGCGGTGAATATTATAACAGTGTATACAGACATAGAGGGGACCGGAAAGGGATTTGGGAGATGCGAGTGCGCATCGGTTTTGGCGGAACGACCAACTCGCTTGACCTAGGGTTTCGTCTTCCTGGTTATCGGCGGTGGTGAGACGTTTGCTTCTTTTATTTCCTTCGTTTTAGAACGATGCGTAGCTGTAAAATTCGCCTAGGGTTTATTAGTGGTGTTCATTTGGTCATTTCTCTTCATTTTATTTATTTATTTATTTTGATTGTCTGAATTGATCACTGTAAATCCTAATCTCATATTACTTGTCCACATGTGTTGAATTTTGATAGTTTTTTTTCTTCGAATTTTAGGGCTTTGATCCTGAATATTAGGATTTAGGTTTGGCAGTATATTGGGGTATATGTAAGTTTATGAGATTGGGCGTTTTTCGATGCTTTTATCCTTTTTATCTGCGATCAAGAAGGTTTCTCGTAGTTGTCCTGTAAATTGTAGTTATTTGTTTTGGTACTATGCCAAATGCCAGAGTTTTTATGTTATTTTCGACATTGGACCTTTCTAGTGGCTATCTTTTTCAGTTAAAATACAAACATAAATGGAATAGCAAAGCATGATAAACTCAATTTCGTATTTAGAAATTCCGGAACAGTTCTGTCTTCATTACTTGCCACAGTAAGGCTAAGGCCACTAAGTTTCTCTTGTTATGGTTTTGTTTTTCTCAGGAGATAGAAGAACCTTTTTTCCTTCTAAGGGTGTTCAACATTGTTGGGGTTTTCATACTTGAAGCAGTATGGCGCTCGAGGATTTCTTTACCCTAACAGAATTAAAAGATGGACTCACTGTCACTTCTCGTGTCGAAGAGCTCTTGTCTGTCATGCGGAGTAATAAAGATTCAGTTTTGAATAATGCTGGCGATGCTTCTAGACAATGGACAGCTGTTGCAAGCACGATTGCGTTCACAAAGAACAGAGAATGTCTTGATGTTTTTGTAAATTTAGATGGACTCCGTTACTTGAGTAGCTGGCTAACAGAAGCGCAGATGTTGGCTAACGATTCGATTGATAGATCTGTAGAGGAGTCAATTCTTGCTTTGTTAGAAGCTCTTCAAAACCTAGGTGTAGATGGTTCGAGGTTAGTTTCTTCTGGGATATGGGTTGCTGTCAAGAAACTTATTGACCATGGTAGTTCTCGTGTTCAGGATCAGGCGAGAAAGCTCTTTGGTAGCTGGAAGGATAAGGTAGATTATGACCGTTCTGAACGTGACACTGAAAGCTGTAGCAAAGCTCATGAAGATGAGATGAGAATTGTAGCAGCAAGCATGGAGAGCAGTGGGCTAAAATCCGGTGTTACTCTTTGCTCAACGCAAAGTAGTAATGAAAAACAGTGTACTAAAATAGCAGATGAACCCTTGCTGTTAGGAAGCTCAGGAGAAAACAACCCAGATCAAGATAAGGATCTGGAACTGCAGAATGACAGGGTTGAGTTTGCCTCAAACGTGAATTCTCACTGCTCTAATACGATGACTGAAACTTTAAACGGCTCTTCTACCGGTGATATTATTATGAAAGGTGTTCAAGAAAATCTTTCTCTGAAGGAAAAAGGCTCCATGAGGGAGACAATTATTCCTACTGGCTCTAGTAGCCTTCTTAATTCAGAACGCGGTAGTGTTGAAGGCCCATCAAATGCTCGTCTGGGTGCTGAGATATCTAAGGAAAAGCAGATGGGAATCTATGGAAATTTTCTTGGAAAAATGGGTGGACCTGTAGCAGTGTCATCTAGTTCAGCAGGACCTGTAGCTGTGTCTTCTGATTCTGTTATTGCCAGTATGGAGTTGGAGAAAAATAGTCTTTTGCAGAGTAGTCTTGATTCAAATGAGGTGAGCAGGAATGCGTCTGAGACAATATGTGGGTCGCACAATGTGAGTATTGCCCATAATAGCAAACATGTGCCTTCATTGGCTCATGTAACGGACAATCAGGATTCTGATAATTCATCAAGATTATCAGGTGGTCATGGTAGAAATAATAACGGTGAGAGTGACAGTATGACTGCTCATGCTGAGAATGAAGACAAAAAAGATGATAAGGGCCATTTAGACACAAATAAGAGAATAAAACGGAGAAAAAAACACAGATCTTCTATATCAATGACTGTATCCCAGCGTCTTGGAGCAATTGACAAAACAACCGCTGATATTGACCTTGGTATTTTGGATGCCTTGGAGGTCGCTACCAAAGTCGCACAGGAAGTGGCAAGAGAAGTGGACTCTGGGGAAGCTTCTCACAGTTCTTCAGAAGAACTATCTGATGAAAGTGGGCAGTCTGGTTCGCAAGACTCCCACGATGATGAACTACACGCAGGTTCTCCATCTAAGGGATTATCAGTGGGTGAAAGCCATTCCTTTGAGAAACCGCATGTTGGAGATGACGATGAATTGGATGAGAAGAATAACAAACGTGAGAATGGGATGATGAACAGTGATGATGTTAAAGAGAAGCACCTGGCAGCAGCTGCTAGATCCGAAATAGGAAGAGAGAAAAGCCCATGTGGCTTTGATCTCAATGAAGATATTTGTCCTGATGAAACAGATGTCATTATGTCCTCCATATCTACCAGCACTATTCCTATTATTTCTACTTCACATTCTGGAATGCCTGCAGCGGCACCATTGCAATTGGAAAGATCTCTTAGTGCAAAAGGATCAGCTGCTAGTAGTGCATCTCACTCAGAATTACCTCATAAAGTTCCTAGCGGGGATTTAAGAGAAAAGCAGGTGATATGTCGTGGTATCGATCTGAATGTAGCTGAGGTAGGAGATGATCAAGTTGAAGATGTAACTCCCTGGAAACAGTTTCCTTTCTCCTCATCAAACTCTGGGGCTGGAGAGTCGTCACATGAAGCTAATCTCCGGGGATCAAGCAGGTTTAGCTTGGATTTGAATTGTACAAACGAGGATGATGACATGCCTCCACCTCCTGAGTTGAAGATGGAAACGAGATTGTTTCTAAGTCACAATGGTCAGCAAAGCGCGTCACCTGGCTCCTCATTGTCAGTTGCTCAGCAATCAGGCAAGGAAGTAAACTTTGACTTGAATGACAGGCCACAGTTTTTCATCGATTCACGTGATCACGGTCCCTACTATGGGCAGCACCAATGGAGCACAGCCCCCTATGGAGGGCACAAATTGGATGAACCGGTTATCTCTATATTGGGTACAAAAGTGGACGTTGACAGAAAAGAGTCTGTATCCCAGATGGCTTCGTTCTTGTCCAATGGCAAGTCTCTCGAGCCAGCAGCAGGATTATTCATGGGAAGAACGGGCAACTCTTTGGGTTTAGCCCCTGGTGTTTCCTTTTCTCCAGCACCTATGTATGGGTACAACGGATTGACTGGTCCTCCTGGTATGTCAATGTCATCAGCGCCCATGTATGTTCCTGGAACAGCTATTCCATACATGGTGGACGCAAGGGGTACGCCAGTGATGATGCCTCAGATAATGGGATCAGCCGCATATGCACAGCCACCATTCCCTCAGCAGCACATGTTCATGAGCTTGGCAGGTGGATCGCCTAGTATGAATGGATCAGTGCGGCAACACTTTGATCAGAGTTCTGGGTATGGGGTTGAGATGGGAAACAGAGAGTCGCTAAGTTTGAGGCAGTTTCTATCACCGGCCCAAGGCGGGGCTATGGGAGAGCACTCGGGAGCAAATGTAGAGCAGCCGTCATCGAGTTCATCTATTAGCATTTGTGGAAAGCGAAAAGAGCCTGAGACACGTTGGGAGTTCCCTCCTCCATGGAGATGAGTGATTCACGAACAGTGGAGATTGGTTCTTCAATAGGTGGTCAGAGAATGACAAAAGTGTTGAGAGGTAACTTATAATTCGTCTTGGTGAACTTTCTTTCTTTTTCCCCATAAGTTTTCCCTTTTTTTTCCAGGTTTTTATTTCATAACATATAAATAGGAGGATTAGTTCAAACATTGGTATATGTCAAGCTTCTTATTAACCTGGTTGGGTTTTTCTCCATAAAATAAAAATTATAATATATAGTTTTGCGTTTCAAAGATCAAGAAATTGTGTTGCTTTGTGTTACTTTAAGTCATGGTATTCATCATTATCTCAGCTCTAAATAACTGTGTCATAGAAGAAAAGCAGTTTTCAGACAACTCTCAAACCAACCAAGGAATGGTGGTTCCTAGAAACAGAGTTTGAGCTGTCGTAAAAAACAAGTTCATGTCCTCTTGTTTCTCTCACGCACCTTCATGTCACTGATCAAAACAATAGTAAGAGAAATATCCAGCAGTTCAAATTCTACGCATAACCAGAACAATAATATCAGAGCAGCCAAACATAACAATGTGGAAGTAGAAGAATCACCATTTTTAGCTTTGGAAGTCCAACGTCAATAAAAAGCATCATCCAATAGTCCTTTGCCACGTGTAAGACGAATAAAGATAGTCGTCCGATCGTCCAACAAGGACGTAGGACGTGTACCACCGTCGACTTTCAAGTCGTCCATCCACTGATCCACGCTACAACCCGAAATCCACGTCGATACACGTCAGAGCTCCAATATAAAACCACCACATGGCTTCCCCGACAACAATGAACCGTTGGATCTGCCACGTTGGCAAATCATGACGAAGCTCAGGAACTGAAGTGTACGCAATTACACAGTGAATCATTTCCTATTTTACGGATCTCTCTTGGAGCTTGAAAAACATCAGTGAGTGAATAAACCTCATAGCTAGCAATCTATTGAGAGAGAGGTCGGAGCCTACGCGATCTTAACAATGAGGAAGAGGACGCTCGTGTCCGTTTTGTTCCTTTTCTCACTTCTCTTTCTTCTTCCAGATCAAGGTACAATCTAACTATTACTCGAGTGTCCATTGGATCTCTTATTCTCTATGCTAATAACGACGATGTTTCTATGATACCTATCACAGGAAGAAAGCTACACGCGAATGCAGAAGATAGTTCCGACGAGGTTTCAGATCCACCCAAGGTAGAGGAGAAACTCGGTGGTCACGGCGGTTTGTCGACGGATTCAGATGTTGTTCATAGGTTAGTGTCATAGTGCTTGAACTTTCGAATTTAGTTGCGTGCCTGATTTCGAATTCGTTTGTTGACAGAGAGTCTGAATCGATCTCGAAGAAGTCACTTCGCAGTAACGCGGAGAAGTTTGAGTTCCAGGCTGAGGTTTCTCGGCTTATGGACATTCTTATCAACTCTCTCTACAGTAACAAGGACATTTTCTTAAGAGAGTTGATCTCCAATGCTTCTGATGTAAGCCTGCGTCTTTTATCTTTCTTATTACTTTTTTTTACAGCGTAGGGAGCTAACTAGTAGTGTCTGTGTTTCTAAATTCTCAGGCTTTGGACAAAATTAGGTTCCTTGCACTTACTGACAAAGACGTTTTGGGTGAAGGTGACAATGCTAAACTTGAGATCCAGGTTAGCTACATCTTCTCAATACTTTGTTTCTAGCATGTGGTTTGTACATTTAACTTGAGAGTAGAAAATAGTTTCCATATACTTGTTTGTACTATTTGTGTCTAGTGCAAGCTTTTTCTGTCTTTCATTTCTCTAATAACGTAATGATCTGCAGATTAAGCTAGACAAAGCAAAGAAAATTCTTTCTATTCGCGACAGGGGAATTGGAATGACTAAGGAAGACTTGATCAAGAACCTTGGTACCATTGCAAAATCTGGAACGTCAGGTACGTCGCTTATGTGGTGATACGTTGATTCGTATAATAAGCGGGATCAAGAAAATTCCAAGTATTCAAGATCTTGTCTTTCACAGCTTTTGTTGAGAAATTGCAATCAAGCGGGGATCTGAACCTTATTGGACAATTTGGAGTTGGATTCTACTCTGCGTACCTTGTTGCTGACTACATTGAAGTCATTAGCAAGCACAATGATGACAACCAGTAAGTTGATTCCGGAGAGGGTTTGCAAATATACTTGTATGCATGTAAAATCATTTGGAAACGTTTTCTGATAAGTTATTTTCCATGTTCAGGTATGTATGGGAATCAAAGGCTGACGGTAAATTTGCTGTTTCTGAGGATACATGGAATGAGCCGCTTGGACGTGGAACTGAGATTAGATTACATCTTAGAGATGAAGCTGGCGAGTACCTAGAGGAGAGTAAACTTAAGGTGTGTAATATATTATAAGTTTGGAAGTAAAGTCTTCTTCTATTTCCGAGAGTGATACGAACCAAAAATTACCCAAAGCAAAGAACCAGAATAACCCAGTGTTTGTTGTAGAGAACCACAAACTCTCCCGGTGACAACTGGTCCAACAGAATTATGAACGCAGTGCAGATTTTTGTTTATTGTCTCATTGTGGTTCTTATGATCATCTTTGTCTTCTACAGGATTTGGTGAAGAGATATTCCGAATTCATTAACTTCCCTATCAACCTATGGGCTAGCAAAGAGGTTGAAACTGAGGTCCCAGTTGACGAAGATGAAACAACTGAAGATGAAACTGGTGAGTTATAATGAAACACATCAATTATAAGTTTCTGCTGTAGTGTCTTTATTCCTACAAGCCAGGCGACCCTGAGTTTTATTAATGGTACTTTGCTTCAGAAACCCCCTCTACTGAGGAAGAGAAGGAAGAAGATGCTGAGGATGAAGCCAGTGAGCAGAAGCAGAAAACCAAGAAGGTGAAAGAAACAGTTTATGAATGGGAGCTTCTGAATGATGTTAAGGCTATATGGCTCAGAAGTCCGAAGGAGGTGACGGAGGAAGAGTACACTAAATTCTATCACTCTCTCGCAAAGGTTGAAATCCTGCCTGAACAAATAATACTTGTTACACACTTGGTGTAAGATTCTCGTGTGGATTTTCCTGACCCAGTTGCTATACAGGATTTCACTGACGAGAAACCAATGGCTTGGAGTCACTTTAATGCTGAAGGTGATGTTGAATTCAAGGCTGTGTTGTATGTTCCTCCGAAAGCTCCCCATGATCTGTACGAGAGCTACTACAACAGCAACAAGGCGAACTTGAAGCTCTATGTCAGGAGGGTCTTCATATCAGATGAATTTGATGAGCTGCTGCCTAAATATTTGAGTTTCTTGAAGGTAACTAATTGAAAGACAAGTAAGGATTACCGTCAATACAAATTCGAGGGCTGAATCCCTAATGTGAGTGACTTCTGCAGGGTCTTGTTGACTCTGACACATTGCCTCTAAATGTATCACGGGAAATGCTTCAACAACACGGCAGCTTAAAGACAATAAAGAAGAAGCTTATCCGAAAGGCGCTTGATATGATCCGCAAGCTTGCTGAAGAAGATCCTGATGAGGTCCATGATGATGACAAAAAAGGTATTCCATATAACAAGCTTCTTAATATCGAACCACTTTGATCGTTCCGAAATTTGTTCTGAACTTATTCAAGTTGGCACACAGATGTGGAGAAATCTGGTGAGAATGATGAGAAGAAGGGTCAATACACCAAATTCTGGAACGAGTTTGGCAAGTCGATTAAACTTGGCATCATCGAGGATGCTTCTAACAGGAACCGCCTGGCAAAACTTCTTCGTTTTGAGACGTATGTACTTCCGTTACCTTTTTTTATTCTCACCTGTCTGCTTATTCGCAGCAGCTGGCTAAAGATATAAAATTTGCTATTCCAGAACAAAGTCCGATGGAAAATTGACTTCCCTTGATCAGTACATTAAGAGAATGAAAAAGGGGCAAAAGGACGTATTTTACATCACAGGAAGCAGCAAGGAACAACTGGAGAAATCTCCATTCCTGGAGAGGCTCATCAAAAAGGGCTATGAGGTTTGCATCGGACACGAATAAGTAAGTCTTCTTTATCGATTGCCAACTCGCATCTCACGTTCCAATACTTTGTGTTCCCAGGTCATCTTCTTTACAGACCCCGTTGATGAATACTTGATGCAATACCTGATGGACTATGAGGACAAGAAGTTTCAGAATGTGTCAAAGGAAGGATTGAAGGTTGGGAAAGATTCAAAAGTTAAGGAGCTGAAGGAAGCATTCAAGGAGCTAACCAAGTGGTGGAAAGAGAGTCTCGCTAGTGAGAATGTGGACGATGTTAAGATCAGCAACCGGTTGGCTGACACTCCCTGTGTAGTTGTAACGTCCAAGTTTGGATGGAGTGCAAACATGGAGAGGATCATGCAATCCCAAACTCTCTCGGATTCAAATAAGCAAGCTTACATGAAGGGAAAGCGGGTATTGGAGATCAACCCACGACACCCTATCATCAAAGAACTCAAGGAAAGAGTTGCTAGCGACCCAGAGGTAAACAAACATAAGACCCATTGGTTCTTTCTTGTTTATCTTCCGTCTACTTTTTATCAGTTGAGTGATCGAGATAAACAAATTGTTTCAGGATGAGAGTGTGAAAGAAACAGCACAGCTCATGTACCAGACGGCTTTGATCGAGAGTGGTTTCATACTCAACGACCCAAAAGACTTTGCAGGCCGTATTTACAACTCAGTCAAGAGCAGCCTGAAGATCAGCCATGATGCAGTTGCCGAAGAAGAAGTTGAGGTAGAGGAAACAGAGACCAGTGAGGAGGCTACTGAGACGAAATCAGATGACTTGGCTGGTGGTCTAAACATTGAAGCCGAACCCGTTGAGCAAGAGACACCAACCAAGGACGAACTGTAGATTTCACTTGTTATGTTTTTCTTCTCTGCTCTCTTAGTTAAAAGCAGAACATCGTTCTACTTGAATTTCAAAGATTAGTTTTACTATATGGTTTTTGATGAGGATTATGTAAAAGCAGCACAACTTGGATTCTAGAGATAAGCGAACCCAAACTTTCATCTTTGCTATTAGCTTTTGGTACGTACTTTGTGCTTACTAGCCCCACTTCAGGACGAGCAATCTACCATACCAGTGTTCCTAAATTAACTCGGTACTAGATTTTGGGTTTAATTTTCTTTACAAATTTTACTTTTTATTCATTTTGTTAATAGTAGTTTAGATTTTTAATTATGTAATCTAATTTTCATTATAATTGTTTAAACAACATTATAAACAGTGAGTTAGCAATTTAGTTTTTTTTTAAATGAATTATGTGTTATTTGGAGGAGATATATCGTAAGGATTAAGAGATTAAAATAACGATTTCGCATTATATATTTTAATCTGCGTTGTATTGTAAGATCATAGTTTGGAAAAATATATATATGTGAAAACATCTATTGTAAAAGTTATGTGGTATATGTTTAATTGTTATTTTATTTATCTAAAATATTATTTTATAAAATACATGTTGTAGTCGTATATATAATTTGCAAATTTGATGGAACTATCCGTTAAAAACTTCATTCAAACATAAAGCATAATTTGACGCTTCAAATATTTGAATAATATAAGTATGAAATCATTTTATTATTTTATTAATTTTAAAATATATCAGCTGAAATTATTTACTATATGCGAATTTTTTTTAGAAAATTTATAATTGAGATTGGCTAATTAAATTTTCAACCCGTTTAATTAATTAAATATTTGTCAGTTTGATGGAAAAACCTGCTAAAAAGTACAATCGTAAAAACATCAATCGTAATATGTGTATATATATATATTTGAAACAAAATAAAAAGATATTAAAATATATTTCAAATATTTGAATAATATAAGTATGAAATCATTTTAATATTTTATTAATTTTAAAATATATCAGCTGAAATTATTTACTATATGCGAATTTTTTTATAGAAAATTTATAATCGAGATTGGTTAATTAATTTTTCAACCCGTTTAATTAATTAAATATTTTTCAGTTTGATGGAAAAACCTGCTAAAAAGTACAATCGTAAAAACATCAATCGTAATATGTATATATATATATATTTTGAAACAAAATAAAAAAGATATTAAAATATTTTATAAATATATTTTGAATTAAATCATAAATTAAGATCATAAATTAGAGAATCTTAATTTATATATAATAATTGATGTATAAATTATTCATTATATTTATCAATTAATTTGTTTTGATTTTAATTAATTAGGAAAGTGAGACCTATTAGATTTTGGTTGTTTGGTTACATGTTTAATAATTGTCTTGTTTGGAAACATGGATTGTAGAGATAATGTTATATTCCCTAATTATCCTTAATGAAGGTTACAAATCCTAATAATATTAAGGGCAAATTTCAGGAACAACATTTATGTACCATGGACAAACTCCAATTTTTTAATAGTATTGATTCAAGCATATATTTGGTTTTAAACTTTTAATATCCTCGACCCAAAAAAAAACTTTTAATATATGCTTAAACAATGGTATGAACCAGCGACGGTCAAGACACGAAACTTTTTTGTTGGTTATCTGTCCGAAGTTATCCTAATAGCTTTTCAGTAGTGTTAGCCACCTTGAATGCATATCTACTTGGGGTTATTTTCCATAAAACTAAGACTTGAAAAGTTATTGTTTCTGAAAATTTAAACATATATCCTGTAAAGTCAAAGACTTTATTTGCAAAGAAAAAGACTAAAACAAATTCGTGATAAAATATCTTTTTTCAACATATTGTTTTCTCTTGCATCACTTTAAAATGTAAAGTAAAATGATCATACTTTTGTTATTGTGAGATCACATGGATCTTGACCCTTGAGAGAAGGTATATATAGAGGTGTTGATGTCATCGTAAATGCTCTTTAAACTCTATCTCTTAACTTGACTTCTCCACCAAAATACTTTTCTTTCAAAAAAAAAAAAAAAACAGTGATGATCATAACAGTACTTCATTCTCCTGTCTCATTCTATTTCATCATCATCCTATTCTTCCATGGTAATATTCAAATCCATCACAATCCATGGCTATATTTTACTATAATATTCATTTATATGTAAAGCATTGCATCTGCCTTGTGTAGGAAGTAATGGTGCTACAATTACTATCGTAAACCGATGCAGCTTCACTGTCTGGCCAGGAATTTTAGCCAACTCCGGAAGCGGTGACATAGGAGCCACCGGTTTCGAGCTAGCCTCTGGAGGTTCACGTTCATTCCAAGCTCCAGCAAGCTGGTCTGGTCGGTTTTGGGCAAGAACCGGTTGTAATTTCGACTCTCAAACAGGCCAAGGCACTTGCTTAACCGGCGACTGCGGTTCCAACCAAGTCGAGTGTAACGGCTCAGGAGCGAAACCACCCGCTACACTCGCGGAATTCACAATCGGGTCAGGTCCAGAAGACCCGACTCGTAAACAAGACTTCTACGACGTGAGCCTCGTGGACGGATACAACGTCCCGATGGTAGTTGAAGCAAGTGGAGGGTCAGAAGGTAACTGCTTGACCACGGGATGTATAGCGGATCTAAACCAGAGATGTCCAGCGGAGCTCCGGTTCGGATCCGGGTCAGCATGCAAAAGCGCGTGTGAGGCGTTTGGTAGTCCGGAGTATTGTTGTAGTGGCGCGTACGCTTCACCGACCGAGTGTAAACCGTCGATGTACTCGGAGATATTCAAAACGGCGTGTCCAAGATCGTATAGCTACGCGTTCGACGACGCTACGAGTACGTTCACATGTACTTCTGCAGATTATACCATCACTATGTGCCCTTACTTGCCTAGGTAGGTTAACTTCTTTATTTTTTATTTTTGTTTATTTTTTATTGAAAAAATCATAAAATAGCACAAAAAACACATCTTATCATAAATATAGCACTAAGGAAAATAATTCACATTTTTAGCATTATTTGGATTATAAAGACTTTTATAACATTATATAATTTAGAGTTTAGGGTTTACTTTTTAAGGTTTAGGGTTTATTATTTAGGGTTTAGAGTTTAGTATTTAGGGTTAGGGTTAATTATTTAGAGTTTAGGGTTTAGTATTTAGGGGTTGGGGTTTAGGAGTTAGAGTTTAAAGTTAGGGTTAATTTAATCTTTTATCTTTTACTAAATGCTATTTTGATAATTTTTCTTCTTTTGTGCTATATTTGTAACAATGCATGTTTTTGTGCTATTTTGTGATTTACCCTTTTTTTGTTGTTTCCACTTACTTTTTAGTCTGTGCACACGACGAGCTTAGCTAGCAGAGTAATGTGATTGGTTTGAGCCATGTCTGAAAAAGAGGTTGATTCTTACTTTTTTTACACGTAATAAAGGAGTATATAATAGTCATTCCATCAAAGAAAGGAAAAAACATAAAAAGTTATAAGAACATATAATTGGCCTACCATTATCATACGCGTAAGCATATAATAAAATAATTATTATTCAAATAGTATATTGATTAAAGTTTGGAATGTGTACAGCCAAAAATCTGCATCTAATAATGGGTGGAGAGAGGGCGGTGGATTGGGAGAAAGCTCACCGTCTCCATTATCGACGTGGTTATCGGATGTCTTCAATTCTGGCTCATCAAATATTCAATCTTCTCAATATTTACTCATCTTTACTTGTGTTCTTCATCTTCTTCTTCGACGATTTTGATTTATTTTTCTGTTTCTCTTTTTTTTTTTCCGGCTTCTGAGTGTATATTCTGCATCCTATTACATTGATATGTTTCATGTTGTGCACATTAATGAACATTTAACCACATTTTGATTTATATTTTTAGAGGTACTATAAGAACAAAAAGTCTCACATAGTTATGAATAAATCTTATACATAGTATATAAGAGATACATGTTAATCCACTTATTGTAAATTAATTTCAGGTTGAAGCTTATGTAACTTAATATGGTATGAGAACTTGATTCACACCGTGCAACTCAATCCATAATCGATTGGATCCAGAAAACAATCCATCGATCATTATAGATTAATGGCCAAAAATAGAATCTACATAATATGTGATATGGGTGCCCTAAATCCCAACATAGATTCCATCGAGAATTGGTCATCACAGATTCAATTACATCGCAAAATTGTAACCAAATACAAAGAATATGAAACAATGAATGTTTTAGTAACAAATTTGTGAATGGCGTTTTACTATTGTTTATGTACAACTGTACAAAGTTTGTTATCTGACATGTTGTGTTGAATATGTGTTTAGCAACAACTCATGAGCCTTTTTCAAACTTGCTCGAACCATCAGAACTAACTAACCTATTATAAAAACCTATTAGGTAGTCAATGACCTGTATAAAAATATGATTGTTTTCGCTATAAATAGAGAATTGGGTGTTCATTAATCGCATTTATTGAGAAGCATATGTTTACTTTAAGAAGCTCGTTTAATCGACGACCTCGACCTCCCTTTTTTCATTTGTTGGATTCAACCTAAGTTACAAGCATATGTTCACTTTAACTCATTTACATTATGTTCAGGACACTTAAACTCAAATATTGACAATTTGTTACTTAGTTGAATTCCTACAATAACATTTTACAAATTTTCAAATTTTCAGTTGCAAAAGTGGTCGCAGAGAAATGTCGTCACAACTTATAAAAATACAACTAAGTGGAATAACTTATCTGATAAAAAGATATACTTATGAGGGCTTTTTATTTGGTTTGATGATAAATGATGTGTGTCCTATTAGGATTACATTGATGGAGAGATGAAAAGAACCGCAAAAACGTGATCTCTAAAAAGAAAAGAACAATAAAAAGAACAAAAGGAGGAAAAATATAATAACAGGAAACAAAAGCAGAAAAGAATAAGATCATGATAACTGATAAGCTCAAGGACTAGGCAGTTTAACCGGAATAAGCAAACCGAACCAACTTTTTTGGATATTCGGGTTTCGGTTTATGGGTTACTAGTATTAACATTTTGAAGGATAAATTTATATATCAATATTATTAAAAACTAAAAGAATATGGACAAAGTTGCAAAAATAAAAAATGATAGTATAACAAAACGTGTAACTAATTGTAGTATTTGTTTTAGGATTGGTTGACAAAAAGTTATATTATTGTCCCTTCTCCATCTTACTCTTACAAAACTCTTGATCCCTCCAATCCATCTTTTTCTTTCATTGCCCAACTTTGTTCTTGATCACTTCCTTCGGATTGATTCTTTTGTTCGTTTTTCTTTTTATGTTCTTCCTCTTTTCCAGAAAGCGACAAAAAATTTGTTTCTTTCGACTTGATATGAAATCACTTCCATTTACACTCTATTACATCAAACCACTTGGACTAGGCAGTTTAACCGGAATAAGCAAACCGAACCAAATTTTTTGGATATTCGGGTTTCGGTTTATGGGTTACTAGTATTATGGCCCGTGCGTTGCACGGACTAATATTCATTTACTATTTTATATGTTACTATTTGATTTCTCTGGATTCAGCCAACAAAAAATATGACAGCGTGGTTTGACAAAATAGCGATAGAGCCGGGATTAGTTTGAGCTCATACATTCTCGAACAAAATCAATAATGATTCTTTTCAATACCTTCTTCGGAGACTATTTTTATCTCTGATTTCGAGTATGTTGAATCCTTCGCGGGTCGTTTCGATCTTCTTCTTTTTCATACACAGGTTTGAAGGTTTTCTCTTTGTAATTTTTTCTATCTCTCAATCTATCCCGATCTATAGGGTTCGGAATCTCAGATTGATCTTGATCTGAGTTTCTTTCTTGTAAGAAATTTAAGATTTTTATATTGAATAATGGTTTTATTCAATGCATTGTGCTTATCAAATGTTTTAAAATGGTTTCTGCTCGTGTGAGATATAATTTTAAGCCTGATTGAAATAGATATCTACGTTTTGGTTGTTTGGATCTTGTTTGATCGGGTTGAATTGTTAGTGTTCCGTAGAAAATATGCAAACGAATTTCGATGATATGCTTTATTTTTACCAATTTTATTCAACCCTTAAAGGATCAATAGCTTATTGCTTACTTTTAAAAAAAATCATCTCTTTAATGTATTACATCCAAATCATCTCGCTCATGCATGCTTGGCTGGTGATAGTGATTTATATCAGAGGATTTTCTGTAATTTAGTTTAATTATTTAATATATACAACATTTATATATTTATAAGTTGTATCCAAAAAAATTAAATTATTTTAAGATGAACCGGGAAATGTAAGAAAGTAAAACTTATTGTATTGAAAATTTATATTTTTAGATACTTATTATAGACATATATTTCACAGTTATGTTTTGTGTGTAAAGTTATTAATTTAAATGGGATGTAACTATACCATTTGAAATTAATAAATAATACTTCTATTATAATTTAATAAATGGTGGTGAATAATATCTAGAATTTGTAACAAATTACTAATTTGTAGTTAAATAAATTTTAAATGTTCAATGGAACATTAATATAGGTAATTATAACTTAAAGTATTATAAGGTGGACATTGAAAGCTATATGTTTTTTTTTAAACATATACAATATTAAAGATCTTGAGAAATTTTATGCAAATTTTTGAAAAATAAATATTTTGTACGTGTAAATATTATTATATGAGATTTTGAAAACATTTTCTTCATTATATCTACATATTTATAAATTTTAGTTAAAAATTTAATCGATTTTTAGTTTATTGAGTTTTGTATTGGAAATAATTTATGTCTATAATTTATTACGTCGTTGCAAAAATATATCTTTCTATATATAATATCAACAATTAGATATGATAATAAACGCGTCCAAATTTTTTATAACTTTGATAAATTATTATCTATTACATATATATTATTTTCATTCTTTATTTCTAATTTAAAAAAAAAATTGAAAATTTTAGCCTACAGAATCAAATTTATTAAAATAGATAACTTTGAGAACTACAATTCTAAGTGGGTCTCTTTTTTAATTGATATTATTCAGTAAAAATGTTAGTTTATATATTATTGTGTGATGTGTTTATATATTATAAACTCATAAATTCAACTGAAATATGTTTTAAATTGTAATTTTCCGACTATTTTTTTTGTCAATCCTCTAAAATAATTTGTCTATTATAAGTTGCGTATTTGTTTTTTCAGTGTTGGCCACAACCGATTATAAGTTTCTTTAACTTTCGAATTTGCAGTGAATCAAACATCCTTCAAAATTTGCACATGGTAATTGTTGCCTTAGTGAAAGCCGACATATCTTTACTCATATTCTTGAAAATATATAGAATCTCCCAGTTTTAAGAAGGATCCAGTTACTGTGAACAAAAACCAAAATAAAAAAGACTCAAAATTTTATCTGTTTTGTAAGTAAGACCAATGTAGCAAACCAGATGATTGTGGTTTAAGAAAGTTACATTGTCCTATCATCAAAAATATTCCGGCAAAAAGGGGTGAAATCAGTTTCTGTTGTTAGTGCTCTGTTAGAACCGGTTTACCGATGTGTCCTAACCAACTCTACACATCATAAGTGCATAACTGATAGTGAAATCAGAAAACACAGAACATAAACACTATACCTATTATAGCTTCGGTTCTAATACTTAAAGGTAACTCCATCATTACTTGATCACCGGATTTCCAGTTCTGTTTGATTGATAGAAAGCTACCTGCAAAGCAAGAGGCAGGTCCAAAATGATTTTCATTTTCGCAATATAGACACTACAACAACACACTGGAGTCAAGCGAGTTCTTCTTTCAGTGTCTGAAAAGCTTTTTTTTTATTCTGGTAATGGATAAAGAGGTTAACAAACACAGAAGGCTCAAGTGGTACTTTCAGGGATTGTCCATTCAAAGATACTCCCATATCTGCACTCACTTAATGTTTCTTCTCTTTTTCAAATATATCTGAACTGAGTACTTCTTTTCTTACGTACCTTGCTGGGTCATATGTAAATGTATATTATCTTCATGCCCAAGAAGGATCGACTTTGCTTATGTGTTTGCAACTTGTAACATGCATGGCTATAAATTTGTCTTTATTATGAAACTGAATAGAGATGTTGTGGTTGGCTAAAACCCTTCATTATTCCAGTCCATTTATAAGTTGTTCTGATGTTCTTATGTATTTCAGCTTCTACTTAACAGAGACAATATGTTATTGTCGACCATCAGGGTTTTGACTCATCAACAAATAAGACTACGACAGATATGTGAATAATAAATATAACAAAACTGTAGAATTAGATAGAAATGCATAAGCCAGGGTTGTGAATTCCCACAAGACAATAAGAAATCACTAAACAGGGAAAAAAAATCTGAATATTCATCTAAATTGACACATTCACACAAACTATCAGTGTCAGTCTATCAAATTCGTCAATTTTCATAATAAAATGTTACCAGGATCATCGGAATCTGATAATCAATGGTTTCCCTCGGATCCCTTTGCAGCCTTCTGCTTCTTCCTTCTTCTTTTCCACTTCCAGCACGCTAAACCTCTTCGCAATCGCTGCAGTCTCAGCAGGCAGAATGTCAATGGGCTCATCATCATCCTTTGCAACTTACTTAACGCTTTAACAATGGATGCAACATCACCAGCAAGAATGGCCTCCTTTTCCTCTTGCAGCTCGCTTAACATCTTGGCAACCACTTGAGCGTTGTCAGCAAGAATGGCATCCTTTCCGGCTTGCAGCTTGCTTAACATATTGGCAACTGAATCAGCTTCAGCAGCAATGTCGCGCTTATAGTAAACAGGGTTATCTTAAAGACATGTCCTGAACATCTTTCTCGTCTCCTTGCATTTCTTGACGTCATTTTCACCGTCGTTCTTCTTGGCTTCATCCAAGCACTTCTCAGATTCTATCCATGATTCCTTGCACTCACCTGCCTTTATATAAGTGCAAAAACCCAAAAAAAAACTCAAAATTTATCTATACATGAAGTTGGTAGCAGTGCCATAGCAACACCAGATATAGAATAAACAAAATTATTTTTCAACCTTCTAAAATTTTGAATGGTCAAAAGTTTTGCATTATTGCATCTTACCTGTGTACTCGCATCCAAAATTGTCTTTGAATTCTCATATCTTCCTCTTCAATGAGCTTTGATTTCTCGTACATGTCTGCAACAAACTTAAATAATTTCAAAATTGAACAATACAAAGATTAATGTTGATGCTTAATTTTATCGATTGCAGTAATACATGTAAATGTTGGATGTCCAGAAACAAAAAATCCGTAAGGTTCGACGAATCTCTTCAAAATCATTGTACCTGTATCAATCACTTCTCGACGCGGTTTCATATTCGATGACCTCAATCCAATTGATGTTTTGAAAGAGCTTCAAAGGCGACCATAATCCGTATCGATCAAAGTATACATGATCTAGAATGATAAAAATGTCTTGAATTGCTGTAAAAAAAAAAGATATGAAGAAACCCATCGAGATCAAAATTGATATTTGAGGAGATAATGAAAGGATTAGTTGTTTTGCCTGTTGAGGAAATTTGAACTAAGCTCGCAAGGGACGATTTGATTTTAATTGATGTTATTAACAGTTTGTGTGTGTGGAAGAGGTGGAGTTCGTGGTTTCTAAATGAAAAACAGTTTGTAAATAAATTTATTAATAAAATGATTTTAAGGTTCATTATAATTGGTCCTTGGTAGTTTACGTGAAAAAGTGGAAATCGTGGCTTTCCCTTACGAACAATTTAAAGATAAAGTTTAAAAGAAAAAAACCGAAGAAAATAAACAAATTGACAATTTTTAAAAGTAAAATAAAATTGAAAATTTGAGAGCTTGACACATAAGCAAATGATGATGTGCCAGATGGAGAGAGCCTCACATTTTCTCTCTCTGACTTCTGAATTATATAATAAGGATATCGATTAACATATATTTTTGGTCATAAGCACAAATCGCTCTGCTTCTCACTCTCCATTTGTTTCGCCATGGAATGGAGAAATCGACTCAGAGACTTTTTAGCCGTCATCAATGCATCATCCACTTCTTTCTGCTTCTCCGGGGTTACGACTTTTCTCTGCTTATGAACCAACTGTACTTTCCGAACAAGTTTACGCAACTCCTATCAATAAATAATGAGACAAAACAGTAGTTGAGTACCATTACGATGCGTTTTGGATTACACCGAACTATACACCTTAATAAACAAGTCAGACACATCTCCTCTCTTTATTGAGCTCATATTTGACAAACCTGTCGATCAAAATCAACACTCCGAAGAGAATAAACTTCTTTTGTGAGTTCCACGTTTTGGCTGATCAGGCCATCAAACCATCTCGCAGCTACAGCCACATATTCTTGTGTGCTCTGAATATATTCTTTCAAGAATTAGATAATATTCTGTTAAAACAACAAACTGTAACGACCCTCTTCTTTTTCCCTTAAGAAGGATGCTAATGGAAGCCCCTCACTATATATCATTCCTGTTACCCATTCACTTACTGTAACGATCCTGAAGATGAGACTTAACTAAAGGATCCAGGAAACAATTTTCAACTTACCTTCACATCATCTTCCGACTCTGTTTCTGACTCATCATCATCATCTCTGTCTCCAGCATCATCCTTTGCTGAACTAATCAGCGACTGCAGCTTTGTGTGATCACCCTGATTAGTGGCATTAATCAGAGTGTCCATCAAATCAGGTTCAACTTCACGCAACAATTTCCCTAAGAAGCATATATATACCATATTAGCAAAACCGAACTGGATGCTAATTGCCCCTTAAGAAGAGTTCTCTCTCTTACCAATAAAGTTGAAATGTCTACGCTTTCCTTCTCGAACATCCGAGCCTAGTCTCTGCGACATAACAACAAACACCTTATCTGCATTTGTCCCATTTGAGCTTATATCGTAACTCAAAAGTGATTTACCTTGGCAAGCATCAAGGCATCGTAAACCTCTTCACCAAGTGATGCCGCTCTAGAAGATAAAAGCCAATTCATTTTTTAAACCACAAACAAAAAGTGAGGTTTTTTTTTTGTTGTTTTCAATCTTACCTCAAAATCCAATTAATTTGATCACTAGAGAAGGAAGCGAGTTCCATACCCCATCTGACGGCGCGGCGAGCGTCACGCTTTCGCTGGTTGCGGCTCCTCGTCGAGTCAGACTCATCGATATCACCATCGTCTTTAGCAATGAGAGTTGGAGGAGCGAGAGCTTCCGGTGGCGCGGGACGAACTCGTCGACGAGGTGGAGATCTGGCGGTGGAGATAGAAGGGGAGAGAAGAAGAAGAGCGGGGATAGAAGAAGGTGGCAGCTTTTTGGAGAACAAGTGGCGAAGATTACGATGACACTGCGGCGACAATTGCCTTATCGGACGTATTAGCAAACGTTCCGATGTCGGGGTCTCATATCTACTACTTGCCCACTGTAAATGTGTAAAGCGTTTTACTTTTTATACAACCCATTTTTTAAAATCTGACTTTATAATCCTCCGGTCCAGCCAGAGGGTTTAGTGTTGAGTTTTGTTGTAGGTGAGAAGCTAAAGACCAAACATTCCCTTTGGTGTCAGATTTGATTCATCAAATTCAGCCAAAGTAGCCACAAGAGAAGCACTCTCTTTGCAATGCTCTTGAGTATCGGTCCATATTTTGTGAGTTACTTGCATGCTCCTCTGCTTTGAGCTCATTTCAACACCCCATTTCTTCTTTTCCTTTATTCCAAACTTCTTTAGTATTTGCTTAGCCAACCATTCTCTCTCTCGTGTTACTGTTTTGGCAGATTGTTTACTCAGCGTCTCCGGCGAATCCTTGAGAAAACATAGCCTTCTCAGTTCCACTTCCATAGTTCAAAGATAATTAAACAGAAAATGCAGTTATAAAATGTATTGACCAGAAACCCAGTGGTGCCATTTTCAAGCACAGAGATTTGATAGTTCTGTTTCATAAGTAAATTGTAAGAAAACTGATGAAACAAACAATTTTGAGTTTTTAAAGAAAACATTAGGATATTTTAATAATGAGATCACATTTGGAACTCAAGAGAAGGGGTCTTGGAACTCCAAACACAACCAAAATGGGGAAAAATACTTCTTCTTTTTTTGATGTTCTCGTATGTTTTTTTTTTTTTTTTTGTACATATAATAATGAAGTTGGCATGTAAAAGAACACAGTACCATTACACCAATTGTAAACCATCTGGGAGGAGTTCTCGATGAGAGGAGTCTTGGTCTTGAGATATATACTTACGGCAAGCATAAAGCACTGCAGAATGAAAACCAGTTGGGTTGTCTATGAACACAAAATGGCCACCCTGCAAAAAAATTGATCAAACAAACTTCACATAAGCATCTTCTTCTCTATTTTCCTCTTAAATATGAAAACTAAAGCATATCTATTGACCTGTGGAACACGAATGATTTCGCAAGGGACCTTCATGTGTTTCCGCGCTTCCACTGCACCTTCATAGTTCATCCAATCATTCGTTCCATAGATAAAAGTTGTTGGCACTTTCCACTCTGATGCGCTGCATAAAAAAACAGTCATCGAAACTGTAAAACACTTCATCTGCAATGTGCTAATAAGAATAAGTTTTTCATCAGATTTGGTGGACAAACCTTTGTAAGAGGGGCTTCCGAGCAAATGCTCCAAAGGAGAAGATGTATTTCAAACACAACTCTCCACTAGCCTTTGCAGCCAAAGTATGGTAAACATAATCTATGATTCAAAACGAACCATCATTAATCAGCTATGCATCATCATCCTACATAGCTTCTACGGAGCTTAAGAGAAAAAGTTACTCACCGGTGAGCAATCTGGATTCCTCATCTGTTAGCACAGCTCCATCCGAATATGTACCAAATCTTGCATTTGTATACCGGTTTACAAGACCCGGACCCAAAGGACCTAATCCTCTGCACCAGAAGCATATTTTAGAAATATATAGTGAGTCTAGTAGTCCTGCCACCTAACTTCATGGCCGAATAAGTGTTGCTATGATCGAAAGACACTCATCAAACGGTTCCAATTGAGTGCAAGAAATTCGTACTAATGAACTGAGCATCTAATCAGCCTATTGGTGAACAAGAAATCCTTTATAAAAGCTTACCTAATCAGCTTCTGAGGAGTGAAATTGGACTCCCATAAATGATTTAGGACCGCACCTTTCCATGTTGCTCTGAATTTGGTGAGCCATTCCGACTTGGGATCTGATTCTGCTGAGAACCCAGCAGATCCCACCAGAACTAAGTGTTGAATATGCTCAGGATGCTGGAAAATCCAGAGATATGCCCGATGAAAAGTTAGAAATCATATAAACAGTCACTTTTTACTCATTCAGGAACGAAACATTCACCTTAAGTGCGTACTTAGCAGCAACATAACCTCCAAAAGAATGTCCTAATAGAATAAAGTTAGTGAGGTTCTTGGATTTGCGCCATTCCTCAAATGAATCGATAAACCACGCCTCTGTTTCTGCATAATCATAGAAGGAACAACTCAGTTCAACTCCATATATACAAGCCATTGAGAAAGGTTCCCATGAAATTATAGGCACGAGTCATTAACAGTAAATGGAATGAATACCTTCTGTGCTTTTACACGTAAAATCAGGCCTACTTGATCCACCCCACCTAGGAAGAAAAAGAGAGAAGTACCTCATTAGAGAGTCCATATATGTGACTAAGATTTCAGGAAAAGGCAAGTTGAGAATCCTTTAATTAGAAGCAACAAAGCGTGCAATGATGGCAAAGTTGCTTACCCAAGTTGATCAATAGCGATGATCCTAAATCGACTGGCAAGGGCATCAAAGTTACGGAAGAAAAAACCTTGAGAAGCAGCATATCCATGAACCATGACAAGTGTAGGAGAACCCTCCTTGGCATCAAAGGTGACAGTGTTGATGTACCGTGACTCATTGCTGGAAGACCTAAACCACCTGACCTTGGAACCTGGTGGTCCTGAACCAATATTGACTTGTTCTTGTACATAAGGCGTCCTGAGATTGTTCAGAACATATGCAGCTTATACTTATTTCAGGACACAAAAAAAACTAGATTGATCCATATAGAAACTTTTAGAAAGGAAAAAATCAAGCTTTGAAATGCAAACCCAAACAAAACATAAGTTTTTACGAAATAAACAGAGTTATTAAAACCCAAATCAAAGAATCAAAGAGGGTTTCTCGAAGCTTTGTGATTAAGAGAGGGAGAGAGAAGAAAGAGATATGTACTTGAGGATGGAGAGAAGACGCTTCTCGGCGGCGATGATGTAATCGGTGGAGGTAGGAATCCAACGGAGGGAATTAGGCCACAAGGTTTTCCATCTCGATTTCGCCGCGTTCGTAGCAGCAGATGAATCGGCTGCCGCAGCAGCAGTAGTAGAAGAAGATCCGAGCTTCGTCTTAGAGATTTCCTCTGCCATTCTTCACCGGAATCGATTAAAGTTCTTACAATCAAGATCCGAGCTTCGTCTTAGAGATTTCCTCCTGGTCATACATAATTAGACCTCTCCCTTATGATTAGTCAATTAATTATCTACAACAACAACTTAAAATATGAAGAAGAAGAAGTAGCCGCCAAATGTTACTTGACCCAAACCGGTTTACTCAACCGGAACTAATCTTTATGATTCCACAGTCCATAATTCTGATTTATTTAATTCAGTGTGCTAATCACTTGAATGAAATCAAAATGTTACTCACTATTGACTTCTCTATGTGTTTGTCTCTTCACCCAAGAAATAGATCTTGAATCGGTTTCCAGTGGTTTAAGTAAACCGATGTTTCAAACAATCCATCATAGAGTTCTGCAAAATCCAACCGCAAAAAAAGAACCAACAGAAGCTAAAAGGTCTGATTTTTTCAACCAAATTTCTGAGGACGATAGTTCTGATTTCTAATCACTAAACCGGTTCTCGATTTGTAATACAAAACAACTCGAGTCATTTTTATTTTAGCTTGAGCTTCTGCTGCAGCTACTAGTTGTTGTTGAACAGTGCTTCAGCCAAGGGTCCACCTGGTGTTGTTGAACAGACCCATGATGGTCCTTCATGGCTAACCCACTGGTGCTGGTTTGTTCTCCCTGTTTCCTCCATGGCTCCTCCAGACATTGATAGTGTCAGAGAGCTGCCCATTGCTTCATCTTGATCCCCTTCTACAAAAAACCGTCTCGTCTCTTGGTTATGTGGTGTCTGGTTTGGACTCGAGAGACCCTCCAATGCTCCAAATCTCTGGTCTACTAATGGCTCCTTGTGCCTGTAATTCAGATCATAATCATATCCGCGTTTGAGCTGTCTGCTTGATCCAATCTTCAGCTGAACAGTTTCAGGAATCTCCGGGTTTAATGTTGCAATAGAATCGCCTTCTTTCATAAACCACCTCAATCCTCTTCACATATCAAACAATAAGTTTCAATTGATTTCAAAAGCGGATGGATTTTAATGCTTTGACAAGAGTGTAAGTAAACACACACCTATGGTGATGATCATATGAAGAGGAAGCAGACGGAAGAGTAGTAGTAACCGTAGAGAACTGGCTTAAAGGTTGTCCGTAAAACTGAGGAGCAAACCGGTTAGTATCATTCTTAGTGGTATGAGTTTCATTGTGGTGAGATGATTCCACATGCTTTCTTGAACGAGGACGGCTCTTGTGACAGTGTCTCTCACAGTATTTCTGATTAGGGATCACGTTTCTAGAACATCTCCATTTCTTCCCATCTGTTCTCTTGCACCTCCATGGTTCCATATCAGCCGTGCTGTTGCTTGCGTTTGAAGCAATCCCCAGCTTTAATGAACCTCCTGACGTCACTGCCACTGTCACCCACATAGAACACAGAAGATCCTTGTATTCAGCATAAGTTCTAAACATTTCATTTCTATGCATCATCTAAGAGAGAAATTAAACTTCTTGAACATTCTATTACCATGATAATGGTTTTTAGTTGAATTAAACATGATAACAAGAGATCAAGAACACATGTAGCCAACAAAAATAGAGAAGTTGATAAAGTGAAAGCTTACCATCTTGGTTGTTAGTGTTTGATGGGCTGTTGTAAAAGGGTGTGAGAAGCTCAGAAGGAACAGGAACAGAAGCCATCATGTACTTATAAATAGTCATCTGTCTCTCAAACTCCTGCCATTGAGCTTCACTGAAAGCTGCTGCACCTTCCTTTTCACTCATACTTCTTCCCATCTCCCCTGGATTTCAGATTAAAACCAACATAAAAAACCTTCAATTTTGTCATATAATAGCTCAGAAGTCATAAAGGAAAGAACTTGAAACCTGAGGTGAAAAAAGGGTCTGCAACTGAAACAGCAGCAGAATTAGAACCGGCGAGGGAAAACATTTCACCAAGAGAAGAAGTGTAGGCCGGATTGCTTGAAGCGGAGAACATGGGATCGCCAACACCAGCGGGACAGTAACATAAAGAAGAAGAGGAAGGCGATGAATATGAAGGATACTGATGACCATGATGATGGGATGGTACCATAACGTCGTGTTGTACAATTCCAAACCCACCAACAAAATCTTCCTTATTACGTTCTGCTCTTGTTCCCATTAAACTAAAAACACACAATCTCTGTCTCTCTCTCAAAAAGTCTCAACTTTTGCCAGAAACACCACCTCTATAAACCTTAAAACCCGATTGAAAAGCACAACAACACGCATAAACAGAAAAAGAAACACGAAACACCCCTTTTTGTTATGCTTTGTCTCTGTAATGGAAACCTTGGAGATACTCAAAAAGCTTTATCCTTCAGACAGCAGAAAGTAGAGAAAGAGCCACCGGCTTTTCTCTTAGCCCAAAGTCCGGACTGTAACCTTAAACATAGTCACAAGAACACAAAAGGTCCCTCTTTTTATTTTGTCTTTCTCTATGCCTCTCTTAAAAAGATGAGGATGAATTTGGGGATTTAGGTTAAAAACGAATGAGAGGACGGTGCCGCTATTAGAGAGCCTCATGAGCCATTCTATTGCTTCCTTAGTCTCCAACATTCGACCTTG
This sequence comes from Orychophragmus violaceus, assembly GCA_030180135.1. Lineage (NCBI taxonomy): Eukaryota > Viridiplantae > Streptophyta > Magnoliopsida > Brassicales > Brassicaceae > Orychophragmus > Orychophragmus violaceus. The sequence goes on along the minus strand of CM058233.1, from coordinate 101,667,522 downwards.
TTTCAGAATACAGACAAAAATCTTCATTAACTCTTCCACCTGACACAGACAGTAGCATCCCACGTTGTCGTTTCCTTCACTAACGCCGTTAACTCTCTCTCACACACCGCTTTTACTTCGACCTTAGGTAACGTCTTTTCTTTCCCATTGGAAAAAACCACACCAAATTTACAATTCATAATAGTATATTTCTATTTCAGAAGTTTATATGTTTTCTTTCCCATTGAAGTTTCAATTATATTTTTAATCTCACTGTGGTTAAATCTTAACGATTACCGTCTAATCAAGATTTAAACCAGTTTTGGTTAAATAAAATTGATTAACCAGAGCAATTCATTAAAAACACGATATATCCTTTGTTTTCATCATTGTTTTTAAGTTTCCCTCAAATTTCACAATTTTAGTCGATTTAGGGTTTCAAGATCGAAGAACCCTTCGATTTAGGACTAACTAATGTTGTGCACAAGAATCATACATGACCAATTTGTCGTTAGGTTCGAATAGCTCGCTTCTCGAAGGTCACAAAGAAGTTCAAGCGGGGTTCCAATGATCTTTTGGTGTGGACGGTCTATATGCAAATTATTTTCGAGAAAGGATACAAATCCATTTAGAAGGTTCTATAGATGTGCATATATTGCGAAACATATGGTAAAAATCATATATTGATGTGTTATGTGTTGCCCATCAAAAAGAAATTTGAACTTTGTGTTTCACTAACCCATTTGAGTCTATGTTTTGCTTTGCGTTTTGTAGTTGGAAGGGCAACAAACATGTTTTCCAATGTATAGTCTTGGTGTCGTGTTTTATGTTTAATCTTTGTTTTGCTAGCGCCATGGGTTTTGTGTCTTTGACAAAAAGAACGCAAGACTATGAGATCTTGTGTCTTGCGTCTCAGCTTACTCCTTGTATGTAAGACTAAGGATGTTAATTTGGGTTAAATAATCTAACCCAAACTCAATTCACAAAAACTCAACCCATAAAAACCAAATCTATAATAAACTCCAAACATTTTCTTGTTAATAAGCAAAATCTATAAACAATTTAGATATATCCATAGATATCCATAATTTGATATTGATATTATTTGTTCATACTAGATTTTGATACTATAGTATTGTTTAATGGAAAATATTAAAACTAACTATTTATGTTTACAAAGATGATAATCAATATTTAAAATTTCTTCTAATTTTTGTTTAATTACTCAAAATTGATCAAAAATTTCAAATTTCTAAATCATTTTAAAACAAAAATCATGATATTACGTTTTTCGTAGAAAAAAAAGATTTAAGTCTTACGTTTTTTACAGGAAAATGAAATTTTTATGTTTGCGGTTGGAAAACTGAATCTAACGTTTTCGGCAAAAAAAATGGGATTTCAGGTTTTGGTGAGAAAACAAGATATTATTTTTGGCGGAAAAAATGAATTCACGTTTTTGGCGAGAAGTTTTTTTTTACGTTTTACCAGAAAAACTACATTTTTTCATTTTTGGCGGGTAAACGAGAATTTACGTATCTAGTGTCTTGGCGGAAAAACTGGATTTTATGTTTTTGGCGAGAAATTGAATTTTTGTTTTTGGCGGGAAAACAAGATTATATATTTTTGGCGGAAAAATATAATTTTACATTTTTGCAAGAAAATAAGACAAAGAAATAGATCGTGTTTTTAATGAATTAATCTAGTTAATTGGTTTTAGTTAACCGAAAATTGATTTAAATTTTGATTAGACGGAAATTGTTAGGATTTAACGATAGTGGAGTTAAAAACATAATTGAAATTTTAATAGAGAAGAACATATACAAATTTCTAAGAGGAAAATATATAATGAATTGCAAATTTGTGTGTTTCCTTCAAATTTCAAACTTTGCATAGAACTGGAACGAGAGCACATTTTGTTCTCTGTCTTCTTCTTACATCCTACCATTTAAGTTGGATGAGGATAACTAGGCCTGGGCGTTTGGGTATCCGTTTGGATTCGGTTCGGGTTTTTCGGATTTTCGGATCTAGACATATAAGATCTATTCGGGTATTTTATAATTTCGGTTCGGGTTCAGTTCGGTTCCATTCGGGTTCGGTTCGAATTCGGGTACCTATAAAATCATCAAACAAAAATAAAAATTGATCAATTTGAACAAAAAATTGCTAAATTGAAACAAATATAGCAAGAAATTTTGTATATTTATTTTATTTTGGACATTTTAGCTATTTTGGTCTACAACTAACAAATATATTTGAGTTTGTAATTATAATTTTAGATAATTATGTTATATTAAGTCTAAATATAATTAATATTTTGAATATATAATTGTAGTTCGGATATTTCGGGTATCCATTTGGTTTTTGGTTCGGGTCGGGTTCGGTTCCGGTTCTTCGGGTATAGAGGTTTAGGACCCATTCGGATATTTTGTCGATTCGGGTTCGGATTCGATTCCTCTTTTTCGGTTCGGGTTCGGTTCGGTATTTCGGGTTCGGATATTTTGCCCACCCCTAAGGATAACAACGAGCTCGGTTAAGTAACGGCGAGAGAGCTTGGAGATATCTGTGTTTGGTAATGGGACCCATATCTAACGTTTCCGTGAGAGCTTCTCCTAGGGGATGTGATGCTCTAACTAATTTCTATCTCTCTTTCCATCTTCGATCACTAATTTAGATTTTACTATTTTCCACCCTATTTTTTTTTTGTTCTTCTCTCTCTTTTCGACCCCACTACTTTCTTGTCTAAATATTTTTTTGGTCAACTCTTGTCTAAATTAGTCCTCTAATTCTTTCTGATTTAGCTAAATTTCCTCTTTTAAATAGACAGTTAAAGATAAATTATTAGGGGAAGAAGGGAAAACCCATTAATTATTGGGTGAAAAAAAAAGATTATCAAAAGAAAACAAAATTATATTATAGTCTAATTCTAGTGTTATTTTCTTTGTTGTATAGGCTAATTCTAGTTGTTGGGATCATAGGACCGCTCACAAATGAATTCATTAAGGTCATTGTTTGTCGCAACTCGTAAGTGATATATAATTTGGTGGTTACTCTTGAATACACATATTTTCTTACCAAAAGAGGACCATATCTTTCAAGAATCCAAAGTGAATCCTTATTTCTTTCAACTATGGGAATCACTCCAATTATATAGACTCATGAAGGTTTATGTTAGTATTTGGCTACAACATATCACAACCATGTTTCAAACTTATATCGGCACGAGAGTACCAAATTGTATTACAGATTCATTCAGTAATATGGAAGCAAGTCTAGTAGGAGTGAGAACAGAAACCTACCTTAAGTAAATCAAAATAAAGAATTCCTCTGTTTTCAGAGGCCGTCTGCTCCAAAGCTCTGTTCTACTAATGGCTCCTTCTGTCCGTAATTAAGATCATAATCAAATCCGCGTTTGAGCTCTCTGCTTGATCCAACCGTCAGCTGAACAGTTTCAGGAATCTCCGGGTTTAATGTTGCAATGGAATCGCCTTCTTTCATAAACCACCTTCACATATCAAACAATAAGTTTCAATTTTTCGATTGATTTCAAGTTTAATGCTTTGACAAGAGTGTAAGTAAACACGCACCTATGGTGATGATCATATGAAGAGGAGGAAGCAGACGGAAGAGTAGAGAACTGGCTTAAAGGTTGTCCGTAAAACTGAGGAGCAAACCGGTTATTAGCGTTCTTAGTGGTATGAGTTTCATTGTGGGAAGATTCCACATGCTTTCTTGAACGAGGACGGCTCTTGTGAGAGTGTCTCTCACAGTATTTCTGATTAGGGATCACGTTTCTAGAGCATCTCCATTTCTTCCCATCTGTTCTCTTGCACCTCCATGGTTCCATATCAGAAGTGTTGTTGCTTGCGTTTGAAGTAACCCCCAGCTTCAACGAACCTCCTTTCGCCACTGTCACCCACATAGAACATAGAAGATCCTTGTATTCAGCAAAAGTTCCAATTTACATTCCTATGCATCATCTAAGAGGTAAATAAAGCTTCTTGAAACTTGAACAATCCATGATAATGGTTTTTAGTTGAATCAAACATGATAACAAGAGATCAAGAACACATGTAGCCAACAAAATTAGAGTAGTTGATAAAGTGAAAGCTTACCATCTTGGTTGTTAGTGTTTGATGGGCTCTTGGAAAGGAGTGTGAGAAGCTCAGAAGGAACAGGAAGAGAAGCCATCATGTAGTTATAAATAGTCATCTGTCTCTCAAACTCCTGCCATTGAGCTTCACTGAAAGCTGCACCTTCCTTTTCACTCATACTTCTTACCACCTCCCCTGGATTTTATCCACCAATTCAGATTAAAACCAACATTAAAAAAAACCATATAGCCCAGAAGTCATAAAGGAGAGAACTTGAAACCTGAGGTAAAAAAGGGTCTGCAGCAGAATTAGAACCGGCGAGGGAAAACATTGCACCAAGAGAAGAAGTGTAGGCCTGATTGCTTGAAGCAGAGAACATGGGATCGCCGGAACAGTAACCGAAGGAAGAAGAGGAAGGCGATGAATAATGATGATGATGGGATGGTACCATAACGTCTTTATGCGAGTGTTGTACAATTCCAAACCCGAACCCACCATCACAATCTTCCCTATTACGTCCTGCTCTTGTTCCCATTAAACTAAAACGCATACAATCTCTCTCTCTTAGGAATATCCACTTAAAAAGTCTCAACCTTTACCAGAAACACCACCCCTATAACCCTTAACAACAGATTGAGAAGCATAACAACACACATAAACGGAAAAAAAAACTCGAATACCCCTTTTTGTTATATGCTTTGTCTCTGTAATGGAGATATTCAAAAAGCTTTATCCTTCAGACAGCAACAAAATCCAAGAAATAAAACCTTAAACATACCCACAAGAACACAAAAGCTCCCTCTTTTTATTTTGTCTGTCTCCATGCCTCTCAGTGCCACTTAAAAGCTGAGGATGGGGAGAAAATAATTGGGAAAAATGCCAAAAAAAACCTGAACTATTCAAATATGGCCACTAAATACCCAGATTAAGTAGCTTTCCAAAACAAACCCGAACTAAACGTTGACTTACCAAACAATACCCATACTTATAGTTGACCTCGCCAAAATGGTAAACCGTTAACTAAATTAACAGATGGGTTAAATGGCGTTAATCAACCGTTTATTGGTTCCGTTAGCAATACAGAAAAAAAAAACAAGTTATAAATAATTGTCGGTAACTGTTAACAATGGAACACAAATAGCTCAATGGTTAAAACACTATACTCTTTACTCTAGCGGACACGGTTCGAACCCAGCTTAACGCTGGGTTTTAATTTTCATTTTATATAAAACGACGTCGTTTTATTATAAACGCAAAATTAAAACCCAGCATTAAGCTGGGTTCGAACCGAGTACCAGAGAGTCAATCGTAAGAGGGCTGTAACCAATGTGCCATTAGTAATTCGTTGTCTTTATTTACAGACAATTCCTCTTAAAGCGATAATTTCCGCTTTGCCCGTTCTTTCTTCTCTCTCTCTTCATCTCCACAGACATCAATTCCCTTTTTGACTAAAATTCTTCGACTCCATTTTCAAGTGAATCTTACTTCTTCTCATGTTAAAAATTCCTCAACTGGGAACTGTCTAATCGTTTAAAGGTTGTTCTTTTGTTTTCTCTGGTGGTCTGATCAAGTTCTTTCGATTTTTCTTCTCGGGTTTTGTGGGGATGAGTTTAGATTCCGTCAAAGTGATGGAGAATTGGCAATCGAAGAATTCTAATGAGAGTGAAAAGAAGAAAAAGAGGAAGAAGAAGAAGAAGAAGAACAATGCAAACGGGTGCTTGGTTAAATTTAGGGTTATGCTTTGTTGCGTACCTTCAACATCATACGTCGATAGCTCTCGAAATTCTCTTGAATTTCAACATCAGACGTCTTGTTCTTATCTCTAATTAAAAACAGAGAAAAGAAGAAGAAGAAACACACAAAACGAGTTTAAGAGGAATTGTCTGTAAATAAAGACAACGAATTACTAATGGCACATTGGTTACAGCCCTCTTACGATTGACTCTCTGGTACTCGGTTCGAACCCAGCTTAATGCTGGGTTTTAATTTTGCGTTTATAATAAAACGACGTCGTTTTATATAAAATGAAAATTAAAACCCAGCGTTAAGCTGGGTTCGAACCGTGTCCGCTAGAGTAAAGAGTATAGTGTTTTAACCATTGAGCTATTTGTGTTCCATTGTTAACAGTTACCGACAATTATTTATAACTTGTTTTTTTTTTCTGTATTGCTAACGGAACCAATAAACGGTTGATTAACGCCATTTAACCCATCTGTTAATTTAGTTAACGGTTTACCATTTTGGCGAGGTCAACTATAAGTATGGGTATTGTTTGGTAAGTCAACGTTTAGTTCGGGTTTGTTTTGGAAAGCTACTTAATCTGGGTATTTAGTGGCCATATTTGAATAGTTCAGGTTTTTTTTGGCATTTTTCCCGAAAATAATTGGGGATTAGAGAGCCTCATGAGTCATCATAAAGGTTCGACCTTGTTTCAGAATAGAGACAAAAATCTTCATTAACTCTTCCACCTGACACAGACAGTAGCATCCCACGTTGTCATTTCCTTCACTAACGCCGTTAACTCTTTCTCTCACACTCACACACCGCCTCTTTTACTTCGACCTTAGGTAACGTCTTTTCTTTGTCTTCTTCTCAAAACTTTTACATCGTACCATTTAAGTTCGACAAGGATAGCTCCGTTAAGTAGCGGTGAGAGTGCTTGGAAATGTGTGTCTGGTAATGACGTATCCGTGAGAGCTTCTCCTAGGACTCTAGGAGATGTGATACTCTAACTAATTTCTCTCTCTTTCCATTTTCGGTCACTAATTTAGATTTTACTATTTTCCACCCCTATTTCTTTTCTTCCTTCTCTTTTCGACCCCACTACTTTCTTGTCTAATAAATTAGTCCTAGAATTCTTTATGATTTAGCTAAATTTTTTTTTTTTTTGAATATATGTTAAATTAATTCAAAAAACTCAAGTTTACAACCTAATGCAAAGTAAATCACACAGTTTGAAAGCTTTATACAATAGCATTTCCAGAGCTAATAACTTTGCATTGCAAACCACTGTTGCATCGCATTGGAGTATTTGGTAACCCCTATCAGAGTGAGAGAGGATAATCTGTTCCTAACCAACTTGTCAATGAACTTGATTAAGGTGGCAGGCTGTTGCGGAGCTTCTCCATGTCTTCTAGCGTTGCGTTCTCGCCATATGGTGTGGATCGAAGTTTGAAAGACATAGCGGCATAAGTAGAGCTTAGTTTCGTCTTGTGAAGAGTCAACCATTACATCTAGAATTCCACTCCAGCTAGATGTGAATCTAGTTCCCATTAATTTTTGAGCTAAGTTTCTCCAAACTTCAACCGTATAAGTGCACTCAAAAAAAAGATGATTCCTTGATTCACCATGACTGAGACAAAGCACACACTGTGGGTCAATTGATGCATCCCACTTCGTCATTCTGTCCCCTGTAGTAAGACGATTTAAGGCTGCAAGCCAAGTCGTGACAGAATATCGAGGTGTTGAGTGTGAGAACCAAACCCCCTTAGCCCATATTTGATTTGGTATCGCTTGCCTAGTGAGGAGCCATGTTTGTTTTGTGCTGAATGTTGGCCTAAACGAGTCATCTTTTTGTCTCCAGAGATGAGTATCTTCTTCGCCATTCAGACCTCTTATTCGAAGCTTGTTGAGCTCGTTTTCAACTTGATTCAGCAAATCTATCCGATGCCGTCGTCTTCTACTGTGCCTGACCGCCTCCTCTACCGTCGCATTAATGTTTAGGCCCAAATCAATGCAGCCGCGTATCCCAATCTGCTCATATAACCTTCCTAAGGGTGACCAATCATCAAACCAAAATGAAGAATCAGAGCCACTTTGGATTTCCACCCTAGAGAAAGAGCTTGCCAATTCTCTGTATTTCAGAAGCTTCTTCCACATCCATGAGCCTTGTGAGCTTTTAGAATTTGCAGTCCAAAAGGAGCCCTTCCTAATCAGATACTTTTTGATCCAACGAACCCATAGAGATGACGGTTCCGACCGAATTCGCCAGATCAGTTTTAAACAACTTACATTATTAGCTTCTTCAAGAGACTTTAAACCCAAACCTCCTTCTGATTTTTGTGTCGTCACATCCTTCCAAGCAACTTTTGTTTTTTTGGATTTAAATCTGGACCAGACCAAAGAAAAGCCGCACAGAGTTGATCGATCTCCTTGATGCATGCTTTTGGGAGACGAAATGCTGAGATCCAAAAATTGGTGAGGCTTTGAATGACCGAACTAATCAATTGTAGTCGTCCTGCAAAGGAGAGGTAGCGTGCTGTCCAAGAACTAATTCTTCTCCGAATCTTCTCAATTAGGGGCGTGTAATCACTTGTACTCATTCGTTTCGACATGAGTGGTAAACCCAAATATCGGACTGGAAGAGCACCTGATTCAAATTTAAAGCGTTCCAATATCTGATTAGTATCAGCCGCATTAGCACCTGCCATGTATAAAGTTGTTTTCTCCATACTTATACGGAGACCAGAGATCACTGCAAATCTGTTAAGAACATTCAAAATCCCCTCTACCGATTCTTTCTTCCCATCAGCAAAAATCAGTAGATCGTCTGCGAAACACAAATGAGTTAGGGGCAATGCTTGACAATAGGGATGATAGCCAATTTTTCCCTCCTTCGCAGCGTTGTCTAACATCTTCGACAGGAGTTGTAAACATATGACAAACAGATATGGTGATAAAGAGCAACCTTGACGGAGACCTCTTGCACTTTTAAAATATCCAGCCAGTTCGCCGTTAATTTGAACCGAAAAACTTGCTAAAGAGATGCATCTTTCAATCCACCTTATGAACTTATCAGGGAGTTGAATAGCTGAAAGTATAGCCAGCAAGAACGACCATTGAACTGAATCAAAAGCTTTAGAGATGTCAACCTTTAATGCACATCTTGAGGAAACGTTCTCCTTATGATAGCTTTTAACCAACTCCGAAGCAAGAAGAACATTCTCCATTAGCAATCTATCTTTAACAAATGCTGATTGATTCTGTGAGATGAATTTAGGCAGCAGAAGTTTAAGACGATTAGCAATGATTTTAGAGATAACCTTGTAGATGACATTGCAACACGAGATTGGCCTATAGTCCTTGATGTGCTTAGCTTCATCCTTTTTGGGGATTAAAGCTAATATGGTAGCGTTCACTCCCGTAGGCAAGAAACCAGTGTCAAAGAAGGACTGGATTGCAATGACAAATTCCTTTCCAACAACAGACCACGAGGCTTTATAGAATTCGCATGTAAATCCATCCGGACCTGGGGACTTGTTTGCAGCCATTGAAAACAGTACCTTTTTTATCTCTTCAGCAGTGACAGTTTTCGTAAGCATATCATGATCTTCTGTGTCACATTGAAATACCAGCAACCGCTTCAGGTCGTCTACATTACTGCTCTCAAACTTCTGCATTTCATGCGACAAGAATCCTTGAAAATAATCCTCTGCTTCTTTTTTTTAGCTCATCTTGCGATCGAGCTATAGTCCCGCCGTCCCTCTGTAACTCCCTTATTGCATTTCTCGCCTTTCTAATTGTCGCAGTTTGGTAAAATTGCTTATGATTACTATCCCCTACCCGAAGCCAATGTAGCTTAGCCTTTTGACTTATAACCTTTTCCTCAATACCGGATGGGAGAGACCATCGATCGTAAGCTTTTGCTTCTGCCCGCACATTACTCACCGTGGGATTGGTCAAGGTCTTCTTTTGGAGATCGCACAATTCTGTGTAAGCTTCATTTGTTTTCAGAGAAATGTTACCGATATGTTCCTTGCTTAATCCACGGAGTAAGGGTTTAATGGCTTTGAGCTTCTTGGAGAATCTGTGTAAAGCTGAGGTTGAGTTGTAAATCTCCTCCGAATCGTTCCAAAACTTTTCCACTACTGGCAAGAAGCTGGGTAAATCTGCGACTGCATTAGTGAATTTGAAAGGTTTTTTCTTTCTCATCGGTTCTGATTGTAGACGAATACGACACCTTAGATGGTCTGAACAACCTCCTGGTTCAAACACACAATACCCTTCTGGAAATCTTGCAGCCCACGCTTGATTAATCAGAGTACGATCGATTTTCTTGCATATAAGTCCTTCATCCCTCTTATTACACCAAGTCAACTTTGGACCATGATAACTCATATCCATTAAGGAGCAATATTGAACCACTCTTTGAAAGTCTCTCATTCCTGTTGGGATTGTTGGAGATGTTTCATGGTTCGAATGGTCCTCAAAATCTAGTATCTCATTAAAATCACCAAAAATTGTCCAAGGTTTGTCTCTCAACAAAGGATCATCTTGATGGCTTTTAATATCATCCCATAACTCTCGTCTTTCATCAGATGTATTCGCAGCATAGACGAATGAACATAATATTTCCTCCTCTTGTCCTTCTAACTTGACAAAACAGGAAATTAGTTGCTTGCTCTTGAAACAAGGAGTGACTCTAACATTCTGGTTCCAAACAATCCAAATTTTTCCCAATCTGCTGTATTCATAATTCGACATTACTGACCAATCCCGGAAAACTGAAGAGACTATGCGATCCATCTTACTTTCCTTCACTCTTGTTTCTAAAAGACACCCGAACTGAAAACCTCCATCTCTTATCCACTTCCGGACTACATTATGTTTAGACACTTTGTTGAATCCTCTTATATTCCAGAAAAAACCTGACATTAATGGTTTCTTCTAGCGTTATTTTGTTTCAAAAAGCTTGGACCCTTGTCCTTTGCCTTTTGAGCAGATTCTGAAATAAATTTGTGATTATCCTTCGAGGTTCTTGGTAAATATTGTCTTGACAATATTTCCTCAGCTCCTTTCTCTTGTTTTTTTATTTCTGCTACCTTGTTCAGGGCCGTCTTTGAATCTGGAAAATTTACTTCAGCAGCCTTCTCTGAAGCTTGATCTCCATTGTCGAGGTCATGTTTATTACATCCTTTACTCTGCTCGCTTTGTGCTTGTGGCTCAGACTCATTAGCTGAACCTTCCACTGAGGCTTCCACTGAGAAGTCCACTACCTCTGTATCGTCACTGATAAGCCTACTGGACTCATTGTGCTCAGGTATTTCCCCTTCTTCCTCTCCATCATCTTGACTCAAAACAGAGTATCTAGAATTAGATAGAATGGAGACATTACCGAATTTTAGATCGATTTTAGCAGGCGATTTGCAGGCCTTAGTCGGAGTTCTCCATCCCTCTGCTTTGTTGGTGAGCTCCGTTTCACCTTCTTTAGTACATTCTCCCATTTCGCCGGTTTGATCAGTGCACTCATCCGCTAGTTTCTCGGCCTCAACTTCAATACCAACCACTTGCTCTTTCTCTGTTTCTTGAGCCACAACTTTTTCAGAATTTGCAGAAGCCACAACTTGATCTGATTGTGCTTCCTCTCTCCTGCTGTCTGGTGCAAGACAAGCTTGTGTTAGATGCCCCCATTTCCCACAGGTCGTACAACGAGCGGGAAGCCAGGGATACGAGTACTCAATCAAAGTTTCTTTGCCATTGTAACTGAAGTTCAATGACCGAGGAAGCTGTTTTGTTAAGTCAGCTTTAACGAATACTTTTGCGACTTTGAAGTTTTCACAATTAGCTGTTTCTGAGTGCAGTCGATCTGGTATTCCTACCGGACTGGAAACGAAGCTAAGAGCCTTCCATGAAAACCAGTTTTTTGGGACATTTTTCAGATGCACCCAAAGGGGAACTGTTTTCACTTCAGGTTGAACTTCTTCTTCAAAGGGAGTCCACTTCGACATGACCACCAGAATGTTGGCCAGGTTCCACATACCTCTCCGCAGGACACGATTCCGAGTTATCGAGTTGCAGATCTTGAACTTCATAGTAGTGGAATTAACCACCAACACATCTATTGTCTCCGTTTTATCACCATGAGCCCAGATTTTGTTTACTATTGCGTGCACTTTAGCCACATGAGGAGCTTTGGCGAGAAATTTTCCAATAAGGAAGTCTTCCCAAAGCGGAGTGTCGTTTATAACCTCCTCCGGGACAACCACCGAACCTACTCCATTCTCCATCATTACTTCCATGTCAAATTTTGTCAGCCCCTGTTTCTTTATCACCATATCTGCCCATGAACGGCTCTTATTGATCTGAGAAACTGGTAGCTTTTGTTGATTATCAACAGATTTGATCTCCTCAACAGTCATAACTTCTGTAAGTTGGTTGTTTTGATCTGTGGCAGTAGTTGTTGATGAGATTGTTGCAGGCTTGTTGATGTTTTCCGGCGACTTCTGGCCATTTTTCCCGGCTGAGACAGGGCCCTCATCCGACAGAAGCAGCTGAACATCCTCTTTACTTTTGCTTTTTTCATTGTCTTTCGGTGGAAAGTGGTCTGAGTGGGTGAGAGAATTTTTTTCTCTCTCTTTGTCTCTCTCTCTCATCATTTTATTTTTTAGCTAAATTTCCTCTTTTAGATAGATAGTTAAATATAAATTATTAGGAAAAGAAGGGAAAACCCATTAATTATTAGGATGAAAAACAAAAGATTTTAACAAAATACATATCTTATTAGTGTTATTTTCTTTGTCGTATATACTAATTCTAGTTGTTAGGATCATAGGACCACTCACAAATGTTCAAATGTCTTTAGAAAAACTATGGTTCGTCGTAAGTGATATACAATTGTTGGTTACTCTTGAATACACATGTTTTCTTACCAAAAAAGGTTCATATTTTCCAAGAATCCAAAATGAATCCTTTTTTCTTTTAAATGTGGCATCACTCCAACATGAAGGTTTATGTTAGGATTTGGCTACATATCATAAACATTTACCAAATTTTATTACAGATTCATTCACTAATGTGGAAACAAGTGGTAATATGAATGAGAATATTAACCAACCTAAGTAAATAAAAATAAAGAATAGAAACCAACCTAAGTAATATGCATGTCTCTGTTTTCAGAGGCGGTCTGAGCTGTTTTCGACCAGATCTTGGCATCAAGCAGAGTAGGAGACAATATTATGATCATCTAGATGTTGAGAAGACTGCAAATCTGAAATAAGCATATCCCTTAACCATGATTGAACTAATGATAGCAATTTGGAACTGAAACAAATCGAAAGTAAAGTAGTCAGCCCATAAGATTAATTATAGGGCAGCACTAAAACTATATAGGAATGTCTCAAGAGTCCATTGGGACACATCTATAAACACTGGCGGAGGCAGCATGTAGCATAGGAAGTATAAAAAATATGATTAATGTATTCTTGCCCCCATGCCAAATAATATATTTTTCCTGCTGATTGTCTTTTCTTTGTTCAACTATTTTATTTGATCAAAATTTTCCTATATGATTGAATTATGTCTATCTAAAATTTGATAGCCAAATATATTTATTTACCTTGTTTTATTAAGATAAATATATTTATTTACCGTGTTTTATTAAGATCACTTATAGTAATTCTTTAACTTTATTAGTTTAATCAATATTTATGTACACTATGATATCTAAAAGACTTACATGTCGATCACAGTTTCTTCCTTATATTTGTATGCATAATTTATAGTTTCGATTTTAAGTCTTTCAAATAAAATGCAGCAATTAAATTTATAAAATAAATTTGTATAATTAATTATTTTTATAAATGATATAGTAATATATTTTTTTTTTATATGGATATCCCGTGCTTATAGAAAGACTCAGACTAATCCCTAAGTGGAGATGCATCACATGAATAGATCTTCTCTCCGGATATTCAAATCAGCCGAAGAATAAGTTCATATTCATATATATGTCCAAGTAAATGTGTTTTAGTTTTACGTAACAGGTGAATCGAACTTAAAATGTGTTTTTGCATCTCAAATAGTCTCCTTACCACTTGACCACAAATCCTTGGACAGATATAGTAATAAACATTTGAAAATAATTGAAAAATCTATTGAAACGATTCATTATATATAGTATATATAGTTTTTTTAATAAATATAGTAACTAACTAATTAAATATAAATAATAAGTAACCTTTTTCCATACAATTTTGTTATCATGCTCTTTTAAATGAATTTAAAAACAGGATTAAATATGCATATTTGCAATTTTTATGATTTTATCTATGGTTTTAAAAATGTATAATATTAAACTTCATAATATTTAAATTTAAATATTTTTGTTTTGCCTCCAATAAAAATTATTTATGGATCTGTCATTGTTTATAAATAAGGAGAAAGAAAACAGAAAATACCAGTGAGATACGATTTGATACGGGATGGACTTTTGGATCCATACCATCGCCGGTTAAGGTTTGTTGACGTTCCGATCGGCGTCACACCTATTTTCCTTCCGATCTTCCTACTTCTTCTAGCCGTTGAGTTTTTGGCATAACAATCCAAGATGGGCCACTGTAATAGTATATTAGGTCAAGAATGGTCCATGACTAAAAAGTCCATATTTAACCATACTAACCAACATGTTCTGTTTTTTTTTGACAATGTAAAATTCGATATTTTACTCTAAAATAGTAATTCTTAAATAAAGTTGGATTTATATCCAATATATCATCCTACTAGTATGATTCGCTCGTACCATGTGCGACCACAAACATTATTAACATCCAAATTTTCAAAAAGTAAAATATTATCAGTTTATTTTAACAATAATATTATTATAATAAATATATTTGTAACTAAATATAAATATAAATATTGTTATATTTAACCTCTTATTAAATTATTTTTATTTCCATTATAACACATAAATTTTATAAAAATAAAAAATCATCAATTTTTTAACAATAATAAAATTATAAAAAATCTTTATCAGACTATTTGTAATTAAATTATCTATAACAATCAAATTTATTAATATTTAAAATTTTCATAAATATTTTGATCTTTATCATCTTACCTTTTATTTTTTTTTATTTTTTTTTCAATGTTCTGTATATATATCGTAAATAAAATTAAAATATGATATAATTATATATGTATAAATATTATAATGTTTTTTATTTAAAGCATTTTATTGTTTATATTTATGTAAACTAAAAAATTATAAAATTAATATGAATTTATTATATAAATTTGTATTATCTACAATAGTCATAGTTATCAATATTAAAAACTGATAATTCAAATATACTTTTCATATTTATCGTCTTATCTTTTTTTATTCTGATGATATATATCTATAAAATAAAATAAAAACTAAATTTAAAACTAATATAATAAATAATAAAATTATAAATATAAACTAAGGTTAACATAGTAAAATGCCTAAATTCATTAATGGTAAATTAGTAATCAACCATTTTGAGAGTGAATATAAGGGCAAAAGCACTTCACAATTAATATAAAGATTTTCTACTCTAAAAATTAAATATATTAAGTATGTTCTAATTTTTATTTTTATTTTAATACATTTTACAAATAAATTTTACAATTTAACCCCATTTGTTTTATTTTTGCAAGCTTTTAACAAATTATAATATTATTTAAATTTAAACATAGTAAAAAAAATTATATCATACAAAATAGTAAAACATAGTAGATTTTAGTTTAAATGTCATCATTATTGTATTTTTTCTACAAATGATAATTAATTAAAATTTAAATTATACATAAAAATTTAAAATTGTATTCTAAAATAGAGTTTATAGTTAAAAGATATTTTAATAAATAAAAAGTAAACTTTAACTATAAATTATTATTATAATTATTATTTTAGATATAAATAAAAGATTTAAAAGTTAAAGGACCAATATACAAATAAAAACGTGTAACACTAAAATAGAATGAAAATAAGTTTATTTCAAATATTAAGTAAGAAATAGGTTTACACTATTTTAAAGTAAGAAATAGAGTTGAGTTGGAGCAAAATTTACTCTAATTTAAAATAAGAAATAGAGTGGGGTTGAAGATGCTTTTAGAACAACGGAGTTTACAAGCTTTTACTGTCCCAACTACTTTTTAGAATTCTTCTACACAATTTTTTTAGAACTTGTTTGCTAATTTAAATAAAATAATTTATAAATTTATTCGAACACAATAATTTTCTTCATGTTTTTTTTTTGATGAAATTTTAAATTTATTGATCAAATGGTAATTTTTACAATGAGGACCAACAAACTTTTCACATGGAAACTAGTAGAAGGAAACACTAAAACCAAACACACACAGGAATCGTAGAGAAAAACTCAAGTAATTATGTTGTCCAACCTCGAACTATCTTCGTAACAAGCCTTCTAGTTTATGGGGGAACTTTTAATTCAAAGCCACCACATGATTTCGTACTGCCTTTTCTATCATACAAGTAATTTGTGTTGATGTTATAATTCCTTTTAAATGTCTCCTTGAATTTTGATCACTCCATATGTGGTAAATATTTGTTTGGAAAGCTAAGCAAAGTATGATGTAGTCTAAAATCGATGATTTCCTTTGATCAATGTATCTGTCCAATCCGGGTTTATTTTGTCTCCAATTAAACCTTTTGTTGTTTCCAACAAGACCATATATGTGTACGCGCAAGCATAGATAAGATGATTTTTTTTTTTGTCTCATCCCTTACACCACAAAAAACACACCCTTGAACCATTTCCCACGATCTCATCTTATAACCCGTTGATCATCTGTTCAGCACAGCCAGCCAAGTTATGAATGAACAGCAGAGCACGCCTTGGGAAAACCAAATTGTATTGTGCAAAGATGTCAACGGTTTTGTTTGTCTGAATTGGCTCCATGTTCTTTCCGCCGAGAAATGGTCATAGTAGTTGTATTCATTGTGCTTCCATAACACAATATCCTCTCCTACTTCACTACCTGGGACTAGATGCGCTTCAATAGGTTCCCAATTTGGTGATAAGAGTGTGTATGCTGTCCATTCAGACGCCAATTGTTTTATGTAGCTGCTTCTGCTATAAGACTTCCCATTTTTAGCCAATCGTCATACCAAAAATGTCGTCTTCCCATTTCCTATCTCAAATATAATGAAAGGATAAGCTTCATTTCGGCTTTTAAGTATCTTTTCCAAATCCATGAACCGTTGACACCGTCTTTTACTTTCGAAAAAGACTTGTTTTTATCAGGTGATGTCGAGTCCAAGCTACCCATAATGAGCTAGATAGAGTGAAGATCCTCCAGATTAAGATGGGAGTAAAGACCTTCGATGACTGTTGCAGACTTCTGATCCCCAAACCTCCTTCTTACTCCAGATAAAAAATATCTTTCCAAGCAACATTTTCATTATGTGGTTTGTTCGGTTTTCCCGTCCATATAAATCTGATGCATAAGCTTTAAATTGCATCCAAACATCCCGAAGGAAGGATATACGCTGATATCCAAAAGTTGATTATCCCTGAAATCACAGATTTGAGTAGATGTAGTCGACTAGGAAAAGAGAGAGGTTATGATGACCAATAAAGCATCCTTGTTCAGATCTTATCCACTAGTGGTTCGTAATCTAGCTTGGTTAGATATTTTGTGGTAAGGGGAAATCACAATTACCTGATAGGTTTCAGTCCCCAACCAAACCAAGCCGATGTTGCTGAAAGAGATTTGTCGTTGTTTGGATTAGTAAAAACAGCCGACTTAGCTGGATTAATGTATAGGCCAGAGTTTTCTCCAAACTTTTCCATGGTCTCCATGAATCCCCAATTGAACTTGTTGTACCATCTGTGAAGACTAAAATGTCATCAACAAAACTCAAATGAATAATTATAACTTCTTTGCACTTTGGATGATATTCGAACCTTTCTTCTTTTGCCCTATTATTCAACATTTTTGAAAAAGAAAACGATTTTGAGAATGACGTAAAGATAAGGTAATAGTGCAATCTTGTCTTATAGCACAAGCGCTTGGAAAGAATCCCTCCAAAGAGCCATTCATCGATATTGAAAAGTGAGTTGTCGAGATGCAAATCTGAACCCATTTGATAATTTGCTCTGGAAGACCCATTGCTTCCAGAACTGATAAAACGAAAGATCATTTCACTTTATCAAAAGCCTTTGATATATATGAAATTTTATCGCACATTGATTTGAGATCGTCTGCGTATGGTAACCATTCACCAATGCTGATGACATAATTATATTCTCTGAGAGTAGACGCCCTTTTATAAATGCACATTGGTTTGGATCTATAGCTTCTGGCAGAATTGTTTTTAATATGTTGGCCAAACATTTTGAAATCACCTTGTACACTAGGTTGCAACAAGCTATTGGACAGTAATCATCTATTGTCCTTGAATTTTCCGACTTAGGTATCAATGATAGGATAATAGCAGTAATACCATACTCAGAAAAAAACCTAAAATGAAAAAGATTGGACTGCCGTAACAAAATTTCTTCCAATAATTGGTCAAGCTGCTACATAGAACTCTTTAGTGTATTCATCAGGTCTAGAGACTTTTTCATTTTGTTCAGTTATGTTCAAAAAGATAACTTTGTTCATGTGACAAAATACTTTCCAATGGTAGTGGACCTAGTGGTACTCTACAAAACTCTGAGACGTCTTAGTAGTGATGTGAGATGTTATCGTGGAGTCATAACTAATTAAATGTAATATCAACTTTTATGTCATGTCATGAAAAACCAGTTGATTACCATTCTTTAAAGGATTTCCATCAAATCTATGAATTTTTCATGTTGCTAGAAAAAAAAATGGAATACATTCGGAACTGAAGGAAACAAATTTAAGTTGATAGATACAATTATTGGGAATGCAATAAAGGTTTTCCTCCCAAAAAATCTCCAATGTCTACGTTAGACTTTGATTGACTGATAGTGATATAGTTTGGGAAGTGTGTATGGTTATGGGAGAAGAGTTTCGGATCAAAACTCCTATCTATTTAAAAGTGTTTAAATGATTTATGCATGTGAGATGAGTGGGATTAGAGTTCTGTGTTATTTTAGGATGACAACTGACTTACTTTTTTTTGGATGACAACTGACTTACTAATTTCTCGATTTTTATAATAGATGAAGTTTGGTGGGGGTGGTTTTCTTCTTTACCCATGCGGCTGCCATTTTGGGATTTCACTGCGGCTAAATTCAAACGGCATGTGGGTTTCTTTATCGTGGCTCAACGAAATTTTCAAAAATGATGGCAGTCTATTTGCCTATGCTGGGTTGGAGAACCGACGTACCCCTTTTGCCACATGTTTGATATGGATTGGGTGTAATAAATTATGTCCCATCAACATTGTTTATACAAAAAGGTGATATAGTTTGTTGTCAAAAAAAAAAAAAAAGGTGATATAGTTTATTGCAACTCTACGTTAGTCTTGAAAAATAGATATAATTGCGTGTCATGAAACAAAGAAAATTTTTTGTAACGAGTTAGATAAGAAAAAATTGGATAAGCAAATTTTAGAGGAACAAGAAATGGTTGTTGAAATGGAAAATAAAGTAACGTAAAGTAATACTATATATAAAAGAAAAAGTTTAAATGAAATGAGGATTTGTGCATGATCATATATGTAATAAAAAGCCAAGTCATGGACTGGTTCTGCTGTTTCACAGGATGGTTCAACCACCACTCACCTCTTTTTCTTTGGGCGTTTAATGACACAACCCACAATTCTCTGTTCATATCCTTTTTTTGTTGTTGTTTTTAATCCCTATTTGGTTATCTAGCTCTTTATCTTCCCATTTTTCTCAATTTATAAATCTTTTCTCCTTATAGAGTATGCTGTTCACCTAAAGAAATTTGCAACTTCACACATTTAAGATTTTTTTTTTTACCCAGCAGTAAAATGTCGTGATATGTTCCCTAGTCACCACTATACTACTATTGAAGACCTTGACTTTTTGATCTTCCTTACAACCATTACTTTTGTTTAATATATATATGTGAACAATTATGTGACATATATATGCATGCATATTATAAATAAAAATTCCTATTTTGTCATTCCCAATGTTCGATTTAATACTCAATCTACTCGCGATCAATCAAGACTAAGACCTAAGAATCGAGAATCCGAGAACAACACAAAGACAGAGATTGGTGACCCGGTGTTCACCTCCTTCCTCAATCCGAGGAAGAGCTATACTCACCGGAGCTGGATCGAAACCAGCAACGCACTAAATCACGGCTATCGCCGCCGTACAACCACTCCGATTACTTTCTCTCTCTACTGTAATCAGTTTGTACTCTCTCTCTCTATCTCCGAGCTCAACCTATCAACTCGTAGCTCACTCAGTCTAACGGCTTTATAGATCAGCCAATGACAAAGAGATTACACACGTACAAGTCACGTGTGAAGTAAACCATAAGCTTAACCGGACATTAACCAGTCCTTATAACTAACCCGAACTTCAATCAATCTTCGGTTTAGCTCCATTGACCCAAGTCGTCTAACGAAGACCCTCTGACTCGTCTGGAGGCTTATGTGTACTTAGTGCATTTTCCATGATCGAGGCTATACTTCTTCAAATCTCCACCTTAGACTCGATCAACTTCTTAGCTTAGGTGAATCTTCAGCTCCTTGACCGGAACCCCTGTGCTCTAGACCGAGCACTGCATCCTTTACTGGATGCCAAGAACTTTAGTTCTCTGAAACTCGAAGCATTCTCAATGCTTCCTTAAGCTTGTAGACTGGTAGGACCTTTGTAAAAATATCTGCTGGATTATAAGCAGTTGGTATCTTCAATACTTGGATCTCTCCTTTGCTTATCAAATCTCTACCAAAATGGTACCTCACGTCCATGTGCTTGGTGCGTTCATGATGAACCGCATTCTTGGACAGTGCTATAGCACTTTGAGAGTCACAGTAGATCTCAACTGCTTGTTGAGTGAAGCCAAGCTCTCCAGCAAATCCTCTTAGCCATACTGCTTCCTTGATAGACTCAGCTAAAGCAACATACTCGGCCTCAGTTGTCGAAAGAGCCACTATCTTTTGAAGTGTGGATCTCCAACTTATAGAGTTTCCTCCTGCAGTAAACACCATGCCTGTGACAGATTTCCTCTGATCTCTGTCTCCTCCATAGTCTGCATCACAATAGCCTTTAACCACAAACTTGTCTCCTCTTTTGTAGCTTAATCCTTTCTGAATTGATCCCTTCACATATCTCAAGACCCATTTCACAGCCTGCCAATGATCCTTAAGAGGTTTACTCATAAACCTGCTTACAACACCAACTGGATAAGCCAAGTCCGGCCTTGTTCCTACCATAGAGTACATTAAGCTCCCTACAACATTCTGGTAAGGAATGTTCTCCATGCATTCTCTTTGTTCTTCATACTCTTTGTCTGTAGCTGATTTTAACTTGAAATGAGCTCCCAAAGGTGTGTCCACTGGTTTGGCATGATCCATTCCATAGTTTCCAAGTACCTTGAGCATGTAGTCTTCTTGAGTTATCCGTAGAGTTCCAGCTTTTCTGTCTCTGTGTATTTCCATACCCAGTATCTTCTTAGCATCACCTAAGTCTTTCATTTCGAACTCTGCACTCAAAGATCTCTTTAGCTGTTGTACCTGATCTTTGTCTGTAGATGCTATCAAGATATCATCGACATACAATAGAAGGAACACCTTGTCTCTTGAACCAGACTCATTGTAGTACACGCAGCTATCATACTCACTTCTTGTAAACTTATTCTTCACCATGAAATCATCAAACCGTTTATTCCACTGTCGAGGGGATTGTTTCAAACCGTATAAAGACCTTTTCAGAAGACACACTCGGTTTGGATGTCTGTTATCCACAAAACCTTCTGGTTGTTCCATCAGGATCTCTTCATCTAAAAAACCATGGAGGAAGGCTGTCTTCACATCAAGCTGTTGCAGTTCCATGTTGAAATGGTTCACTGCTGATAGAATGTACCTAATAGATACATGTTTGACTACTGGAGCAAATATCTCCTGATAGTCAATGCCTTCCTTCTGAGAATACCCTTTGGCTACTAATCTTGCTTTGTACCTGGGTTTCTCTACTCCAGCAATACCTGCTTTCCTTTTAAAGATCCATTTACAACCAATGGTTCTTCTATCCTTTGGTTTCTCAACCAATTCCCAAGTTCTGTTCTTCCACAGTGACTGCATTTCTTCTATAGTTGCTTCTTTCCACTCACTGCTGTCAGGGTCCTTCATGGCTTCTTGATAGCTTTCTGGTTCCAGATTTCCAGCATCTTCAGTCAAGCCACAGATGTATTCAGCATAGTCATTGTCTTCATACACTTCATAATCCTTGAGCCTGACATTTGGTTTCAGTGTCCTCTTTGGTCTGTCACCGACCAATTGTTGATTGTTGTCACTCTCTTGTTGTTCTCCAGTGATCTCGGTATTATTCTCATGTTCCTGATCCTCTTGGTGTATTTCAGTAATGCTTTCTTCCTCAGTAGCTCCACCTTGAGTTGCATTTGGTTCCTTTTCTTTGTTTCCTGAAAGATCAAAACTCAAAGAGAAGTCAGTAGCATCACTATGATCTGAGAGTATACCTGAGTTTGAATTTGACTTAAGATCTTTGTAAACAACATCTTCCCTGAATACCACATTTCGACTTATGATGCATTTCTGATCTTCAAGTAACCATATCTTGTATCCTTTGACTCCTTCTGGGTAGCTGGTAAAGACTCCTTTCTTTGCCCGAGGATTCAACTTTCCTTCACTTGAGTGTACGTAGCATATACACCCAAACCTCCTCAGGTTTAATAGAGATGGCATTGAGGATGTCCAGACTTCCTCAGGGACTTGGAAGTCTAGTACTGATGAGGGTGACCTGTTGATCAGATAGGTTGCAGTTGATGCAGCCTTTGCCCAGAATTTCTGTTCCAATCCACTCTCACTCAGCATACTTCGTACTTTGTTCATAATGGACCTGTTTAATCTCTCAGCAACGCCATTTTGTTGTGGTGTGTATGTGCATGTCCTGTGTCTTACCACACCTTCATCTTTGCAGAACCTATCAAACTGCACATTACAAAACTCAAGCCCATTGTCAGTTCTTAATCTTTTTACCTTTCTTTCTGATTGAGTCTCCACCATCTTCTTCCAGTCCACAAAGCACCTGAATGCTTCATCTTTGGTCCTGAGAAAATAAACCCACACTTTCCTAGAAAAGTCATCAGTGAAAGATACAAAATATTGACAATTACTTAAGCTAAAAGGAACATTGGGTGATCCCCAAAGGTCTGAATGGACATAGTCCAGTTTGTCTTTTGTAACATGTTGAGCTGGTCCAAAACTGACACGGTGAATCTTTCCTTTCACACAATCTTCACAAAATTTTAGAGCTGTGACTTTGCTGTCTTTAAAACAGCCTTTCTTGTTTAGGACCTCCAGGCCTTTCTGACCAATGTGACCCATCCTGCTATGCCATAGTTGAGTTTGATCATCTTGATTGTCTTTTCCCTCTACTGAGTTTGCTTCTGCTACTTTGGCTGTCCCATTTAGAACATATAAAGTTTCCCTCCTCTGAGCTTTCATGAATACAGTGCAACCTTTAATCACCTTTAGCATCCCATTCTGTCCTTTGAACTCACATCCTTTCTCCTCCAGTGTGCCTAAGGATATTAAGTTCCTTGAGATGTCAGGCATGTACCTTACATCGTGTAGAATGAATGTAGTTCCATCTGGATTCATGAACCGGATTGACCCAATTCCCTTTACTTCCGCAATAGAGTTGTTGGCCATCCTTACTCTCCCTGATTTAGTATCCTTGAGGTCCAAAAAGTATTCTTTGTTGGAAGTCATGTGAAATGAACAACCTGTATCTAGAATCCATTCTTCTTTTGTGATATCCCCCATTGTCAGATTGACCTCTGAAACAATTAGACCAACAAGGTCTCTGGCATCATCTCTGGCAAGGGCTGACTCTCCTCTATCTTGAGACTGGCCCTTGTTCTTATTTCTCTCAATCCACTTATAGCACTGCTTTTTGAGGTGCCCTTCCTTGCCACATATCCAGCAAGTTCTCTTACCATCCTTTGACTTTGACCTCGACCTGTTGTGCTTTCCTTTACCGAATTGTTGACTCTTTGTTGGGGATCTGCCTCTTGCATAGTGTCCTTCACCTTCTGATCTTGTGCTGGCAGGAGAGTTTTTAAACTCCCTCTCTTTAGACTTTGCAGCGTTTGTCACATCTTCCACTTGTATGACTTCCCTGCTGTACTTTAAGGTGTCTTTAAGTTGGTCAAACTTTGCTGGTAAAGAGTTCAGTAACAGAATTGCCTGAACCTCTTCTGGGACTTCTATGCTTAGATTGCTAAGATCCGTTATCATCTTGAGGAAGTCATCTATGTTCTGATCAATGGTCTTAGATTCCTTCATCTTAAATGAATAGACCATTAGTTGAGCATGTACACGGTTAGGAAGAGACTTTACCATGTACAGTCGCTCAAGAGTTGCCCAGGTTTCTGCAGCGGTTGTGCATTTGTCTAGCTTCCTCAGTACTTGATCTCCTACAGCAAGAAAGATTAGATTCATAGCCTTTTCACATCTTTCTAATCTTGCTTCCTCTGATTCGATCTTCTTTTTCTTCATCTCCGGATCCTTTTCATCCTCTTCTGATGTTTCTTTATCTTGAGCCTTCTCCGTGATTACGTCTTTGAGACCTTGCACACTAAGGTGTGCGAACATCCTCTTTCTCCATAGACCGAAATCCCCTTCGCCATCGAAGATTGCGATCTTTGATTTAGTTCCAGTCATCGTTGATCTGACGAATCTTTACACCAAAACTAACCGGTGCTCTGATACCAATTTGTTCGATTTAATACTCAATCTACTCGCGATCAATCAAGACTAAGACCTAAGAATCGAGAATCCGAGAACAACACAAAGACAGAGATTGGTGACCCGGTGTTCACCTCCTTCCTCAATCCGAGGAAGAGCTATACTCACCGGAGCTGGATCGAAACCAGCAATGCACTAAATCACGGCTATCGCCGCCGTACAACCACTCCGATTACTTTCTCTCTCTACTGTAATCAGTTTGTACTCTCTCTCTCTATCTCCGAGCTCAACCTATCAACTCGTAGCTCACTCAGTCTAACGGCTTTATAGATCAGCCAATGACAAAGAGATTACACACGTACAAGTCACGTGTGAAGTAAACCATAAGCTTAACCGGACATTAACCAGTCCTTATAACTAACCCGAACTTCAATCAATCTTCGGTTTAGCTCCATTGACCCAAGTCGTCTAACGAAGACCCTCTGACTCGTCTGGAGGCTTATGTGTACTTAGTGCATTTTCCATGATCGAGGCTATACTTCTTCACCCAACTTCATTCGCAAATTAACAAAATATATACACATATTGTAAACCCCCTACAAATTAATAAGGACATGATCATAATATTTTATTAATTTAGCAAAAATTAATTATCGAAAAATTAATTAGATTAGAAAATTAATCTAAAACCAATTTTTTATTAATTTACCTAAATATTAATAATAAATGTTATACTATAGTTTCTCTATTCTCTTACACGCTTTGACAATGGAACATTCCGAGTGTGTTTCCAGCAAAAGTCACCAATACCATATTTTATGTTCCATTTCTCTATATATGTAAAACAAGTTAATTGGACTAAAAAAGAGAGTTAATTGGTCTAAAGTCACCATCTTCCGATCAATATACATGGAATTATCGACAAACCGATATAAACATATCAAAAATGGTTGACAAATAAAACCTATAAAAAATGAACTCACAGCCACATGTCATTTCGGTAGTGTTTTTAATACCGGACCGGTTAAACCGGTGGATCCGTGACTCCTAAATAGTCATCTTCTAGTTTCTTGAACACTATTTTCACCTTAAGACATCTCATATTATATATTAATCACGTATCATCTATAGACTATATACATTCACACAACCCTCAGATTTTTGTTTCTCTCCATACACTCCTCTTCTCAACTCCCAAATAGAGAGAGAGAACTTGTTTATATTATATAAATACATTGCACAGCTATACAACACAAGTCGACTTCATCCATGGATCTCTCTTCTTAAACTCTTAAATATATAAAATTTTAAATATTAATAAGATTTTAAACATCTCTAAGCTGTGATGATGACACGAAGAGCAGCGACCGTAGCAGGTAGATGGCTCAACGAAGCCGTAAGCTTCGTGGTGTTCTGTCTCTTAGACATCGTTGATTCATTACTTTGTGTCGTATACAAAGCAGCTGACTATATATTCGAAGCCGAGTGGAAGCCTTGTTATTGTTTATCGGCCAAGGAACCCATTACGACGACTCGAGGAAAGATCCTCATGTCTCACAATAACGGCGAATCCAAGATTGTCACTCTTTCTCCGCTTCAAGAACTCAGGTATTTTTTATCTTTCTATATGTTTTTTTCGTTGATTAAAGCAAAATGTATCAATATCAGAATTGTCCAAAATGTGTTGATCATTTACATAGAAACGAAAAAAAAAATCGTTTAATATCTTGTTTTTATATCAAGAGAAAATAATGAATCTTCCCCGTCCTATATATATATTTCAAGATTTGTATATATATTACATGTGGGGTTTTATACAAAGAAAACTCTTAGAGCACGTCCATCGTGGTATATAGAGGGTTTGTTAGCGTAGTTTCCTAGGTGAAATAAGATTAAAAAATTAATTAATCTAAGAGCCTCCAAACAAAAGGTTCTTATTTAAGAGCTTTTAGCAACCCGTTTCTTAACTGTTTTGATGACGTGTCAGAACCTGATTGGTTCTTCTTTTTTTATTATTTTTTTTCATCTCTAAAAAAAAACATTAAAAGATTGATTAAGAACCCCTTTTGGGGGTTTCAGTGATGTGGAGCTCTTATCACTTATTTATTTTTTTGAACTTTTTTTGTTAAATTTTATTTTTTTGAACTTTTAAACCCTTATCATTTACTATAAACTTTTACGTAAATTTATGAGTATTAATGTTCACCATTTTTCAAAACCGACTCATGGTATATGTCCTTTGTTTCTCTATATTAATTTCAAATTTGTTATATATTGAGCCAATTTTTCCCGTATAGGTGTTGAAAATTTTAAATTTAGCTCGGTTTAGTAGCTCAACCGGTCGGTATGATACTCCCTTTGGTTTTCTTGTAGCGGACGTTCCAAGATTGAGCTGGAGGATATCTCTGAGACCCTTTACACACGTCCTTCTCTTTTATCCGACCTCTCTAACCTCTCCGTTAACGAGCTCAATAAAAGGTTCGTTAAGGTTACTCGGTCCGACTCCGAGTGTAACGATCACCTTCATGAGAAGACGTTGACTAAGACTAAAAGGAGGAAATCAATAACAAAGTCAAGCTTGACGGTGAACTTCACGGTCGTTGAGATGCTTCGGGGAAAGATCAGTCCACAGAATGTGAGCCACGATATCTCTCGGTGGTCGGATTGTGATTGTGGGTTTTGTACATCTTGGGCCTCTACTTCCGACAAAGATCATTCCCTCTTTGTCAAAACTCAAGTCCCAAAAGGTTAAAAGTTCACATCTTTATTTGAATATATATGACTCGGTGATATTACACTATTACTAGCTACAGCCGGACCTTTTTTGTCTGCCTTTAACTTTATACATTCACATGTTACTTTTTAGCAAAAGTTCACGAGTTTGTGCTCATTTATAGATATAAGAAAAACACAAATACTTATCAAATATTATTTGTTCATAATTTACAATGCTTACAAAGATATTATTTGTTACTTAAATCTTTTTTTTTTGCGTTTTAAACCAATGGAATTCATTAAGACAGGGGTAACAGCGAAAGAGGATGTGTTGTTCATTCATGGTTTCATATCTTCATCGGCGTTTTGGACTGAAACGGTGTTTCCAAGTTTGTCGGCTTCGTCCTCACCTTATAGACTCTTCGCGGTGGACCTTCTAGGATTCGGGAAGAGCCCTAAGCCAGCTGATTCACTGTATACGTTGCGAGAACACGTGGAGATGATCGAGAAATCGGTCTTACACAAACACAATGTAAAGTCTTTCCACATCGTGGCTCACTCTTTGGGATGCATTTTAGCGCTTGGCCTCGCGGCTAGACACGGTGGTTTAATTAAGTCGCTCACCCTCCTTGCTCCGGTTAGTTAATTTAACGTGTGTGTGCAATTTTCTTAATAAAGCATCACCGAGTTCTAAACATTAAAAAAGAAGAAATTAAAAAATAGGAGAGATGTTGGAAAGAGTTTTTTTCATAAGAAACTATGTGTTCTTAAATAACCCATGAGATCTCCATAAGAACTCATGAGATTTCCATAAAAACCCATTCCACACATGTTTTAATATTATTGGTTCAATTTAAAAATAAAATAAAATTTGATTAATAACTAAATCATATTATATATTAATATTTTATTAGTTAAAATACTTTAAAGAGTATCTAACCAATGCAAATGCTCTAAGAAATTGATTTTTTTTTTTTAAATGTAATAACAAATATTGGAAATATGCATTTTATTAGTTTGACAAAACATAAGGTGAAAATAAGAGATGTGTGATTGGACTAATACAACACGTGTGCATGTGTACGTGTGGGCAGCCGTATTACCCGGTACCGGTGGGAGAGACGGAGCCGAGGCAGTACGTGATGAAGAAGGTGGCACCGAGGAAGGTATGGCCGCCAATAGCGTTAGGAGCGTCGATGGCTTGTTGGTACGAGCACATTAGCCGTACGATTTGTCTCCTCATTTGCAAACACCACCGGCTTTGGCAATTCCTGGCTAGTCTCTTGACCCGTAATAACAGGTTTTTGTTTTGATCATATATGTTTCATTTCATCAATTCTCATTTGCTAGTCTGAAAAAGATATATAGACTTAAAATTCAACGGATACAAATAATAGTACAAAAGGTCTCCTCCATATACAGTCCTACTTAAGTAATTAGTGTAGAGCGTTTACGTTGAAACCGCAGCTAGTCGCTAACGCTAGTAATACATGAGGGTAAAAATATTGGTGGTTTTGTATCGGTTTGTTTTGGATTGTTTTGAAAAAATAGTGATCTATAAAGTTAGGTTTAGTCCAAATTAGATTCTCTTTTCTTTTAAAAGTTTATCAACTTTTTTATAAGTTTAGAAGAATCTTATTCAATTGATAGGAAACAATTGAGGGTTGATGTAGCTGTCGTCAGTTACCAAACCACCTCCAATGAACTAAATCTACTTACAAATTAAATTCGTAGCCGTATGTGGTCGCTGGCTAGTTAGTGTCAGCTCATTACGATTATTATTAACCTTATTCACTATAGAACTTATATATATATATATATATTATATACACAAATTTAGATAAAGTACAAATCCACGTGGTGGTAGCGTGATCCAAAAGTTACATCAAATAACCAGATATAGAGAGCCACCTGTTTTGATACGACATTAGTATATCGCCGTTCATTGGAGAAGAGGAGGCTTATAGGCAACCTAACTAGACTCTAGTCCTACTAGATGTGTACTTGGAGCAATTGAAAGTGATTATACTTTTGAAATGTCTAGGTTGGTTGATCGGCCTAGCTATTTTGGTGACATGTCTATATAGATTTTACGACTATGATCCATAGTTTTTACTAATTTAAAGTAAAAATGTAAAATACGTGGTTCTTGTCCTACCAAAACAACCAACCTTTCAAAATGAAATTCAATAAAGAAAATGGAATAAAAATTAATCCGATCTTTGCTACCAGATGAGTTTTAGTCCAAAAATGATAATTACGATATTTTTTCCATAAAATTACTAATATACTTAGCTATGCTGAGGGTATATATATGCCATGCAAACGCTACGACTGTTATTGTTATAATGTTATAGCTCTAAAGTGTATATATTGTGACATAAAGGGGTATGGTTTACGCCCATTAAAATGGTATTATCAAAGGCTGGTACCGGACCTGGGGAGACTAAGGCCTAAGGCCCAAACAATATATAGGGTATAAGTCAATTTATTTATTGTCAATTAGTTTTGAACTGTAAATTCTTATAACTTAATACAATATTAAAGTATGATTCATAGTGTCTAACTCTATCCACTATCAATTTGTCTTAGAATTGGTCCTGACATCTTTACCCAAACATTTTAAGATTAATGACCAATCAGCTATTATTTTGAGAAAACGTAATAAAAAATAAAAATTTCACATTGAAAATTGAAAATTGAAAATGATTATAAATAATATATAAAAGATATACAGATTCACTTATTGTTAACTGATTTTGAATTGGACTTAGAAATCTATATAACTTAATAGTATCTGCAGATTTATTAATCACTAAGTAAGAACTACATTTTGCTATATCATCTATTGTACTAATAATTAATTTTCTCGATCCAGGACGGTAAACTTTTTAATAGAAGGTTTCATGTGTCACACGCACAACGCAGCGTGGCACACTCTACACAACATTATATGTGGGACAGGAAGCAAACTCGATACGTATCTAGACATCGTACGAGATAAGCTAAAGTGTAACGTGACAATCTTCCACGGAGGAGACGATGAACTCATCCCCATCGAGTGTAGCTACAACGTTAAACAACGAATTCCTCGGGCACGAGTTAAGGTTATTGAAAATAAAGATCATATCACAATGGTCGTTGGGAGAGAGGATGAGTTTGCAAGAGAACTCCAAGAGATTTGGAAGAGTTCATCTTGCTGAAAGTGTTATGAAAAAGTGTGATTGATCATCAGTTGATCTATGTGATTGGTTGATAAATAAATATTCTTAAAAATTGTATCATTTTAAATTAAGGAAATCCTTATGTACTTAGTCATGACTCATGAGAAAGAGAAAAAGAACAGAGAATGGCATATCGAATAATAATTTTCACATTTGTGTATGCTAATTAGTTCATCGTATTCTTACAAGCATGTTAATTAGGTGTGACTTCCTTTTTCAGACTTTTGTGATCATTTAGCGCCCAGACATACGTATACATTTTCTTTTTTCATCTACCTTTTTTACTAAAAGATGATGAAATATAAAAGCCGAATACTTATTACATAGATGAAATACATAATCCGATTTTTAACACGATATCAAAATATTAAACAAAAACAAAGCCTGAAAACAAATGGGAGTTACGTTCTTATAGGTTGCATTGTATAGACAAACTAATCCCCAAACTAATGTGTGATATTTTTGTTGTTGTTGAATCATGAGTTTAGACCTTGATATAAAAACCGAGAAACAAAAACTCAAACCGAATTGAACTGAAAGACTGAATCCGAAACCGATCCAAGTTTCATAAATACTTGAATGATTTCTAAATTTTCATAACTGAAATAATCAAACCAAACTGAACCGATCGAACCGAATCGAAAACTGAATGGATATTCAAACTAACTGAAATATAATTTGTATACCTAAAATTATTAATTATATTTAGATTCAAACTAACATAATATTACTACGAAAATCTGAATTATCCAAAATAACTCAAATATTTTCTTAACCGAAATTCCCGAAAGTATTTATTTTTTGTTCGAATAACCCTAATCATCCGAGTTTTTATCCGAATTACCTAATTACCATAATTTTTTATCCGAATTACCCTAGTTTTTGCTCAAATTATCATAAATTATTCGAAAGAGCCGAATCAAATCTAATTTTTTTCTGAGTATTAGCCGGTTCTCAAGTTTACAATCCGAATCGAGATGAAAATAAAAGAATCGAACCAAACTGAACAGATTTTCTAAATAACCGTATGGATCCTAAATCTCTATAACCGAAAGAACCGAACCGAAAAACCGAATGCAGAGGCTTACATGAGTTTATGATAAATTATTGGTTGGATGTTGATATTTAGATCCTTAATAGGTTGCTAATCTCAAAAGATTTATTACGTACTCATCATTTTTTTTTTTTGGATGAATGTTAAATTATATTCAAACCGAAAAAATAAACGTTTTTACATCAAGGATGCAAGCTTTTTAACCAAAAAGATGGCTTTAATCGGAAACTTCTAAAAGACAAGGAAAATTTCTACTTTACATTTGAGGTCTTGATGCATACCATCTTTGGATTCCATCGGAGAATTGATAATCTCCTTGCAAAAGGATTGAGCTGAAGCGATTGCGCATCTCTTTATCAATCATCTTGATCATTGTTTCCGTCGGTATTTGAATTGAACCATGCCTTCTTTTATTGCGTTCCTTCCACACCATGTATATTGTCAGCTGGAGAAGAAACTTGAAAGTGAAAGTCTTCACTTTGCTTCCCAAAGGTTTTGATAGTAGCTGAAACAGATCATTCCAATCTGATGAGAACTCATGTAATAGAATTCCTTTTGCTACATTGGTCCAAACCGCCTTCGTGTAGGGGCATGAGAAGAACATATGGTCTCTTGTCTCAGTTGGGTCTCTGCAGAAGATACACTCTGTTGGAGCGTTTTGATTCCACTTTAGCATCCGATCCCCAGTGCTTAGTCGATTATGTATGGTGATCCAAGTGATGAAAGCAAACTTTGGAGAATGATGTCTGAACCAAACACCCTTTGTCCATTCAACTATTGGCTGAGCATTTCTTATTTGATCTCTTGTTGCCTTTGTATTGAACACTGGCTTAAAGACATCAATTGCTGATCTCCAGAGACCGACATCTTCCTCTTCTTGTTGATATTTTAACCTAACCACATTAATTTCTTCTTCAATACGGTTCAGATCAGAAATCCTATGTCTGCGTCTTCGATGAGATAGCATAGCCTCTTCCATTGTTGCTTTCTCTTGGATGCCCATGTCAATAAAACCTCGTGGTCCCAATCGTTTGAACAAATTGCCCATAGACGACCAGTTGTCATGCCAGAAAGATGTTGCCTTACCATTATGCACTTGCACCTTAAAAAACGACTCAGCTTGGCTTCGACATTTTAGCATCTGTTTCCAAATCCATGAACCCTTTCTCCTGCAGGACATCGCATTCAAAGACCAGAAACATGAACCTCTCATCAGATTTTGCCGAGTCCACATTGCCCATAGCGAGTTTGTTGCCGTTAGTACTCATCATTTTTATTATTTGATATATTTATCACTATGGCATGTCTTGGTCCCACCTAACCATATTATTCTGCAACTTTAATGCTCGACACTTCTACATGCATATATATAGGCGTGAGACTTTGCTTCTTCCGTTCGGTTACAGTTCAGTTACTCGACTTTTTAGGTTTTTGGTTTTAAAAAAAAATCCATCGATCGGTTTTTTTTCTTTTAATTAGTTTAGTTCGGTTTGGTTCGATAATTTTGGTTTAGTTTTATATCTCAGGGTTACGTATATAATATATATATATATAGTAGAAAATTGAAACTTTTATGAAAATCAAAATAGATCGACAACTTCGGTTCTTCGGTTCGATTACTCGGTTTTTCGTTTTTTTTTGTTTTTAAAAACCACCGATCAGTTTTTTCTTCCAATTAATTCGGTTCGGTTCGGTTTGATAATTTCGGTTCGGTTTTATATCCGAGGGCTACATATATCTCTCTATGGTAAATTAATGTGATTCATCTAAAAGTTGATGAGATGGTTGGAAGGCATTCATTATCCGTAAGGCCCGCACCATTGATAACAAACGTTGAGTTCTTCACTTTCAACAAAATGTAAAAAAAGAAGAAAAATAAAGAAGAATATCGCGTTAATCTGTTTCAGTGTTTTAATCAAAAAAAAAAAAAAAAAAACTCACTTGAATATTTAATACTTCTGTTAAAACGAATCATTAGTGTGACAGGATGGGAATTTCGTTAAATAATCTTTTAGTGAATATGTGTTTCCGTCCACTTTGTGAGGCCTTTCCAAATGAATCCACTCATAGAAATATACCCTCTCTCGTATAAATAAAATTTATGAAGGTTATATAAAAGTTGAAATTATTTTTCTTTATCGATTTCAATTATAAGTTATGAACACTGCATCACAAAATAAAATTTACTTCACTTTATAATTGTCAACATAAAAATTCAGTGATGGCATAGAAGTAACCATAAATATAATAGTGAAATATCATAAATAAATGGTTTTATTTTTTGGGATTCTCCAAGTAAAAGTTGCGTTTCTCTTCCTCGTCCATGAATGCAGTAACGTGAAAAGACTTGCCGATTCCCATAGGAGTCTTGAAGTAAATTTTCTTGCTTTTTGGCTCCTCCATACTCATCTCCACAATCGGTACCCACAAAAACATCTGCTTACTCTTCACTCCTATATATAATATACACACAAAATACATATATACATAGTCATATAAAGCTACCAATCCATATATAAAACTTGTAAGTAGTATAGTACCTGTCATCTTCTTCATACAACACTTGTCGACATAGGCGGTGACCTCAAGACCGTAAGAAACGCGAGTGTTTGTTGCTTCGAAGAAATGTTCGTAAGGAGTGTTTTGCTTCATCCACACGTAACCCGTGGCTATAACTCTTCCACACTCCACGAGGTTCTTCAAAGGCATCACACCTTTTGGGAACCCTAGCTCCTCTAGAAGCTCCACTGATTTCTGGTAACACTCCTCTGCTCCGTACACGATCTCAGCTCCTGCTCTCTCCCCTCCAACCACCACGACTTCCTCGCTCGCCATTTGATCACGAGATTATAGATTTCAGAAAGAAAACTGTATGTCGATCTTCAAATATGAAGAGGAATTTAATATATTGTTGTGGTGAGGCTTTTGGAAAACATTACAATATAATAAACGAAATAAAAGAACAGGGGGAGATATTATAAGATGGGTTAGGTAGTTGAAGGGTGTGTTGTAAGTCATTTATTTGTTCGCCTAACTCTCTCTCTTGTTAGTTGTTCCTTTCATGTGGTTTTTGTTTGGTTACCTAATTGGAATATATATTTTTGTTAAAAGGGAATAAATATTTGATAATTTCTTTATTAGAAAAGTCAAAAATACATCTTATATAACTTTTGTGCAAATTGTGAAGTGAAGCATCAGAAATGATATGAAACTTTGAAAGTAGATGGACACCAACGTTTAAATATATGGGCCAACACCATAGCTGTTTTAGACAGCCCAATATAAGATGCACAGGTAATAAATAACAGAGCAAGATCTGTTGACAAAATAAAGGGCAAAAAAAACTTTGATTAAATCACGATTCCATGTAAGTAGATTTTACTCTAGTTCCTACCCAAAAAGAGATGTTCTTTTTTTTTTTTGACCTATAAAGAGATGTTCTTGTTTATTATTATAAGAATAGGATGATTATATTATCCTTTACTTGTTCTAATTTCATAACTGAGTTAACTTCATAAGTCTTCTTCTCTCTTTGACTGATCCTATGAAGCTAAAAACTTCATACATATCGGAGGTTTTACTCCAGCGAGTGCAAGTACCGCCGCCGCCGGTAAAGTCCAAAGCCCTTCGCCGCAAATTAGCCCTGAGGCGGCCGCCGGAACCATAACTTCTGCTTTCTTCCGATTCATCTTCTCCCAAACAAACACAACTAAAGTCCCAACACACATGTCAATAAGCTCCGACCAGAAATGGAACCGCCATCGCCGTCGGAAGTGGCATGAACCTCCCCACCTTGGCCGGAGTAAGATCCCTGACGACGTTGACTAAAACCGCAAACCCGAAAAACCCGTAACACATTTGTAGACAGTGAAGAGGCAAAGCAGAGAAGCCTTGCACCCCAAGAATCGCCATGTTTCTGTAAATCAAAGCGTAAGGAGCCTTAAATTCGCCGTTAGGGCTTCCAACGTCGAACGCTCTGTAAAACAAAAAGAAACTTAACGGCGTCACGATGCATCCGACGACCGTTCCAATCATTTGGCTAGCAAACATAGCCTTAGGTGACGTCATCGTGTAATGAGCCGTCTTGAAATCTTGCATCAAAATGCAGGAAACCGAAACAACAGATTTGATCAGTCCACATCCAGCTAGTCCGGCCACAACTCCGTCCTCTCTACCCGTCATAGGAAAACTCTATCACTCCTATTAATGTAGAAGGATCAAAACGTCAAGGCAAACAACCAAGCTATCTTCAGGATTATTATTGCAACACTGCAGCTGATGTTCGATATCCGATCTCTGCTTTAATCAATCTTGCTCGGTTATCCCCTCATCATCAAGCATATGTTTGTGCTGTTGACAAATATCCTGAACCACAATCTTACACACAAGCAAAGAAAGTAAAAGAGTGGAATGATGCTATGGATGTTGAAGAAAAGGTTCTGGAAAACACAGGAACTTGGATTGTCTGCTCTCTACCTCCAAACAAAACTGCCATTGGTTGTAGATGGGTTTACAAGGTTAAGTTGAATTCTGATGGGAGCTTAGAACGTTTCAAAGCTCGTCTAGTAGCTAAAGGCTACACTCAAAGAGAAGGATTGGATTATGTTGATACATTCTCACCTGTTGCCAAGATGACTACTGTGAGAACTGTACTTGCTGTTTCAGCTGCTAAGAATTGGAGTTTGCATCAGTTAGACATATCTAATGCCTTTCTCAATGGTGATTTAAATGAAGAAATTTACATGTCATTACCTCCAGGCTATGCAGCCAGAAAGGGGGAATCTATACCTACAAATGCGGTGCTTAAACTTCAGAAATCTCTATATGGTCTCAAACAAGCCTCACGGCAGTGGTTTTTGAAGTTTAGCTCCACTCTTCTTCATCTTGGGTTTAGAAAGTCACATTCAGACCAAGCTTTGTTCATTCGTCAGATTGGCAAAGTCTATGTCACTACAAGAAAACATTGTTTTAGTGACACCTAATTCAGTCGTAAATCAGTCGCAAAACCAATTTTTACGACTGATTTCCGACTAAACCTTTCAGTCGCCTATCCTTGGTCGCAAAATTATACTGTCGCAAATCAGTCGTAATTTTACGACTGATTTGCGACTGATGTACGACTACATTTAGTCGTCGCAATTCAGTCGCAAATCAGTCGTATTTAGGTACGACTGAGTTACGACTAACCTTACGACTACTTTATGACTTAATGTATAGTCATTTAATAGTCGTAACTTTTGTGCGACTAAATTGCGACTCCGCTGTAGTCGTCAAGTATTACGACTGATGTACGACCACGGAAAGCGACTGAATAGCAACTTATTTACGACTGAATTGCGACTGAAATGCGACTCATTTACGACTGAATTGTGACTCAGTTACGACTGAATTTGTTATGCATTCTCCAATTTTTGATTCCTGTTACAAATACACCAAACATAAGCTAAATTGGATAATTGGGTGACAAAAATGTAAACAGAGCTTATAAACATTAACCATTTCATATTATCCAAAAAACAACATAACCATTTCATATTATCCAAAAAACAACATAACCATTTTAAACATTCAAGTTCATAACATAAAAAAAAAAAACAGAAACAAGTTCATACTTTGAAAATCCTTAGGGCTACTTAGTGATCTGCACCACCAGAAGTTAGATGATCAGTAGCTGCAGCAGAAGAGGTCTGAGGATCTGCACCAGTCTGGATTGGAGCTTTGTTTGCAGCTATGTAATCCATAAATCTTGGATCAGTTTCAGATAGGTACTTTTCCACCAAGGATAACTGATCGATCTTGGCTTGTTGACTAGCAGTAACTCGTCTGAGCTCTTCCTCACGAGCAGAATTTGCAGAAGCTTGTGCTTCTATCTGCTGCTTAGCTTCCTCCAACTGTTGTTGCAAACTGCTGAACGAATAAGAACCTTCGGAGTACTTCCTTTTTCCATTGACATGTCTCTTGAGGCTTCCTACTCCATAAAAAGCTCCTTTTTCATTACTGAAAGTTGACTGCAAAACAATGAAAATAAACATGTAATGAATAAACAAAAACGACAACATCAAATTTTCGTGCTATACTTAATTAACATAAAGTAATAAACAAAAACAACAACAACAAGAGATTGAACTTTACCTTGAGAAATATCTCATTCTCCTCGTCAACGGTAAGCCGCCGTGAAGCAGCTCCTGAAGTCTCAGAGTTCTCAGCCTCAAGGTTAGCAATCGTGGATTCCAAGTTCTCCGAGTAACGCTGCGCCACTGTCTTGGCCTTTTGATCAACAAAGGTCCCATCCGGTTTTGTATGAGTCTTGATGAAAACTTCACCAAGACTCACCGGTCTTCCCAACTCTTTTTCCTGTAATTAAACACACAAATAAACGGTTAGACAATTCTATTGAATGATAAGACTAGAAACTGTGGAATAAAAAGATGAACACTTTATTAAATTACCATTTCTTGTTGGATCTGAAGGTAAGACTTCTGCCCGGATAAGTGGACATGCGGTCCAAGACCTCCACGGTCAGACATCCGAGCATCAGAAGTGGTTGTACTCTTCTCTTTCGCTTCATCAGTGTCCCAATAAGCAGTCATCTCGTCCCAAATAGTCTTTCCAATCCACTTTGGTTGCACTCTCGAGGTTCTTGCGGTGCTAATCATATCCTTCATTCGCCGTTGACATATGCTTTCAAAGTGCTCTTGAACCACACCTGTTATTAAAAGATCCCATGTGTGGGTTTTCTACAAGAACAATACACAAAATAAGTGT
Organism: Orychophragmus violaceus; assembly: GCA_030180135.1. Lineage (NCBI taxonomy): Eukaryota > Viridiplantae > Streptophyta > Magnoliopsida > Brassicales > Brassicaceae > Orychophragmus > Orychophragmus violaceus. Next base: position 101,629,098 of record CM058233.1, on the reverse strand, counting down.
TAGTAATCAAAAGGCACAAGTAAGTAAATTCAAACAAAGAACAGATTAACTAACCGCGAATTCAACAAAGTAGCGCTCTTGTCTCTCCCGTGGCACCCAAGTCCAGCTGTAGTATGGGCCATTGAACTTGTTGGTGAAGATTCTAGTGATCTTCCGTGTCAATGAAGATTTGTCACGACCAAACCTACAAAGATAGACCATAAACATTGTTTCAGACTTACGGACACAGTAGCATAAATCATTTCAGCAAGTAAACATTTCATCAGTAATAAATCAGTAACTAAACAATGCTATAAACAAATAAGACATATGAATCACAAGACATATGAATCACAAGACATAATAATCAAAAGACACAACAAAACATACAACATTAATAACAACAAAAATCACAGACAACAAACAGTATAGTGGTCGTACAGAGACAAAACCTAACAAAAATCAGAGACATCAAATTCACATACAAAAATTCAGAGACAAAAATCACAGACAAAAATCACAGACACATTACCAAGTTGTGTTTGGTTTAGGGATTGGAGATAGCACAGTGGTGTACTCTTCCCTCCCCGGCTTCATGAGGAGAGCATGGAGAAGAGCCATCTGGTCTGGAGCAAGACTCGCCTGAGGGTTTCCTACACCTTCCACTTCTTCTCCACTGTGAGCAGGAGAGCTCGGTTGAGTTGCTGGAGCACGAGAGTGCTGGGAAGATCGAGGTAGAGACGCTGGAGGTTGAGTCTCAATAGGTGGACTAAGCGGACGAGGCGGAGAAGCGGGAGGTTGAGCCGCCATTTTTCGAGGTCGCCGTTCCGGAAAAGATCGCCCTTGAGTCGCCGTTGCTTGTCTCGCCGTTGCTTGAGTCGCCGTTGCTTGAGTCGATCTCGCCTGGGTCGGCGGTGGGTGAGATAGCGAGCTTTGGAAGAGGCGTTTGGGCGGTGGATAATCTTTCACAGTCGGCGTAGGATTTCGATGGGGGGTTTCCGGCGGGGAGCCGGTTTCGTTCGCCGGCGGGGAGTCGGTTTCGTTCGCCGGCGTGAATGTGTATCTACTTGGCAGTGGCGACGGATTCTTCGATTTCGCCGGCTTCTGGCGAGATCCTCTTTGAGTTTGATTCTTTCTACGACCGACCATCTTAGGGTTTGAAGAAGATGAGAGAAGAAGATGCGAATGGAGGCGGTGAAGAACGAAGGAGAAGAAGATGGGTAAGCGATTAGGGTTTCTATATAATAAAATTTGGGGCTTTTGGTTTGTAGGAATTATGAAATCTTTGGCGGTTTAGGGAAAATTTTAGGCGGTTAAGGAAATAAAAGTTAGGCAAGATTTTAAGCGGTTGATTAAATTTAATTCGCGGTCCTTTTAATTTTTTTTGTTTATTGTTTTTTTATAATTTGATGGTTTAAAAAATATGTCTAGTAAATATAAAATCGGGATGAAACGAGATAATAATTCAAAATGAGTCTAGAAAATAATTTATTTCTGAGTACAAACGTCATAATTTTACATATTGATTAGTACACTTCTTCGCCGTCTTCATCATCTTCATCATCGGAAGATGATAAATTACATTGAAATTCATCTTCTGGTTCCGCATCATAGACATCGTACTCGAGAGTTATTGGATTCATTCTCTGCACCAAATTCTCGACTACAATATCTTCAATTGTAGTCAGCATTACCGAACCGTCATTATCTTGTTGCAAAAGAGTAGGTTCCGCGTCTTCATACTCTCCTGAAATGTTTCCCCTCGGATTGACTTTCACAACATTTAGCCACAAGTGTTTCGGTTTCTTCGTGTAAGGATATGGGATATAGCAAACCTGATCAGCCTGCGAAGCTGAACCAAAAAATTATTTTTAAGTTATATAAACAACCATGTATATATGATACTAAATATATATATATATATATATATTTGTAGAAATACAAACGTACGTACCTAAAATAAATGGATCATATTTATTGTATTTTCTCGACGAAAGAACGTCTACAATGCCACCATTGCTCTTTCGAGTGCCTCTACCGATAACAGGGTCGTACCACTTACACTTAAAAAGTGTGATCCTCAGATTAACCGTCCCTTCATACTCTAGCTGCATGATATCAGTTAAGATCCCATGGAAAGCTGTTTCATCGGATGCATCATCGTAACTCTCTCCTTTAACACAAACCCCATAGTTACATGTCTTTCTTCCATCGCCGTGACTCTGCGTATGAAACAAATACCCTCTTGTGAAATATATAGGCCATGTTTTGGCCTTATTCACCGGTCCATGCACTATATCTAGAACCCAAGGAGGAAAAGGATGTGTGGCTTTCCAGTAATCAACCTGTAACAAGAAAACAATTTAAATACATACAGCGTACATACAAATTAAAATACATCAAAAATCTTGTTTAAAATATTATGTAAACTTACGTAATTTTCCATCCAAGTATGATATTCGTTAGCTCTGTTTATGGATAGTTCTTTCTCCGAGAGATCTGGATATTTTGCAGAAATATAATCCTCGAACATACTGTTTAAAACCAACACATATATGAGACAAACACCATAGTTTTATGTGATAAATAAAATTATAAAATACATGTTAATTATATACCTTTCAATTGGTTGAAAATAACCGCAATTCCGTAATACATATGCATGTGCACATCGATAGTCTTTCTCGGAAAGCCAAATTTCTTGCATTTCTCCACTTGGACGACCAACATGAGTAAATATATCAGGTACTTCGACATGATACTCGGGGACTTCACCTTCATCAAATCTTGTTAACCTTACAAAATAAATTGACATGAGTAAATTGTATCCTCAATGAGAGTAATTAAAATGTATACCTTGATTTTGTTGTTATGCTCGCATCAAAGTAATGCTCTGAGAAATAAGCTATCTCCTCATTGATATAAGATTCAACAATCGATCCTGGAGCATATCTTTTGTTCTTTGCTTTCCCTTTCAACTTTTTGAAAAACCTTTCAAAGGGGTACATCCATCTATATTGCACAGGGCCTCCTAACTCCGCTTCGTAGGGAAGATGAATGGGCAGGTGTTCCATCACGTCGAAAAATGATGGAGGGAAGATCTTCTCCAAATTGCATATGATTAGAATGATGTTTTGTTTTAGAACTTCGACATGACTCTTCTGCAAAGTTCTCGAACATAAGTCCCGGAAAAATCCTCCAATCCCTACAATAATAATAACCATTAGAGAGACAGGTCACAATAAATATAACAAAACAAAATCATTTTTGCATATCAAGTATAAATAAAGTGCTATAAGTAAGCAGTACCCGATAACGCAATATGGACATTCCGGTCCATGAGTTCTGCAAAGATAAATGGAAGTAACCGTTCCATAAAAACATGGCAGTCATGACTCTTCATCCCCGAAAACTTTCCATTATCCAAATCTGCACAACTAGCTAAGTCGGAGGCATACCCATCTGGGAATTTAACCGCATATTTCACACATTCCAATAAACTCTTCTTGGCGTTGTCTGTCAGTCTGTAGGCAGGAAAAGGAGCTTTACCCTCATCATCAATGTGTAAGTGTGACCGAGAACAGAATCGTGCTATATCCAATCTTGACATGATGGTGTCTTTTGATTTACCTTTCACACTCATAAGAGTGTTCATGATATTGTCAAAAACATTCTTCTCAACATGCATCAAGTCAAGATTGTGTCGGAGATTAAGGTCCCTCCAGTATGGTAGCTCCCAGAATATGCTCTCTTTGTGCCAGTTATGCACCTTCCCATAGCCAGGCTTCTTCTTTTCGTGCCCGTTTCCACCGCATTCTTTTGTTTTTGGTGGATTTACGCCTTGTAGCCGCTCGCAATAAACTTGCTCACCAGTCAAATACTCAGGAGGGCAATCTTTTGAAGCATCTTTTCCCTTCAAAAAGTCCTTTTTATTCTTCTTGAGTGGATGACCATGAGGAAGAAATCTTCGATGACAATCAAACCAACACATTTTTCTTCCATTCGGCAGATAAAAAGCTTTAGTATCTTCCATACAAACTGGACATGATAGTGCACCATGCGTCGTCCATCCTGATAACATGCCATACGCCGGAAAGTCACTTATTGTCCAGAGCAACACTGCTTTTAGATTAAAACTTTGATTCAGGGATACATCGTATGCATCGACTCCAGAAGACCATAATTCCTTCAACTCCTCAATAAGAGGTCGGAGGAATATATCAAGACTAGCTCGCGGATGCTTTGGCCCAGAATTCAGAATTGTCAAAAACAAGTATTCTGTATTCATGCACATACCAGGGGGTAAATTGTATGGAGTCAAGATGATTGGCCATAACGAATGATTATTAGACATGCCAAATGGATTGAACCCATCTGTACATAATCCAAGATAAACGTTACGGGGTTCTTGGGCAAATTGGGGATGTTGCTCTTGAAAAGATTTCCACTCCGCTGCATCAGACGGATGACACATTTCACCCTCATTTGTTTGGTGCTCGGCATGCCACCTCATTGCCGATGCAGTTTTCTGGCTTTGGTACATTCTCTTCAGCCTGTCAGCAATTGGCATATACCACATACGACTATATGGTATATTGGTTCTCCGATGTCTCTCATTAGGCTTCCATCTTGGTGATTGGCAGAACAGACACTTATCTTCCTTTTCATCTTCTTTCCAGAAAATCATACAATTATTGATGCAAACATCAATTGTATCATAGGGGAGACCTAAATTGCGCATCAGTTTTTCTGTCTCGTAATGTGAAGCAGGTGCCTGGTTTCCTTCTGGTAAGAACTCGGTAAACATTTCGCATATCGAATCCACTGCCCTTTCACTCATATTATGTTCTGCCTTTCTCTGCAAGACTCGAGCAGCTAAGGATAACTGCGAGTGACCTTCCCGACAACCATCATATAAGGGATTTTTCGCTCCTTCTAGCAGATCGTAAAATTTTTGTGAATGATTACGGACAGGTTCTTCCAAATTTTGATAACTATAATCATCGTAATAGCTATCAAAATTTTCGTTATCACGAAATGCATCATTCACCATATCCACATATCTATCTTCTACTACATAATTACCAACATCTTCACTCCCAGAAAACTGTGTGCTACCAGCATAACTAGTTCCTAAATCCATACCGATTTCCTCTCCATGTTTATACCAAACATAATAATCAGGCATAAATCCTTTACCATAAAGATGACTCCAAATTTTTACTCCAGAGACTATCGGTTTTTCGTTCTTGCAAACCTTACAAGGGCAGTGAAACTTACCGCCATTACTCTGTGCCAGAGGTTGGTTGTTTGCAAATGCCATGAACTGCTCCATCCCCATTTCGAACTCCTGGGAAAAATTTCCCGTCGCTTCATCGATCCTCCGATACATCCACTCCCGAGAATTACTATAATTGTAATTTCCCGACATTTCGTGAGTATAGAACAACTCGTTTTTTTGTCTTTTTCGCAACTTTTTCTTTCGAATTCTCGGTTTGTAAATGATTTTCTTGAGTGGTTGAGAATGAGGAGAAGATATCCATGTCTATATATATAATTTTTTACGACTGATTTGCGACTCTTTAGCGACTGATTTGCGACTACTAGCAACGGTCGCAATAATTCGTTACACCTACCTACAAACGAGGAAAATGTGATCCATAACTACTTTTGGCGACCGATTTTACGACTGAAGTTTTCGCGACTTATATTCCGTCGCTACTCAGTCGCAAATTTACGACTGATTTGCGACTTTCTATTTTGGTCGTACAAGAACGACTGATTTGCGACTAAACATGTTTAGTCGCAAATCAGTCGTAAAAGAGTCGCAACGTAGTCGGTATTTTTTGCGACTGAAAAATCAGTCGTAAAACGTAGTCGGTAATTCCCTGTTTTCTTGTAGTGTGTGGCACTATTGGTATACGTTGACGACATTGTCATTGCTTCAAATGATGATTCTGCAATCTCACAACTTACAGATGATCTCTCAGCCGTGTTCAAGTTAAGGGATTTAGGCCACCTCAAATATTTCCTTGGTCTTGAAATTGCACGTTCTCAAGCTGGGATTTCAGTATGTCAACGGAAATATGCTTTAGAGCTCTTACAAGATACAGGATTCGTTGGATGTCGACCATCCAGTATTCCAATGGAGCCGAGTGTCAAGTTAGCCTTACACACAGATGAACCTAAGTTGTCAAATCCAGAAACATACAGGAGACTTGTTGGTAAATTGATGTATCTGACAATAACTAGGCCTGATCTCACCTTTGCAGTGAACAAGTTGTGTCAGTTTTCATCTGCTCCTACCAAATCTCATCTTAATGCTGCCCATAAAGTTTTGCAGTACATTAAAGGTAATCTTGGCCTTGGATTGTTCTATCCTTCCAAGTCAGATTTGCAACTAAAGGCTTTTACTGATGCGGATTGGAGTTCTTGTCCAGACACAAGAAGATCCACTTCTGGTACATGTATGTTTCTTGGTAGCTCTGTTATCTCGTGGAAATCTAAGAAACAAGATGTTGTCTCTAGATCATCAGCAGAATCTGAATATCGTGCCATGGCTTTGGCTACTTGTGAGATTTCTTGGCTGGTTAAACTACTTGCTGAGTTTGGAGTTCATCAAACAAGTCCAGTGCCTCTGTTTTGCGATTCAACTGCAGCAATACACATTGCTAATAATGCAGTTTTCCACGAAAGAACAAAACATGTCGAAAACGATTGCCATACAACCAGAGAGAAGATTGAATCTGGTTTGTTGAAGACTTTGCATGTCAGAACAACAGCTCAAGTCGCTGATGTATTCACTAAACCGTTGTTTCCAACACAGTTCAGGGAGCTTATTGGCAAGATGAGCTTATCTTCAATATTCTGCTCATCTTGAGGGGGAATATTAGACTATGGAAACAATATGTACTTCGGTTTAGCATTATACCAATGTGTAAACCGATATCATCAGCTCACTATAAAGAGTGACTGTGATAGTTGTAACAAACTAACAAGAAATAAACTGATTTTCATTCGATTCTTTACACTTCACTCTCTCTCTTTCGCAACTTCTATTACCTAAATAGTCATCTTCTAGTTTCTTGAACACTGTTTTGACCTTAAGACATCATATTATATAGGGTTAATCACGTATCATCTATAGACTATATACATTCACACAACCCCTCAGATTTTTGTTTCTCTCCATACACTCCTCTTCTCAACTCCCAAATAGAGAGAGAGAACTTGTTTATATTATATAAATACATTGCACAGCTATACAACACAAGTCGACTTCATCCATGGATCTCTCTTCTTAAACTCTTAAATATATAAAATTTTAAATCTTAATAAGATTTTAAACATCTCTAAGCTGTGATGATGACACGAAGAGCAGCGACCGTAGCAGGTAGATGGCTCAACGAAGCCGTAAGCTTCGTCGTGTTCTGTCTCTTAGACATCGTTGATTCATTACTTTGTGTCGTATACAAAGCAGCTGACTATATCTTCGAAGCCGAGTGGAAGCCTTGTTATTGTTTATCGGCCAAGGAACCCATTACGACGACTCGAGGAAAGATCCTCTTGTCTCATAATAATGGCGAATCCAAGATCCTCACTCTTTCTCCGCTTCAAGAACTCAGGTATTCTTTATATTTCTATGTTTTTTTTGTTGATTAAAGCAAAATAAATGATTTTATTTTTTGGGATTCTCCAAGTAAAAGTTGCGTTTCTCTTCCTCATCCATGAATGCAGTAACGTGAAAAGATTTGCCGATTCCCATAGGAGTCTTGAAGTAAATCTTCTTGCTTTTTGGCTCCTCCATACTCATCTCCACAATCGGTACCCACAAAAACATCTGCTTACTCTTCACTCCTATATATAATATACACACAAAATACATATATACATAGTCATATAAAGCTACCAATCCATATATAAAACTTGTAAGTAGTATAGTACCTGTCATCTTCTTCATACAACACTTGTCGACATAGGCGGTGACCTCAAGACCGTAAGAAACGCGAGTGTTTGTTGCTTCGAAGAAATGTTCGTAAGGAGTGTTTTGCTTCATCCACACGTAACCCGTGGCTCTAACTCTTCCACACTCCACGAGGTTCTTCAAAGGCATCACACCTTTTGGGAACCCTAGCTCCTCTAGAAGCTCCAACGATTTCTTGTAACACTCCTCGGCTCCGTACACGATCTCAGCTCCTGCTCTCTCCCCTCCAACCACTACGACTTCCTCGCTCGCCATTAGATCAAGAGATTATGGAATTCAGCAAGAAACAACTGTATGTTCTTAAAATATGAAGAGGAAATTAATATATTGTTGTGGTGAGGCTTTTGGAAAATATGACAATATAATAAACGAAATAAAAGAACAGGGGAAGATATTATATGGGATAGGTAGCAGAACGGTGGGTTGTAGTATAAGTCATTTATTTGTTTGCCTAACTCTCTCTCTTATTAGATGTTACTTTCGTGTGGTCTTTGTTTGGTTACCTAATTGCGCCCCCACACACACACATATATATATATTTTTTTTTTGTTAAAAAAATAAATATTGAAAAAGCATAAAATAGCACAAAATATAAGTTATCATAAATATAACACTAAAAAAAATAATTGACATTTTTAGTATTATTTAGATTACAAATTTTTTTATAGCATTATATAGTTTAAAGTTTATTATTCAGGGTGTAGTAGTGTTTAGTATTTAGGATTTAAGGTTTATTATTTAAAGTTTAAAATTTAATATTTAAGATTTAGGATTTAAGATTTAGGATTAGAGTTTATTTAATCTTTATTAATTTAATAAATGTTATTTTGGTTATTTTTATTTTTGTTGCTATATTTGTAACAATATATATATATATATATATATATATATATATATTTGTGTATTTTTGGGATTTGTCCATAAATATTTGATATTTCTTTATTAGAAAAGTCAAAAATACATCTTATGAAACTTTTGTGCAAATTGTGAAGCATCAAGCATGATATGAAACTTCGAAAGTAATCGTCACAACACGCCATCCTCCTCTTCATCAACATGATTGAGAGAGAGAGAGAGTAACAACGAGAATCAAGAATCAAGAAGATGGGAAATATAAAGGTTCTGATTTGAGAAGTTTCATGTTGTTTTTCTGTCGGCTTGTTTAACCAGACTACGAAACATAGATGTACTAAAGTCTCAAGAAGAGACTAGAAAAACATTTTCAACCCTTAAAAGAGGGAAAAAAAAAGAAAAAGTAACACCAAGTTAAGTACATGAGTCTATTTACTATATCTGCAAGTGGAAAGGAGATGACTTCACAAGGTGATGACTTCACAAGGTGCACCTCTTTCAAGTCATAGCCCAATCTACAATACATAAGAGAATAACAGAGGTAATGAGAACACAGTTTCAAAAAGAAGCAAACAAGAAGATTGTAAGTATAACAGAGCAACAAAAGCAAACCTTAAAGAGGTCAACAAGAACAGTTCAAATAAGAAGATGCTCACTTTAGATGTTTTTTCCCTTTCTGATTCTTTCTTTCTCCTTAGCTTCCTGGATTTGATACAACATTTCATTTCCCCATTTACTGGGAAACAAAGAAAATTAGTATAATCAGCGCTTGCAAGTGGTACAATCTCTTCAGAAGTAGGGAAACTTAACTTACAGTGGTAGTGGTACATAGACTCCAACTGGTTCTTGTCCTTCTTCAAGCACTTGCAACGCCAACTCTTCATATTGCAAACCAACTAGAGTTGTCTCAGGATCAACAATAGACCAGCGATAGTGGACCAGGGCCAAGTCTCCATATCTTGGCGAAACATATATAGTAAGATACGATTCTTGACTCAAAAATTTAAAAATTGGATAAAATAATGGCTCACCTTTTTCTAGATATGTGCGTTCTCCTGAGATGCTCTGTTCCACTAATGTAAGTCTTTGTAGCTTCAGTAAAGTTGAATTTTGGCAGCCCCATCTTCTACAAGAAAACACAATTATATTGATTAGAATTGACTAATTGAAAAAGAAACAATCAAAATTAGTAGTCTTACTACGTTGTTCGATTGCACATTACGTTCATTGTTTATGGGATCCCACCCCTTTGTATTCTTGAAAGAAGGTACATTGTAGAAATAAAGACCATCCTTTTCATTTTCGGGTAAAGCATCTTTGTGCGAGACAGGAAACCAATTCGGCTCACGCTTCCGGTGCTGAAATATCACTTCAATCTCGGGGAATGCCAGCCATCTCTCTTTGGAGAGCTCCATCAGAACAGCCCATCCCGGTATAGCATCTTCAAACGTTAGAACCTGCAGATTGATTGGTCCATTTTCCACCCTTGATGTCATGATAGTTGTCCGGTCAGACCATCTAACATCAGATACAAAAATCATTTCATCCACAAAAGGTTGCTCCCTCGTTGAGGAAAGAACAAGAGAGGAGCGCTACACAACCAAAAGAGACTAAAGAAACTAAGAGTGAAATGTAACACACACACTTAAAGATGTTATGAGTAAGCTAGACTAAAGAAACTAAGCGTGAAATGCAACACACACTTAAAGATGTTAGATATGTTTGCCCAACCCAACCATGTTTATTTAAAGATCAAACCAAATGAGTCATAACTCTATTTAAGAACTTTAAAACATATCTAATCAAGAAGACACATGTGTGGATGAATACCTCAGCTAATTTGGGGAGGATTTGAAGAGGATGATGCAATATCACTCGAAGATGAAAGTTGCTGAGACAACCATTCGGGGCCGAAAGAGAAAGAACATGTACTATCAACTATTTGAAAATTGAATAATCCAATAAACTTTTATAAACTAAACTTGATTCAAAGTGAATTACTAATCGTTGCTTTTTATTTTATGAGCTATTTTGTAACTTCCATTTTATTTTCTCATTAGAACTATTTATTTCATGTGTTTTAAAATTTTCATGTTGTACAAATGTTGCTCATGAATAAAATCAGAAATTAGCATCAATATTTTGCATTATTTTGAACATACCTTATAATATTAATTATTTATTTTGAAAAGAATATATTTTAATTATTTGTTTTACTTTAATGATTTATTTATATAAATATTAAATTATTTAAATTATCTTGTAGAGTAATTTAGTCTTTTAACAAGAAAAGTGAAGGTTGATCGAGTAAAAATAGAATTAAATATAATGTAGTAATTATAGCTAAAATTAGTGTTATTGAGAATAATGATGCCTAAAAAATCTAAATTGGATTTGATGTGGGATTGATTAGCATGTGGAACTTCATGATGCCTAAATTATCTAAATTGGTTGCAATATGTAAAACACATAAATGTGCTTTGGTTGGTTTGATTTTCGACAACATGATTCTGTTTTTGCAAATAGGTTTTCAGACCCTAATGCAATACTGATAAAATATACAATCATTTCTAATAGTGTAAGTTAATATGTGTTATCTATTTTGAGTTTTTGTATCTTTAAAATTCAATTAAATTCAATTAAATTTGATAAATTTACTTATATTTGTTTGTTTAGTGGGCTTTTATAGGATTATGGTTAGCTTCAATGCTTAAGGAAAAGTTATCTTTGGAGACGAGTAAAATGTATGTTTTTATCACATAACCACAAAATGTAGTAAACACTTGATGATGATTACTATATTTATCTTAATACATTTTCTAGGCTGGTTATTTTTTTCGTTTGTTTTCTTTTTAACTACAAGATGATTGTCCACGTGGAGTGTGGGTTGTATATTTGATTGTTTTACCTCAAAAGTCAAAACACTAGTCCAATAATTGTCCTTGGCAATTTGCAATTGACTGTCATATTTGTGATGTTATATATACACGACAAAAGATACATGTCTGAATTTGTTTCTGTCTCATTTGTACCACCATGATCAATTAGATACAGCTAAAAACATATCTAATTTTGTACCATCTGGTTCGAATAGGTACAACTAAGATTATATATATTGTGTGTTTGCATTATGAAAAATGATAAATTAAAGTGAATAAGATTCCAAAAACATGTTGAAGAAACAATTTTAAATCGATAACACAAGAATTTATCATATTCATATTCTCTAGCTTTTGGTTATAGGTTTTGCGCTTTACTATAATCCGGGTCAAAACGGGATAACAAAATTTCGTAGTGAATTGGAATATAAAAAGGGTTTCAATATGGTGTATATTCTTGGATTACTACGTACTTTTTTTTTTTTTTTTTTTTGAAATTTAGAATAGATAAAGAGAAATGAGTGAACATAAGAAGCAAAAAAACGACGTCAAAAAAAAAAAAAAGCAAAAAAACATAGCAAAGTCACAAAGGAGCTTTTCGAAGAAAGGTATTCGAAATCTAATCTCTACTTCCACCTTCTTGCTGAGCTGAAGGTAATGTTGAAACAAGAGCACGCTAGTGCTGATAATGATTACTTCCTCCACAAAGCTACGAAGATATCGAAGATGTTTGATAGGTATTGGAACGATATATATGTTTCTGGTTTTGGCTACTGCTTCTGTGTTAGACCCTCGTTTCAAGATGAAGTACATTGAGTTTTACTGCTCAAAGAAGATTGAAAACGATGTAGGCTCTGAAAAAGCTGAGACTGTTTTGGACTATTTACGCAATCTGTATGCTCGCTATGCAGCTAACGAGATCTGTCAGAAACCAATACGTCCGGGTCCTTCAATTGACACCGAAGAAGAAGAACGTGAAGATGATGATGAAGGAGAGGAAGAAGAAGATTATGGAGAAGGAGAAGCACAAAGGGTCAAGGAAGAGAAGAAGGAAAAGTCTGATGCATACTTGGAATTTGTTTTGTTTCAAGAATTTGCCAAGTTTGAAGGATATTCAAGAGAGTCTCAAGAATCAAAACTTGATTCTTATCTTAAGGAACCAGTTATGGAGTGGAATAAAGAGACCCAAAAGTATCCAATCATCTCCCGTGTAGCTCGTGACATTCTTTCCATACCCATCTCACGAGCCACCTCGTATGATGCTTATGTTTCGGACAAAAAGAGAGCCTCCTGGGTTTGTTCTTTCCATGGATCCCAAAGTTTCCAATGCCATGATGTGCTCCAAAAGCTGGTTACGACTTTGACTTATAATATGGCAAAATTGGTAACACAACTACTCCTTTTGTTCTTTCTCTAGTAGCAACTTAATGAAACGTTTTGGTACTTTGGTTTCAAATTTCTAGTAGCATCTTCTTTTTTGATGACTTGTTTATGCTGTCGTGTTGCTTTTGATGCCCATTTCCCTGTCTTCCAGTTCTCTCTGTTTTGTAGTTTGGCATTCAACAGAAAAATTAATATGAAATTTCTCAATATCAGAAAACTATTTCTTATCAATTACATTTTTTTTCTAGTGAAGATCAAGTTGATGTGTCCACAAATTCAGAGAAAATAGTATCGTTGGCCTTGCTGAAATTCTTGGACACTGCTTTGTTTGTGTTTTTTGTTTGTTTGGTTGCTATATTATTTTTCCTCTTAAATCGTGTTGAGCGGAACATTTTAGTACCCGGTAATATTTTTATTATACGTTAAGAAAAACATAAAACTTTCAGGACACCGAAGTCCACTGACATTCGGCGAAGTAGTCTGGTGCACACCTTCACATATAACTTTATTGTAGTTAGATTACATAAACAGTTGCTAGTTATAGGCAGCAATATCCTACACTTGGCCGCCTCCTCCAGCCACCACCTCCACTTCCTCCTCGACCGCTGCCTCCACCTCCATGACCACCCCGCCTCCTCCTCGACCGCTACCACACCTCCACCACCATAACCTCCTTGCCCCCCTCCACCACCTATGCCTCCACTACCTCTTTGGCCACCACATCTGCCTCCATTACCTCCCTGACCACCACCGCCTTTGTGTCCTCCTTGGCCTCCTTAACCACCTCCCACTGCCACCTTGATTATATTTGGATTCATCCAATTTTCCACTTATGACTTCATCGAAACCATCTGCAGACACCTCTACTTGGTTTCCACCAGCTTTCGCAAAAATTAGAAGGATGCCACTATAACCTTGTTTTGTGTCATCGACGAAATCAACTACAAGCAATTACATAAAAATCTATATTTAAAAAAGAAAAAGAAAAGAAAAAACAAACTGTGAAGAATCTTCACTAGAATTTGATGAATCAAAAACTTGATTTTTATTTTAAATAACCAGTTTTTGAGTAGATGAAAGACTACAATGTGTTGACCCAAAAAAAAAAAAAAAGACTACAATGCATCAGGACTTCAAATGGAAGGGAAACTTGTGAACTTCCATTCATATTGCATGAGAGGACAAAATATTTATTGAGGTAGATTGCCATTTGGTGAGGGAGTGGATGAGGGGTTTTCCAAAGGCTTTGCAGATTTACTTACAAATATATACTTCCTTTAATCTTATTAGTAATGTAGCTTTACTTCTGGTTTAGTTTATTTGTACGTATGAGATCATCGTATAGATATATTTCATTTTCCGTTCTCTTATAAACGCTTACACTATCTAAAATCATCTATAGGCATCAACTAGACATTTTAGGCGTTAGACAAAAGATCGCTGCATGTTTAGCACATATCGATTTTTGAACACTGCTCGACATAAACCCTGTCAAAACCGATTTGGGTCACATATACATTGGTGGTCCATTTTGTTAAAAAACAAAATTTGTAAAGGAAAATTACATGTAGTTGTGAAATAAAAGGTTATTTACTATTTTCAGTTAACTATCTTTGTTAAGTTAAATCGTTAGACAAATCAAATTTGAAAAGGCTATGTAAAGTCTTTCTCGAACTTCATCTAAGAGCAAAGAACACATATCCTTTTTTGGAAAAAAATAAAATAAAAACTAAAACAAGCCACTGTTTATAAATCAATGCAGGATTCCCATAACAGATCAATTGTTAGGCCATCAATCGGACAGCTTCATAAAACAGAATCATTGGTCGAACCTTCCTTTCTCCGCAGAATCTGACCACATTCTTCCAGCAACCAACATCCTATGGCATCAACACACATATCAATAATGTTCAAGTCCACAATTCAACTTAAGGAAGAGAAACAAAAATGTTTTGTCTTACCTCTTCTGCCAAGGTATCATGTCTGAGACTGACCCACCTGTCCTTTTCATAAGCTAGGCAGATATGTTCTTCTTCTTCACCACAACCAACCTGCTCATATATAAATATTCTGAGACTGTCAAAGAGAGATACAAAGAATCACATATATATAGCAGAAACTTTTGTGAGCTTGTTAGAATTTACCATTGACACAAGCTGGTACTTAGTGTTTGGTTTTAAGCCTTCATATAGCCTGCTGATATCTATCTCCCACTCCAAAGCATTTGTTGTTTTAGATATTTCTTCTTCAGTTTCATTCTTCTCCCATTCCAACACTAATGTTGCAAAACCCCACACATTAAATTGTTTTAACGTAGCAAAACTAATGGAATAAGATCACAAATGATGGTCAAAATTTACCAATTGTAAAGATAGGCGGGCATCTACTTATAATGTGATGAATAAAGTTTTTTTTCTCTCCACAGCCTCCTGTTTTGATGTCACATACCATTTTATCTTCCATGCGGATCATTTTAAGGATGTCCACAAACTTTATATCTCCAAAAGCAGACTGCATATGTATATATATAACCACAGAACAGATTTTTAATGGAAATATAATGATTGAAATAAATTTAAAAAAATACCTTTAGGTCTCTGATTGAATCTGCAGCCGCAACAATTCCATAAGAACTTTGCTCTGGATAGTTTGGTTTGTTTTTGCATTTGCTACAAGTCATTCTTTCATATTCCTCCAGTGTAAAAAGACGAGTTACCAAGCTTTCTCTATCTGAACTTTTCCAGCTATGCCAAAACTCAAGAATGGATACTAGTACCTCAGCAGCATCACTTGACTGCAAAAAGTAAAAAATAAATAAATAAAAACAAGATTACATTTAAGATAACAACCAAGCCTATTCAGTAATATAACAATGCATCGGCACAGACCAGGGAATGATCTTCTTCTAGGGAAGCAAGTATGTTGGCTAGGAGATCACTATAGACTCCATCTTCTTTTATCCGCTCTGAAACAAATGCAGAAAAGAAATCTTGTAATGCATAAGGAACTTCTTCGTCCTGCCGATTGTTCACCAAATCCTCTTTAAGAAGCTTAATTTTCAAGAGGGCCTGCAATAGCACAATTAGTCAGAGAAAATTACCAAGAGAGTTTAGGGTTTTAATCTTATTTTGTGGGTTTATGTTTTACCTTGAGCGTCATGTCAAGAGCGGAATTGTGTCTGGCTCCACGGACTAACCCTAAATGAGAATCCATGTTTTGCGTACCTTAAGATGGCCAACGAAAGAATAAGAATATTAATATTATACATCTAAAGGAGAAAAATTATATATTCGTAAATTGAGAAACTCTTTTACAACCTTTAGCAGTTTCCTCAGTGTTGCATGAAATTTCCAATCGACCTCTTGGTTCCATAGAATCTTCAGTTTTGTTCAAAGAAAGCAACAATTTATAAACAAACAAAAAGACGACTAATCCGTCTTTAAGCTAACAACGTAACTACCCGTGTAAATCTAGTCACATAAATAAATAAGTAAATAAAAAATCTCAAACTTATCTTAAAATCCTAGTAGAATATTGCGAGAAAACAAATAGTTGTAGAAAAAAAGGAAAATAAATATTTGGTTAGGAGGAAAAATAAGATTAATTTGTCGTTTATTTAACTTAAATTTAACCGACTCTGACTCGAATATTATCATGAATTACTGAAGCTATAAACTTTTTTTGGTTAATCACAGTCAGCATTCGAGGATTTTTCGTTTGAGGATGGTCATCAGGATTAACTTAAATATACCTTGCAAAGAGGAAGTGTGTGGGAAAAAAAAAAAAAAAAAAGAGGAAGAGCACAAAGCTATGTTCAACTTGTGATAAAGAAACAAAACTTGTTTAATCTATTAAAACTAGTTTTTGGACGTTTTATAATTATTTCGCCGAAACCTTATTAACGTTCTGGAAGCATTCAGAGAGGGAATATCTAGACGCCGGAATCACCACCATCTCTACTAGAGGTGAAATTCCTTTACTTCATCAACACCATATTTTCTCCTATGATACTGGACATCCTTTTGTGGTCAATGGACAATCGTCCGCACTATCCAAAGGGTTAAGAACAGGAAACGTTCTGAATATTTCGTGTTGTCTTCATATTTGAGGCACAAGCCTTTAAATACAACTGTCATGTTCTCTGATACAAAACCCTAATTACAATGGGGCAATATTAACAATGACAATATACCGAGGGCTCAACTGATACGAGTTTGACTAAAAGTCTTAAGCTCAAATAGGGATGTGTCTAAGGACCTCTCTCTAGCTAAGATAGGACAGAAGTGAATGTGAATTGAATAGAACCATAACAAGTGTAAAAGCTTGCTGGTACTTCTAAGAACACTCAATGATTCAGACTAACTCACAAAATCAAGCCCCAAGAGATTTTGTAAACAAAACAAACGTTTTTATTCATATCAAAGGTTGTATAAAATGATGCAATGAAGTGAGCTTTTATAGGCTCGACCCTATGAAATTTAAAATAATAATAATAAATTATTTCTAATAGGCAATTGACAAGATTTATATGTTAAATTAAATGGCTGGTCCTGGTTTCAATTATGTTTTCGTTAAGGGTTTGATTCCGAGCTTTTGTAATTTTTCATTTTTAAAAATTTTTGACTAATGTATTTATACTTATTTTCTTTTTTATGTTAAAAATGTTGTTTATTTTGCTTTTCTTCTCCAGATTTACTTCTTAAAAACGAATTTAAATAATTATCATTTATATTTTGATAGATTAATAGCCATAATATCTAGTAGTAAACTATATTTTACCATTTCAGTTAATTACATTTTTGTAATAATAAATATTCTATATAAAGAAATATAAATTTATGAAAATGCTATGTTAATATTTTCAAAAAAAAAATGCTATGTTAATATTTTGTTTATGTAGATGATCTTTTTATTAAATGAATAAATGTCAATTGTTTCATTAATAAAATTTATGATAATGTTAATTTTTTAAAAACTCAAAAATAAATATATTACAATTTTCAAAAGAATCTAGTGATTTTTTCTTATATTTTTATTATATTATAGATTTTATTATTGTTATTAGATATAAGTAATTGGCCTAACTCACACCCAAAAGCTAGCTCAAGAGAGGAGGATTGTCACATCACTTATATATTGTCCCATTCCCATGTGTTTAGTCGATGTGGGACTTTAATACACCCCCCCCCCCCTCACGTTCAGGATTGGACATCTGAACGTGAAGTTTGTGGGACTGGACATCCACGGGTGGGCCACAAGCGACAAACAAACATTTGGGCTCTGATACCATATTAGATATAAATAATGGGTCTAACTCACACCCAAAAGCTAGCTCAAGAGAGGAGGATTGCCACTGATCGTCCCTACTATCCAAAGGGACCAAATGTTTTGGTAATCTCAAAAGACGTGGTCGATAAAGAGACCGGTTAAGAACATGAAACGTTCTGAATATTTCGTGTTGTCTTATTCATTGGAGGCACAAGCATTTAAATACAAGTGTAATATTCTCTAATACAAAACTCTAATTACAATAGACCAATATTAACAAAGACAATATACTGAGGACTCAATTGATACGAGTTTGACTAAAAATCTTGAATCAAAAATAGGGATGAGCGGTTAGCTAGTCTAAGAACCCCTCTAGCTAACTCGGGATAGGATAGAAGTGAAGGTGAACTGAATAGAACCACAACAAGTGTGAAAGCTTGCCGTACTTCTAAGAACCCTCAATGATTCGGACTAACTCACAAAATCAAAAAGTTTGTAAACAAAACAAATGTTTTTATTCATATAAAAAATCGTATAAAATAATACAATGGATTGAGCTTTTATCTGCTCGACCCTAGGACATTTAAAATAATAAAATTATTAAAACAAACCAACATAATTGCAGATAAATCAACATAAATGAAAAATCAATTAAAGGCATGATTGATTTGCAATGGCCATACTCCAAAACATGCTTTCAATTTCTTGATTGTCAATCTTAATAGACTGCCGATTAGGACTCGACTTGCTGCTTGGGAATTAAGTTGTTTTGCTGGTTGTGTGATTTGTAATATGTTCCCGGAAATTCACGACCATTTGTTTTGGGGCTGCTCTTTCAGCAAAAGTATTTGGGACTACATTATTTGCAGATTACGCTGTGGAGGTAACAACCTTATGGATTGGGATAGTTTTATGTCTTGGCTCAGCAATGTAACTCCAAGTAAAGCTGCAAATCTCTGCAAAATCATCTCTCAAGCCACGATCTTCTTCATTTGGAAGGAGTGAAACTCCAGGCTTCATGATGGGCCTTCCTCTACCGTGGATCAGCTCACTAAACACATTGATAGATTCGTTCGAGACATCCTTCTTGCTCGTTCAACCTGGAAGGATTTTACTAATCTTTTATCTTCTTGGTTCTCTAATGAGTAATTTGTAATCCTATCTTTTCACCCTTGTTTCGATTAGGCTTTTTCCACTTTTTTTTTGGCCTCTTGAAACAATGTAACTGATAAGTTGTTGTATCACAAACCGTTCTATTTTTTGGTATATAATTTACATTTTAACCCAAAAAAGGAAGCAATCAACTTGCATATTTTAGCTTTTGAAGATCCTAAATCTGGATGGGGAGTCCTCATGGAGCAGTCCAAAGAGAGATGGCTAACGTTCACTGAGATTGAGGTGGTATTCCAACATTGAGCCAGATCTGTTTCCTATCTCAGATAAAGATACCTTACCGGAAAATGAAAGGGCCGGTCCAGGGGCGGACGCAGGCTTTAGGGTACGGGGTCCTAGGCCCCCTACTCTTTTTATTTTTTCTTGAGTAGTTTAACGTAATTGGGTTAAATATCCTCAATTTACTGAAGAAAAAATCAAAGAGTGCCCCCAACTCAAAATATTTTTTGTTATTTTTAATACTTTGCCCCCTGCTAAAACTTTTTCTGCGTCCGCCCCTGGGCCGGTCTCTCTCTACTTCTACAATTTATCTTCTTTCAAAGATAAAAATGAGTGGGATCCCATAAATAACGATCGTAACGTACAATCAAACAATGTCGTAAGATTACTGATTATGTTTTATTTTTTTTCAATTAGTTTTCAGTTCTAATCAATATAAATCTTTCTTGTATAACATGAGCCTTCGAAAATTCAACTTCATGGAAGGTATGAAGACTTACGATAATGGAACAATGCTTCTCAGGAGAACGCAAAGATTAGACAAATGTGAGCATATCCGACTCTGGGCTACAACCCATTAGTAAAAAAAACAATTTTTTTGTATCTAAAACAAATGAAACAAGTTTTTATTTATAGAGTTTGAAAAATTATGAATTTTAATATAAATTTTATATATATATATATATATATATATATATATATATATATTTAATTTTAGTTATTATAAAATAATTGAGGTTTAATAATTGAGATGTAAAATAAAGTAACGAATATAAACATTCAATTAGTAATAGACATGTGTGAGCTATTAGATAATTTTTATAAAAAAAAAAAAATCAAAAACAAAAACAAAAAGGACCACCATAAAGTATTTAAGGGCGTTGAAACAATTCAACAGAAGGGTGAATCCACATCATTGCAACACCCCCACTTACATCTCCACTGCAACAAGAAAATAAAAATTCAACAGTTGAATTTTTTTTTCAATATGACAAATATTCCCATTGTAAGTAGTCTAATGCATGTGCTCGTGTGTACGGTGTCATACTTCGTGTAGTTTTTGTTTTTTCGAATGATCACCGCTGTACGGGTTTATATGGACATAAAACAATTTGTTTGCATCAGTCATGTTTGTTTACTAGATGGACAAATAAGATGTGTGGTTAGCACAATTCCCATAGACGCTTAAATTATAATGTGGACAGAGCCGGCGTTGAACCCTTTTTTTTGATGTTTTTAAATGGGGCCCCCATTTTATAAGGACCCCCAATTTTTACAAAAATATATGTATATACATATATAATATTAAATGTATAATAAAAATTAACAAAAAAATATGAAATAAAAGTTGTCAAAACTGTAAAACAAAAAAAGATTGATAGAAAACATAAATTTTTTTGGTGATAATAGATATTAGATGATCTCAAAATTATTATATATTAAAAATATTATGATTTATATTTTTTTATGAATAGGGTCCCCAAAATCTTAGCTCCGGCTCAGAATGTGGATACATATTGCAGTGGACATGTTATATTATTGCAGTCCACATATTCAAGTGGTCGCTTTAATGTTTTATTTATTTCTTTTCAGATCTTCGGCTGCCAGATCGTCTATTTGCCACCGACCACTATCTTAGCAACAAATTAAATGTTTACTCCAAACTTGATCTACTCACCTTCGTTCACCACCGCATGGGCCACATGCCCGAGTTCCAGATCATCCTTGATTCCTAGTTTGGCAAGCTCTTCGACATTCCGGCCAACAGGTGTCTCACATCTGCTAAACTTATTCACGGCCTTTTGTCAAGACAGTTATTCTTAAAGAACAAATACACCATGGATACAACTTTTGGTGGACATCCACTTCGGTTTTTTCTCAAATAGTTTGGAGTTACTTTTTCTTTCTCTATGAATGGAATAGTGAATCTATAATGGTCTCATCTGCTCAAATTTTTTGAAAACTCACAAACTTTATTTCAATCCGTCTAACCCTACAGAACCGAATGCTTTTTGGAAGGAATTGATTGGTGATGATGTGAAAACCACATTAGCAAACATAAACAAAAAAAAAAAATTGGAGGAAGGAAAACTTGAAGATTGGCAAATGCTCAGGTTTGTACGCAAAGTGCTCTAATGTGTAACAAACATGAAACAAAGTGCTCCATAGTGTAAAACTCTCTTAGTTTATACAAATTTTTATATAGTTTCTTTTGTGCTTTTTTTTTTTTTTTTTTTTAACGTCTGGAAAGATAGGTAAAACATAGAGCATTACAGTCATGCATGAAGCATGTTAAAATAGAGGAAAAACAGAGACATTAATATCCTACGTTAAGGACTCTCAAATGCTCTGTAAGGCTTCTTTCTGTATGCGATCGTGTAACCATGAGGGACCTCCTATCGATACGTAAGATCGAAACCTTCCGTCTCTAGTGACACTCTGTGCAATCTCTCTAGCTATTGAGTTGCAGCGAAATGGTTCCTGTTCAAAACTGCACACCTCGAAACTCTCTTTCAGCCGTACCACTTCCGATAGTAGTGAAGGAATTGTTTAGTTGAATCCTGATTCAATTGTCTGATTCAGATTATCCTAAACATGCGGATCTAGGTTCTTCTCGGATAGAAACAATTGATGATCTCACCTTATACCTGTTTATTGCAGCGGAAAGGGATGGTATGTCAGAGATCAGAGAGCCACCGAGAGATAACTCCTCCAGAGGTTCACACACGCACACCGAGCAGGAAGAGGCTGCTAGACCAGTAAGGAATCGGCGCAGAGAGAGAGAGGAGGCTCGCGGCTAGGGCTTATCTTCGACCTGAACTCGTCTTGAGTTTATAAAACTCGTTCAGTTCGTTTTGGGCCATTTGGCCCAAAGGCCAATTAACTCCGAGGCGTTCGCGCACTGTGTCGATCGACACTCCTTGTGTATCGATCGACACACAGTGGCCAAACCCTTTTATTATCTCTAAGTACAGTAAATGCCTAGCACTTTTACCGTACTTCTGCTAAACCATTCCTACACGTTTTCCTGTTAGCTTAGGCGTGTGACCCATATGGGATCATATAATAAAGGCAATAAGTCCAAGACTTATAGATCATGAGCGGACTCTAGCAAGCCATCATGACCCCCAGTATTATATGACTTATGTCTGATCATTGACATACTCTTACTTTCTAGAGACAGTACCGAGATTACTGGACACAATTCCAACAATCTCCCACTTGTACTGGAATCTCTGTATTCATAATCCTTTTGTCACAATATCTCGATTAGTCATAAGGCAAGATTGGTGTCATCCTTATAAAGCCTAATCTTGTTCATCGGACTCTGATTCGATACTGACAATCCAAACGACTCGGGACAGTCCGTTTGAGCATGGCCATGCATTTTCCAGTATTCAAATCTCCGATTGGCCTAGAGATATTCACTCCATTTATATTGGAGGGACAAATCCCGTCTTGTTCCATCACTGTAAACTACTCATTTCACAATGTACCCAAACAAGGTCCTTATAACTATCGCAGAACGATAGCGTTAGACAATGATCAAAGTACATCAGTCCATGTGCAGTCACATGCATGCGAACTCAGGTCTAAGGACTATACTCTATAGTCGTAGTAAGAATCTCTTATGACACAGATATAAATATCCTGAAGAGTTCTTATAAGCGGGTCTTGTCCGGTCGTATGTTCCCAAACATACACCTATGTACTGACTTTGATGCCGCGCATCTATGACACACTGAGACTTTGTCATAAGTCACGTACCAATCCAGTCTCACACGGTTGTTGGTGTTCCAATTTCAACAACCTTCGACTAGGGACAGGATGATATAAAACATTTATCAAATATAGGGTCTCATGATCAAGCTAAATGACTTCGATGACTCAAGATCAAGTCATTTACTTCGATGACCTATAAAATGGTTTATATCACTTTGGAACGATTATTTCATCACAGTTAAAATAATCTTGAAATAATAATTTCATTAAACATCTTAAATGTTGTTTCAGGAACATATCCAATAACTAAATAAAGCCCTTTAATAACTCCCACTGAAATTAAGACTACATCTTAATTTCACTTATCCTACAGCAACAGTCCGCGACTCGTGCTTAGGCCTAAGGAGTGGCTTCGTTAATAGATTAGCAACGTTCTCATTCGTTGAAACTTGCTGATCTACTTAACATCTCTGTCATTTATCTTACGGAATAGGTTATACCTATCCTCAAGGTGTTTGGACCTCTGATGTGCAGCTAGTCTCATCTATGCTGGGAATCACATCAAGTTCAGTGACGAACTCTTCTTTCCAAACAACCTCTTTCGCCACTTCCCAAACTGCGAAATGTTCAGCTTAAGTCATTGAGTCAGCAACAGTGCCTTGCACTGCCAGATAGACACAAGATATAACCGGACTGTGATCGGAAATCATCTTTGTCTATTGGAAACTTGCCATTCAGACTCTATCGACTTATAGCACCTCACTTTCTCCGTAAATCAAGAACTTATCCTTAGTATTCCTCAAATATTTCAGGACATACTTTAGGAAACTTGATTCTTTTGATTCTTTGCTGGATTTGACTGGTCTTTATTTGTCTTGCTTAACATTAAAGCAACATTAAACAAGTATGTTTCATGGCATACATGATAGATCCAATTGCCGACGCATATGGAATCTCATCCATGCATTTAAGCTCAGCAGTTATCGTAGGATACTGTATCTTGCTTAACTTAATGCCATGTGACATTGGCATAAAACCCTTCTTGGATTGCTCAAAACGTGTAGGACTTTGTCAATTTAAGAATCTGACTTTGTCCTATCAGCTCTTTTGGATCTCTATCTTTAGATCCAAAATCCAAGAACTACGTGGCTTTACCCATGTCAATCATTAAACCAACTCCCAAGCTAGTCCTTTACCGACTACAACGTTGGGACGTCATTTTCGAGAATCAGTATGTCATCGACATATAATATGAGAAATGCAATATCGCTCCCACTAATCTATTAGTAAACACACAGTTCCATTTCGTTCCTGCTTAAGTCAAAACCTTGACTACTTCAACAGAACGAAGATTCCAACTCCGATATGTTTGCTTCCATCCATGAATGGATCGATGAGGCTAACTTACATAAAATGTAATTTTTCGGAGTCCGGGCTCACTTTCGCTTCTTTGAATTTCGCAGATTCGTCGCTTTCAATGATCATCAGATCATGCGAACTTTCAATGATTATCAGGTTCAACTAATGACGAGAAATCACTCTCGGATTAGTAACTGATTCATTCATATCTGCGAACTTCAGGCTCCACAGGTGTAGATTCTACAGAAATCTGTAAATCCTTCCGCTGCTCTCCCTTAATAGGTAAAGCAGCCTCCTGTATTTCTCGAATTTCTTCGAGTTATACTTTTACTCCCACTGTTCTTCTTGGAAAATAACTTCCCTTCTTAGAAAACAGAATGGACGTAAAAGTAACAAGCTTTGGTTTCCTTCGGACAAGGCTCCACAGGTGTAGATTCTACAGAAATCTGTAAATCCTTCCGCTGCTCTCCCTCAACAGGTTGAGCAGCCTCCTGTATTTCTCGAATTTCTTCGAGTTATACTTTTACTCCCACTGTTCTTCTTGAAAATAACTTCCCTTCTTAGAAAACAGAATGGACGTAAAATTAAGAAGCCTTGGTTTCCTTCGGACAACCAGCGAAGTAGTACAACTACAAATACTCAGTAAAGACGAATTTGGATCGATTCCAATCCACATTTACGTGGTGTCTTTCAACTGATATTTGTGGAACTATTTCAGCGTAAACTTAGATATTTTAGAGCGTTATTCTTAAATAATATCATGGAAGATTCGTGTGACTCATCTTTAATCATTTCTTATAAGATCTGATTCTTTCTCACAGAAAAACCTTCAGGTTTTCAGGAGAAATGAGCTGTGAAACGATTTCACACTCATTAAGATGATCACACAATCAATGACTTAAGTATTCTCACTCGTGATTTAATCCAGAGTCTTAATACTTTTGTCATTCAGATCCTATACTTCATTCTGGAACTCTTTCGACCATGTCAAAGAATTCCGACTTGTGTCTCATCAAATGAACACAATCATTCTCACTGAAGTAATCAGTAGAGACAATGAAGTACATGAGATTTTCTCTGGCATTACTGCTCATTGGGCCACATACATGAGTATGTTCCAGGTCCAATAAGCCTTTGGGCTTTTCTCTAGCTCGGCTAAGATAGGCCCTTTACCTTTTGGTCTAGTAAACTGAATTCAAATCTCATAAGATATTTTATCAAATGAGCCCAACAGTCCATGACTATGGGATTTCTGAATCCGACTTACTCTATGTGACCAAGACTTTATGCCAAGAAAAATCAGGTTTAATTCATCAGATTTAAACCAATTCGGTATTTATGTTACATTTAGGCACTCTTTGGTTTAAGACATAAAACCCATTCCATGAATAGGGTGCTACAATTAATATTTCATTAAGATCAAAAGAACAAAACTTGTCTTTTATCAAAATGAAAAACATTCAAATTCTTACAAGAAAATGAAAGACAACTCTGCTTAAAGCAGGTACATTGTAGCAATTACTTAATACAAAATCAAGCCTCAAAGGGATCTATAAGTGAAAAACCCTACGGCTGAGGCAGCATCCCAAGCTCCTTCCAGTCATGTAGTTTCACTTGCCCTTCCTTCAACGTTCTACTGTTGCTTAGGCTCTGCATATTATCACAAATATCAGTGCCACAACCAGTATCCAATACCTTTAAGGTAGAACTTGAAGTAATAACATGAATACCTGAGGAAGTAGTCGCATACATCGACTTTAACTCCTCATCATCTTCCATGAATTTAATGCAATCTCTCTTCCAATGCCCTGTCTCCTTACAGTAGCAGCACTTACCAACGTAAGAGGTATCTGACTCGGGCTCAGAAGACACACGCTTGCCATGATTCAAAATCTGGACAACTTTGCCTTCACCCTTGTCAGCATTAGGTTTATCAAACCTACCCTTCTCATTCATGAGATTGTACAGGGTACTCTTCACGTTTGGCTCAACTGTCTTGAGCATATCATGCAGTTCAGTCAGCGTCTTCGTTAAGCCTTTCTTGATATAGTTCCTTTTGAACTTATCATAACTTGACGGCAGTGACTGTAGTATGATCTCAGTTGCCAATTCTTGGCTAACTGGATAATCCAGTTTCCTCAGGTTATCAATGTAACCCATCATTTTACTGACATGAGGACTCACTGGATGATCATTTGGTAGCTTGCAGCCAGTGAGAGACTTAACCAACTGGTATCTCTCCACCCTTATCTGCTCCTGAAATTTCAATTTCAGGCTGCTGATCATCTCTATTGGCGACTCCATGTTCTCATATTGCTTCCGCAAGTCTGAGTCCATGGTAGCCAATATCAGACCACGCACATCTACCGCATCATTATAATGCTTATTCCAAGCATCATATACTGCATGAGAAGCATTGGACCCGATCCTCACGGGGAGAGCTCTCTCAAGGACATAGTCCTTTCTCTCCTGTCTGAGAAATAGCCTCAGGTTCCGCGACCAAGTCAAGAAATTTGATCCGTTCAGCTTGTCCATCTCAAGGACAGACCGGATCGAGAAAGTGTTTTGATTGTTTGTGCTAGTCATAACTGAAAATTAAGATAAAAGGATTTTAGTTAATATGTTCAATATGATTAATCTCGTATTAATTTAATATGATTAATCATGCATTATATTCAATAACATCAGTTACCCTCAATAGAATATAATGATTCCAAGATCCACATATAACTAAGATTAAAGTGGGCCACTGGCCGTCACCCAACCTTAGCTTATATCGGTAAGCCCTATGTCGGCTAATTATATACGTGATATAACTCTTGGTTGTGAATCTGGGCCCGAGGCCCAATCCACTCTGATGTCTCAAGGCCCGGGACTCCCGATGGCCTAGTCAAGAAAACCAGACTATACAGTCATGTAATCATTAATGTCTGGGACTCCCAATGACATTTATGAATCACAAACCGTCTTATCCACGCAAAAGCAGACACCCTCACACTGTAAGGCCATGAATACAATTGAATGGGCTTCGACAGCTGACATAGAATGGACAAGACATCCAACGCTTGATATTATTTGAGGTTCGTAGGTTTATTTAAAAATTCATTCCCAAAATAGAAGATTACTATTTCGGGAAACTTTCCATTTTTAGAAACCTACTATTTTTGGAAACTTTCTAAAATTGGAAACTTTCTAAAACCGGAAACTTTCTAACTTTAGAAATTTCTTAAAATCCGAATCATGCAAATCTAGAAACTTCTATAAATTAAGAAACTTTCTAATTTCAAAATATCGGAAACTTTAATTTAAAATCGATTTATATTCTTTATAAAATAAATTTTAAATTAATCTGAAGAAAGACTCAAATAATTGGCCCAATTGTTTTAACTTCTTGGCCCGAGGCCCAAGAATTTGTCCATGTCCAAGACATGACCCAATTGTCCAATTAAATGACATAACCGGTCTGGTTCATTAAAATTGGTCTAACCAAAATTAATTACTACGACGACCACAATTGTCAACCGGTTATTTACTAAACCGGATTTTCTCAATTTATTTGGTCCAACCAAATCAAATTAGAAAATCCTGGTTTAGGCACTAAATCCAATAATTCTTTCGACATTGGATTTCTTGTCCCGGTTTAACCAGACTTAATAAAATTATTAAATCTGTTTATTAAACCAGGACGAATTAATTTTAATCAAAATATTAAACCGAGCCTTAAACCAACCATGTCGATCGATGAACCAACCGTGTCGATCGATCCATCAACCGCATCGGTCGATGCTCTTAGCATCGATCCTGCATCGATCGTGCATCGATCCTGTATCGATCGATGCTCTCACGCATGCACGGAACCGAGCCAAAACCCTAACCGTGTCGATCGATGCACCAACCGCATCGGTCGATGCACCAACATCGAACCTGCATCGATCCTACATCGATCGATGCTTTCACGCGTTAACAGGTTTTGCCGAGAGTCTGTATCGACCGATCCATGCGATCGTATCGATCGATCCATGCGATCTCCGATTGTATCGACCGATCCATGCGATCGTATCGATCGATCCATGCGATTCTGGCCGATTCTCATTCTCTCGGATTCGATCGCATATCAAATCATTATAGCTTGATCATGCGATTTTTTTTCATATGTTTAGATTTCAATTCTTGTTACTTAAGTGATTTATCTTATCAGTAGTTGATTCAAAACACTTTTAAACAAGAAAAACAATCCTAAACTTGAATCTAAACAAGAAAAACCAGAACCATTGGCTCTGATACCACTGAAGGAATTGTTTAGTTGAATCCTGATTCAATTGTCTGATTCAGATTATCCTAAACATGCGGATCTAGGTTCTTCTCGGATAGAAACAATTGATGATCTCACCTTATACATGTTTATTGCAGCGGAAAGGGATGGTATGTCAGAGATCAGAGAGCCACCGAGAGATAACTCCTCCAGAGGTTCACACACGCACACCGAGCAGGAAGAGGCTGCTAGACCAGTAAGGAATCGGCGCAGAGAGAGAGAGGAGGCTCGCGGCTAGGGCTTATCTTCGACCTGAACTCGTCTTGAGTTTATAAAACTGGTTCAGTTCGTTTTGGGCCATTTGGCCCAAAGGCCAATTAACTCCGAGGCGTTCGCGCACTGTGTCGATCGACACTCCTTGTGTATCGATCGACACACAGTGGCCAAACCCTTTTATTCTCTCTAAGTACAGTAAATGCCTAGCACTTTTACCGTACTTCTGCTAAACCATTCCTACACGTTTTCATGTTAGCTTAGGCGTGTGACCCATATGGGATCATATAATAAAGGCAATAAGTCCAAGACTTATAGATCATGAGCGGACTCTAGCAAGCCATCATGACCCCCAGTATTATATGACTTATGTCTGATCATTGACATACTCTTACTTTCTAGAGACAGTACCGAGATTACTGGACACAATTCCAACAAGTAGAACACTGAACCTGGGCCACATTTTCGGACTCGCTAGCGCTTCCATGGCCATTTTACAGTCTGATGCTATGCATATGTTCTGAAACCTCAAATCTTTAAGAGCCTGCATAGCCCAAATGATGCATCGAAGTTCAGCAGTTAAGCGGTTGGGAGAGCACGTGAAAGCCTCCCTAGCATGGAAGAGAACAGAGCTATGATGGTTTCTTGCAATCCACGCACCACCACTGTGCATCTCCTGATTTCTCCAATTAGCGTGTACATTACACTTTACCATAGATGGGATTGGGGGCAGCCATTTAGAGATCGCTCTCTCTTCAGTATGAACAGCCCGGCCTTCTACTACCTCCTCCGAGTTAGCTGTCACCCATGCTAGCGCCTCATCTTTAATTTTCTGGACTGTGACTTGAGCTGGAACTTGGGTACGGGCATAGACAATGTCATTACGACGTTTCCAAATATTCCAGATGCTCCAAGGAATAAGATCTTTAATCTCAGGTGAAACCGAAGCTTTCTCCAACATTTGGAACAGGAAATCAATGTTTTCTTCCAAGTTATCTGAGTACCCAGTCAGCGGTGCTGGTATGTTTGCGAGAGCAAACACATCTTGTGCATTCGGGCATTGAAACAGAACATGAGAAATCGTTTTCGGGCCCAACTGACACACTTGACAACCAGCATCCACCAAAATTCCTCTGCTTCTTAATCTGTCTGATACAGCAATGGCACCCGATAGAGCTCTCCAGAATAACATTCGAATTTTTGGGGCCGTTTTGATCTTCCATACTCTCTGTTTGAGCTTAATCTTCAACCGGCTATCTGTTATGCTTCCAGTCAAAGCCTCTGCGTAAAGCGCATAGCCACTTTTCACCGTATAAGCTCCGTGCTTTGTTCTTGTCCGGTATGGACCCTGTTTTGATGCTCAGAATATGTCTCACATCTGTTTCTGAGAAAAGAGTCTGCAATTTCTCTGTATTCCATCTTCTGTCAGGTAGTAACAAATCCGCAACCTTCAGCTCAATGTCATAGAGGCTTTGTGTACTCACTGGCCGTCTGGGAGTAAAATCCAAAATCCATTTGTCCAGCCAGACATGAGTCGATTTTCCATCTCCAATCAATTTTCCCAGCCCCTTCATCAGTAGTTCTTTACCAAAAAGTATACTCCGCCAAGCATACGAAGACCGATAACCCTTGCTACTGTCCAGAAAGTCTCGTCTCGCATAGTAACGTCCTTTGTACACTCTTGACAGTAGAGAGTGTGGCTCATGCAATAATCTCCAGGCCTGTTTAGCAAGAAGTGCCTGGTTGAAACCTTCTATTTCTCTAAAACCTTTTGTGCTTTTGTTAGCATTTTTATTTGATTAAAATTGAGAAAGTTGAATATTTTTTAGAAGAGCCCATTATATTCTAAAGCCCACGATTGGCCCAGCCTCAGTAGGGGTTTAAGTGTCTTCAAATCGGTAGCTGGAACAAATCTCTCTAACCTCAAAATAGCTTGTTCCCCTGAAGCTTCTTCAACCTTAGCTAAATCATGTTACATCGATCTTTTTTCTGAAATTATGAAAGAATCGAAAAAGATGTCCATTTTTCCAAGGGATTTGTCAGAGAAGGTGCACTCCAGACTTCCGGTGACATCTCTGAGAGGATTCCGAAAGTGTATCACTTTATCCCAAAATCGGAGCTTTACAAAGAGGCACTTTGGTCAAGCAAAAGCAACAACTAAGAAGAAGAAGAAATTGCCTGCAAAATTGACCGATCTTCCAAGAGATTTAACAGAGGAGGTGCTCTCTAGGCTTCCCGTGACATCTCTGAGAGGAATCAGATCTACCTGCAAAAAGTGGAACACTTTATCCAAAGATCTGAGCTTTACAAAGAACCACCTTGCTCAGGTCGCAGCAGCAGCAGCAGCAAAGGAGTTGACGGTGGTCATGGTGATGAATTTTAGGGTTTATTTATTGGGCATGATCTCCATGGAATTCACCCATCCATCAACCCTCAAGGTAAGCTTATCACCCTTGACGGCGACGTTCCAGATATATCTGAAGTCTATCAGTGCGACGGTTTATTGCTATGCATCACCAAAGACTTGGACAGGTTCGTTGTTTGGAATCCCTACTCTTTCCAAACGTTATGGCTGAAACCTAGATGTCGTGGGGGTAGATTGGACTTGCATAGGTATGCTATAGGTTACGAGGATAACAATTCAGGCCGCAAGTACAAAGTTCTGAGATTTTTTGAGTGTATGGATTTTACGACATGTACTGAGAACGAAATCTACGACTTGGACTCTAATTCATGGAGGGTTCTTCTTGATGTCACTTCTGACTGGGCTATAGAGTTCTATGCACGTGGCGTGTCTCTCAAGGGAAATACTTATTGGTTTGCTCAATATAAGTATCCAGATATGGGACCAATGGGAGGATACTACGACCTTCCTGATTGCTTGATCTGTTTTGATTTTACAGCAGAGAGATTCGGGCCGCCACTTCGTCTGCCCTTTCACTCTAAGATTGAAGATACTGTGACTCTTTCTAGTGTTAGAGAAGAGCAACTTGCTGTGTTATTTCAGCCATGGGACACATTACGTTTGGAGATTTGGGTTACTACTAAAATTGAACCTCAAGTGGCCATGTGGAGCAAGGTGTTTTTATCAGTGGCTATGCAACCACTCACTGATTTTCAGTTTCTTATTACCAAGGGCAGTTTCTTCATTGACCAAGATAAGAAAGTCGCTGTGGTTTTTGATAAAGACAAAAATGTAAATAGCCCCACTCGTAACACAGCTTACATCATTGGGGAGGATGGATATTACAGAGAAGTGGACCTCGGAGTATCTACACAAGAATCTCATTATCCAATTGGGTGCTCCTATGTTCCAAGCTCAGCGCAAATCAAGCAAAGGAAGAGAAAGCATCCTAATTATTAATTAGTCCACCTAAACATTTGTTGTCTTTCTATGTGATCTTCTTTCATGTCCAGTGCCGTGCTAGTAGGGAATTGAGGCGAGTAAAAAAAATTATATGTTTTTTTAATGATAATTATAATTTAAGTTAAGACTATAGAAAGAATTTTTTTTTTTTTTTTTAAAGAAACTAATAGATAAAATCTAAAACGTTTAAAAAGATCAATTACATAATTTTAATAAAGGTTCTTTACTAATTTTCATAATCTATAAAGCGAATCCGGTTGATTGCAAAACATGATTCAAATGGTGGCATAAGGAGAATAAAAATCATAGTGAGTTGACTCTTAGAAAAAAAGTAATTAAAATTTAAAACTGTTGAGACTAGAGATTTTAGTT
This sequence comes from Orychophragmus violaceus, assembly GCA_030180135.1. Lineage (NCBI taxonomy): Eukaryota > Viridiplantae > Streptophyta > Magnoliopsida > Brassicales > Brassicaceae > Orychophragmus > Orychophragmus violaceus. The sequence continues at coordinate 101,596,015 of CM058233.1, read as the reverse complement.
TAAAACCAATAAAAATTAAGAAGAAAACAAATCACTCATCTCAAACACTAGGGAGAATCGAACTCACATAAGGGCTCTACATTAATCACTATACCAAGGTTGATATTTGAGTATTTGGGAAACTAAACCCTAGAGCAAAGAAACGTGTGCTCATAGGTTATCCTGAAGGAGTTAAGGTTTATAAAGTATGGTTGATCGATGAAAAGAAGTGGCCATAAGCCGCAATGTCATTTTTCAAGAGAATGCAGTCTATAAAGACTTATTTTAAAAGAAAGATGATTCTCCTGAAGATGAACAAGATCATGAGAGATCTTACATCGATCTAGACCTGGACAATGAAAGGGACTTACCCTCTGGTGGAGAAGAAAAACATCCAAGTTCCCTAAGACCCACGAGTCCAGTTATGATCACACCAATTCACACTCATGGTGAAACTGCAGAAGATGAAGAAGCTCACTCTCCTCTGAGTTCTCAGTTAGTGAGAGACAGAGAAAGGAGAGAACCAAAGGCTCCTAGAAGATATGATAATGAAGACTACTATGTCGAAACCTTGTGTACAACAGAAGATGGTGAAACAGTTGAACCTGCAGATTACACAGCATCAAGAAGGGATGTGAACTGGTGTAAGTGGAAAGAGGCTATGGGTGAGATGAGGTCTCTGATGAAAAACCACACCTGGAAAACAATGAGAGGACCAACTAATCAGAAGATTATTGGTTGCAAGTGGATATACAAATATAAACTTGAAATTCTTGGTGTAGAGAAACCAAGATTCAAAACAAGGCTCGTAGCTAAAGGTTATGTTCAAAGATAAGGTGTGGATTACCATGAAATCATTACACATGTTGTAAAGCATGTGACCATAAGGATACTGCTTTCAGTAGTTGTTCAAAAAAACTTGGAACTAGAACAATTGGATATCAAAACTGTGTTTTTACATGGAAAGTTAAAAGAAAATATTTATGTGGAACCTCCTGAAGGTATGGAACTATCTAATAATCAAGGTCAAGTATGATACTAAACAAAGCTTTCTATGGGCTCAAGAAAGCACCACGTCAATGGAATGAGAAGTTTGATATGAAAGGCATTCACTACATAAACGTTCTTTCTTTCTTTGTACATGAACCCTATTTTTAACATTTATTACCTACTTTGTTTCAATGGTTTCATGATGCTCTTTCAGGTAAAAACAAAATATTTCCCTTTTAGCCATATACATTCTTATATAAAGCCACATGATAGGAGTTAACTTATTTATATCCCATGTAAACACCACACTAGTTTACGAAATTTGCAAAGTTAAAAGCAGATTTCCAATATAGCTTAGCGAGAAAATCATATTTACATAGCATATAGTTTTAGGTGCCATGCAACGACACAAATTAACAACTTATGCCTAATTTCCTCGATTCATCATTTCCAACTAAGTAAACTCGATTGTTCCATTGATATATGACTAAGGTGTTGTTCCTTTCTATATCTAGATGCAACATCTTGATGCAAATGCATAGATGTTGTTTGTTTGATCAATTTAAATTCTGAGTTTGGATGCAGATTCTAAATGCAAATTCTTGTGCATTTCAAAATTCTAAAATTTTCAGATTCACATAAATAAAGTGTTTAGATGCAGAACTCATTTGAATTAAAGACTAAAATACAAAGAATACTCTCTCTCTCTCTCTCTCTCTCTCTCTCTCTCTCTCTCTCTCTCTCTCTCTCTCTCTCTCTCTCTCTCTCTCTCTCTCTCTCTCTCTCTCTCTCTCTCTCTCTCTCTCTCTCTCTCTCTCTCTCTCTCTCTCTCTCTCTCTCTCTCTCTCTCTCTCTCTCTCCTCGGCTCTCTAGATGGATGGGAATCGGAGAAACACGTTCGTCTCCGACAGTCACCGGAGAAAACATTGATTCCGTCGTCTTTATGTAAGCTACTCTTTATGTTTCTTAATCCTGTTCTAGGGTTCTAGGTTTTTTCAGATCTTGTTCTAGGGCTCGGGTTTTCAGATCTTCTTCTAGGGTTCGGGTTATCAATCCTGGGTTTGATTTCATGATGTTTAGGTTCGATTTCGTGTTTTTAGACTTGGGTTTTACTCAATACGTTTGGTTTTATGAGTTGTGTTTTGGCTGATCTTATGAGTGAATTTGGTCACAGGAGATTGTCGTCGTCCATGGCTTCCGATTGTAGTTTGTTGCGGCTCTCGGGATGAACTTGACGCAGTCTGCTCTTCCTTATCCACTCTTCCTTCCATTTCATTAGCTGCTTTGGTAACTCTCTTCTTCTCTTAGCTTTCACATTTCAACTTCTTCATTGTTTGATTCTTTTCTGGTTCATTAGTGTTTCTGTATCCTTAGAGAATCTAATGTTCTTGATCCGAAAAGACCCTTCTTGTTGAATAACTTGCTTGGTCATCATGATTAGTGTTCAGTTTTTTAACATTATATATGTCACATTGTTTGGTTTACTTTGGTGCTGTTCGTTTCTTATTCTTTGTGTCCTTTGAGACCCTTATGGTTTGGGTTGTTTTTGACAATGAAGAATCAGACAACCCAAGCATATGAGTTTTGATCATTCATCTCAAGTGAAAATATAAGAAAGTAGAGGTAGAGGGTCATCGCTTATGCCATAGATGCTTAGGGACAATTGTATCTCTGATTCATGTTACAAAGTAGGATTGTGTGTCAATTTACTTAATACCAATCAGTACACGGTTTCTACCGGATTTTATATGATAGTTTGGTGCATATGTTCAGTGTAGCAATCATTATTAGTACTCGACCTAACAGTTGTTTTGTTGTCAACAAGTTATCTTTAGCTCTTACAAACTCATTTTCAAGTCGCTCACATTGGTCATGTTCTTTTAACAGCCGCATGCGGCCAAAAAATCAAAACTGACTTTTAGCTTAGTTTCAGACGCAGCTCCAAAACTGCATGTAAAAAAGGAAAGGATTTGGTGCTAGATTTGGTTCAATCAGCCGTCAGAGAAAGCAGCGGCACCGGAAAAACAAAAAACGTGAACAAACCTGTCTACAGCTAAAACGCAGCGGCAGAAAATAGTGAGACTAGCTCTGGTTTCACGTCTCCGGAAAGTGACGCAATCAAAGACGCAGCGTTCGTTAAACGAACATGACCATTGTATGAGTGATATTCTTTTGTGCAGAGTTTGTAAAATGAGTCTCATATATTTAGGAAGCAACACTTGTTCGTTCGAAACAAAACAAAACAAAAAAACTTTCTTTGTTAAGGTTACATGAAGTCTCACAGTAACAACTTTGTTTTTTTGTTGTCTGATTTTTCAAAACAGAAACCTAAGAAACTTTGACTTCTCTTATCTCTCTTGACTTCTCTTGTTTAGACTCCGAGGTTAAACTCTTGGACCTAGAGCGTCTCGTAAGCAGGTCTCCAAACCTCAAGTCTCTCAAGCTGAATCGAGCTGTGACTCTAGACGTTCTAGAGAGCTTGCTTCGTCGAGCTCCACAGCTGGTTGAGCTTGGCACAGGTTCTTTCTCAGATGAGCTGAATCCAGGAGGGCTTTTAAAGTTAACACAAGCTTTTTCAAAGTTGAAGCAACTTGAGAGCTTATCTCGTGTTTGGGATGTCCTCCCTGAGTATATTCCAATTCGTTACTCTGTTTGCCCTCGTCTTAACTGAGTATTATGCATTTATTTCTTAGAATTTTCACAACACTCATTATGTTGGTTTCTTACTAAAATAAGACATTTTTTCACAGGTAATGGACTTGATAGAGGACAAAGGTCTTAAAGCTGTTGCCTTGTGTTGGAAGGAACTGCGAGAACTAAGGGTGTTTCCATCTGTAGCAGATCTCGATGAAACAAATGTGGCTCTGACGGAACAAGTTCTGGTCTCTGCGTCTGAAGGCTGTCGAAAGCTTGAATCTGTTCTCTACTTTTGTGTCCAGTTTACAAACGCAGCTTTGGTTACTATCGCAAGAAACCGTCCAAATCTCAGATGCGTTCCGCCTCTGTGTGATGGAGCCATTTGCTCCTGATTACAAAACACAGCAGCCACTTGATATTTACAATAGTTAAGTTTCTGATGATTATTTAATGAAATTTAATTTTTTGTGAAAAATAATTAAATTAAAAGAGAAAATGAATATTATTTTATGAAAAATGTATTTCTTTAATTATTTTAAAGTAAAAGTATAATTTAGAACCTCAAATAAAAACACGTCATTTTTAGTCATTTTTAAACTAGTTTCATCTAGATACTATTAGAAACGCAAAAACGAACAAGCTTGATTTTGGATGCAAAATCTGGATGCAGCATCTGGACGCAAAAACGAACAACATCTGGACGCAACATCTGAATGCAAAATCTAGATGCAGTATCTGGACGCGAAAACGAACATCACTTACCTAAGTTACATAAACATTTAGATCTTTTATCCAATTTCCAACTGGCCTTTTTCCTCTTAATCACCCCGAATTGTGACGCACTATCCTTTCGATAAAGTACACAAATGCCCATGCTTCATCCTTCTATATCCAAAATAGTAAAGTAGCTCCCCTTCAACCAAGATACGAAGACATACCCAAGAGGAAAAAAGAGGACGATAACCCCCACTCAGACTCGTTGGTTGCTTGTTCTTTGGAGCTAGAGGCATGACTAGCCCACCCAAAAGGCCTTATTTGATAATTGATATCAATGCCCGAGGACCAATTATTTCAGTTATATAATTTCTTTTGAAAACACACATATATCATAACCAAAAGGAAAAAAAAACAAAATTTAATGTGCTTTTAAATAAAAAGAATATGAAAATGTGGGCCATATATCTATCTATATATAATTAAATACGAGCAAAAAGGTTCAATGATTTAAAGTTGGAAAAAAAATTACCTACGAAGATTCATTAATACCTCTTTTAGTAATTTCACATTAGTTACCCTTAATGAGACCTTTCCTTTCCCACAAACCTTTCTTAGTAGCCTTTTACTAATCGGAATCCGATTATATTATAGTCGGAGATTAGTAGATTTTTGAAAAAAGAAAAAGTAGAGAAATTCACGGCCCATAAAAGCCCATATAAGAAAGTTTGGCCCTACTATAAAAACTCGATTCCTCAGGAGGTTATACTATATGAAGGGATTGTAATTCACTTTCTAATATTCACTCAAAACTCAAACATAAATCATCTGTTTTGTTTCTCTTCTGAGTTGTTAGGAACGAATTTAAATTGCTTAACTATGGTTTCGTGACTTTTGCTTATAGAGATCTTTTTGGTGCCGCAAATTGTTGATTTCCTTGTTTTTCGCGTCGTTCTTTGTGTTTAGGTCTCTTGGAAGCTGATTTAGAAAATTTAAGATCATTGTATGGTGGCTAGTTGGTGGATTTATAAATTTAGAAAAATAAGCTTGAAACGCTTATAGCCTATTCGACAAAATTCATGTGGGTGTAGCTCCATTTTGTTGGAAGAAGCATGTAACTTATGGTTATGTAAGGTTCAAAAAAAAAAAATTATGGTTATGCCATTATTTTCTTGATTTCAGTTTAGTTTTTGATTTGAATGGACAAATCTTTAAGTAAATATTTAGTTTCTATGTTTCTTCTAAATATGATTATATAAGTTTTTTCTTTAATGATTGATCGTTTTTACTTTTGTACAAATTAGAATGGCGAAAATGAAGCAAAAGACAATAACATATGCATGTGAAACAACATTTTTTATCGCCTGGTAAAGTACATGATGTTGCATATCCTTATTATGATAGGGAGGAAACTTTTGCAGTTGATTGTGCCAGAATAATATCTTTTTTATTAATGATGATCATGAATACAAAAGTCATTGCATCTTATCGCGATGTAAGAAATTTATTATGTTGTCATTAGATTTATTTATTGGTATGTGCTTATGTTTTTAATGAACATAAGAATGAGTCATTTTATGTTGTAAGTTGGGCACATTATCAAAATAAATTTTATATCCTTGCTGGAGGTTCTCAATGCCTAATCCAAGTCATCGACTCTATCAATTGTTTCGTGAAAATGGTAAAAACATTTTTGTTTAACAAATTGTCTGCCTTCTAATTTTATCATATTGTTTATTCAATCTCAGACTTTAGAAGGCCATATTAATACGGTAGCTGACATAAAATCTCATAAGTTAACTTGTCTTCAGTACAAGACTTGTACAAATGCGGACCTACATTACGTGAAGGGGTGTCACATGACATCCCAATTAGTTCTATTTTTTGTTGCACTATCTTTGGATCTTTATAGCACTAACAAGAAATATTTTAGGAAAATATTCGGTTATGGAATCTTAAAAACGGTGCATGCCTTTGTAAAGTTTATGGAGAAAACGAAATTCATGTTTGTTTCACGGTGAGTAATAATTATATACATTTTCAAAGTTTATGTTCTGTTTAGGTAAATAATAGTTTTTCTTTATACCTTTCAGGATTTTCATCATAATAATAAATATTTCATCAAGAAGAATATGTGTGACTATGGACGATGTGGCAAGGTAAGCACTAACGTTTATTTTTCTAAATAATAAAATTTTCGTAATTCATATTTGGATTTGATTTTTATCAGGGGCTTGGATATGAAATCGGTTAACCAAAAGAAAAACAAAGCCCAAAGAACTAAACAGTACAAACCAAAACACCACTTGATGGAGACAACAATGTGGATTTTCTTCGGTGTTTTGATAATTATGTTTGTGAGTTGTTATGTATTTAACTTTCAAATACAGTTTTTTTGTTTGAAGGATATGAGATGGTTCTATTTAAATTTATGAATCATGGACTAAAAGTAAACGATATTAGGGTTATACAAAGGTTTTCTAATTCATCTAGCACGTCCAAGTTTGAAGCCAACTCTTCATCAACAAATGCCTAAAAGATCTAAATTTGTTGCAACGTGAGTAAGTGTAAAACACATAGTGAATATCTCAAATGTGGTTTGGTTGGTTGATTTTTGAAAACATGATTATGTTTTTGCAAATAGGTTTTCAGACTCTGATGCAATACCGATAAGACATACAGCCATTTCTAATAGTGCAAGGTAATGAGTTATCTATTTTGAGTTTTTGTATTTTTGAAGTTTAATTAAATTTGATAAATCTATTTATATTTGTTTGTTTATTTGGGCTTTTGTAGGACTATGGTTACCGTCAATACTCAAGGAAAAGCTACTCTTTGGACATGAATAAAATGTCGTATGTTTTTTATCCTATAACCACACAAAAAAATAGTAAACGATTGATGATGATTAATACATTTATCTTAATATACGTTTTCTAAGCTGGTTATCTTTTGTCGTTTGTTTTCTTTTTTAACTACTAGATGATTGTCCACGTGGAGTGTGGGTTGTATATTTGATTTTTTTACCTCAAAAAGTCAGAACACTAATCCAATAATTGTCCATTGAGAATTTGCAATTGCATGTTATATTTGTGATGTTATATACACGACGAAAGATACATGTCTGAATTTGTTTGTCTCATTTGTACCACCATGATCAACTAGATACAACTAAAAACATATTTGAATTTGTAGCATCTGGTTCAAATATGTACAACTAAAGACTATATATTTGTGTGTTTGTGTTTCACAAATATGAAAAATGATAAATTAAAGTGAATAAGATTTCAAAAACATGTCCAAGAAACAATTTCAAATCGATAAAAACAAGAACTGATCGTATCCATACTCTCTAGCTTTCGGTTTATGGGTTTTGCTGTACTACTCCGGGTCAAAACAGGATAACAAAATTTTGTAGTGAATTGAAAAAAAAAAAAAAAAAACAAAGGGTTTCAATTTGGTGTATATTCTTGGATTAATACGTACTTTTTATATATATTTAGAATAGATAAAGAGAAATGAGTCGACATAAGAAGCAAAATAACATAGCAAACCTAGTTACCAGTTGACAAAGTTGTTTGTTGGGAGACCCATTAAATAAACAAATAAATTTTTATTCCGAGTCTTCTTCTTCTTCACTTGCCGAGTTGTCACATTCTTCTTCACTTGTATCACATTCTTCTTCACTTGAAAAGTTCGGACGCATGTCTTCACATTCTTCTTCACTTGAATCAGATTCTTCAAGTGGCTTCTCCAGATTCTTCAACATCTCCTCATCTATGCTTCCTCCGTAGGGACGCCAATTTAACTATAATTATTGCGAATTTACAATTACATGAGTGAGCCACACCACATTTTCAATATGTATTCTAGTTAGAAACTAGTATCGCACATACTTACCTGTAAGAGACGATAGTCAGGGGCTGCTGATTTCCAGTAGAGTTTCTCTCCCTTGAAAGACCACATAAAAAACCCATTTTCAGGCTCAAGAGGAGGATCCGAGTATAGCCAGTGAAACCCATTCTTAAAACCTTGCTCCTCCTTCTGAGATATTGTATATGCAGTTGCAACATATCTCCAAACCCAACCAAAAAAAAAAACACATCACTCTTTCGGCCATCGGAAAAAGAAGAAAACCAAAGTGGGTGTACCTTCCAGTTGGGTCCCAAGCGATATCGGTGGCCATCAAGTGTTCGACTTTGTTCATAGTCTCAAGCTTATCCACGTCGAAAAACTCAAACTGGGAGACTTTCAATTCAGCGAGAACAATGTGCTTCCCTCTGGGCGACCAAAAGAGGGAGTCAACTTGCTTGTTGAAAGTACCTAGCTCTGAAACTTTTCCAGGTGTCTGCATTGAGTAAAAACTGACAAGATCGCCGTGAATCATGGCAAACCTGTGACCGCTGGGCTCCCACGCGAAAGCAAGGATATTCTCGTTCACCTTAAGAACCTCGCTGGGAATATCAAACTCTTTGATGCAGAAAAGCACAAATACGGAACCAAGTTTTACAGCAAGATACTCTCCACTGCTCTGCCAGTACATCTTGCAATCGTCGTAAACATCATCAATATCCTTTTCACTTAGCACCACCATTTCAGGGATTTGCACAAGGGAAACCTTGGCAGACTTCTTGCCACACCCTTTCAACACTGCAAGGATGGATTTAGCAGGAGACCAACACATGTCCACAACATCACAAAACTTCTGGGGTAGCAGATTGAAATTCTGAGTCTCATAGACAGAGATTCTGTTATTGCTAAGAATGGAAAAGTAACTATCATCATTCCCCCAGCCCATCTGCAGAAAAGTATTAAGTTTACATCACTGAATGAATGTAGATAACATTTTCTAAGGGAAAACAAAAGTGCAGTTCAAGAGAGTACCTAATCACAGGCCATCAATATTCTTCCAGTTTCCACATCAAAGATTTTGAATTCCTGCAAATCGGAATACTTTAAATCAAAATGAAATCCAAATGAAAGAAGAGAAGCAAAGATGCACTCACACTTGGGTTGGGTGGATCTGGTCTGTTATAGGTTACCAGGTATTTCTCTCCTGGAGAGAAATCAACAAGATTTACCTACAACAACAACAAAAAAAATGTCACTTAGTCAGTCCTACTAAGAAAAAACAGAAGCACAGTCTTCTCAAAATCAAATCAGAAAAACAAACCATAGGATGCTCAAAGCACATGAGCATGGGAAGTGCACCGTCAATATCCCAAAGAGTTGCCGCATCCTGGTCAAGTGACACAAGGTATGAACCTAGAGGAGACCATTGTACATCATTGGTGATATAAGGTTCCTGCACAAGACAAGAACATCATTCAGCATTACATAACCCCAATGTCCTAAAAACAATTTGGGTCTTCTTCTTACGAGTTGGATTATTCCGTAATATCTGGATAACTGGGCCATAACGGATGACTAACTGATCCAGGTCTTCTTCATCAGTACGACACTTTAAAAAACAAAACAAAAACACAGTCATTCGCTGAGCCAAAGCAAAGTAGAACAAGGTTGCAAGGTACAATAGCCAGTATGCATGAGGAAAAATAGACGTACCGCCTCCACATCAAAGCGAATGTTATGATATTTTTTTGGCATGTAGTACTTAGAATTTCTATAAGCGCAACACCGGAGGCGAAGAACAGAGGATGGGACATAGGAACGACATATAACACATTGGCAAAGCACACCACGCCTCCGACCAAACCACATACCATATCTAAACCACATCGACGCCGATAACACGAAGAAATAAGAGACATGAGGACACGAACACCGGCCAAAAGCGTGGAGACTGAGAAGAGAACTGTTCACGGCGGCTGCAAGGTTTAGAGAGAAACTAGGGCGACTTCGTTTTTACTTTTTCGATCTTTGCTTTTAAAATATCTATCTATAAAATAGTTTATCAACATAAGTTCTTTGTTAACAAGACATTTTTTGTATACGTTACGTCAGACTTTTTTTTACAAACCCTTGAGCTAACATAATGATATAATCAAGGTAGGAGAGGGATCTGGATGCTACCATGTTTGGGATTCGATTTTCCTATTATACAAAACTAATACATAATTATTTTAGACATCTATATGGATATGGACCTTTGTTTTAGAAAATCTATTTAAATATCCGAAGAAAATATATATTCATAAACTTTTTTTTTGGAAATTAGTTAGAGTCTTTCCATAAATTTGAGATATTCCCGATAAATGATACACCCAAATGTAAAGATTGAATTTAAACACAAATAAAATGTTAGTAATTTTATTTTCTTGTAAAACCTTAAATAATTTACGGGTAAAACCAATGCCATAAAACCTGGTTAACTAAGAGCTTTGTGTTTATTTCACCCAAATCGTTGTTGTACTGTTGGATTTGATTAGATAATGATCATGTGTTTTTTTTTTTTTTACAACAAAAATGAATTGAAACCTAATTTTCTATCGTCTATGATGGTGGTTCCGGTTAATGATCATGTGGTTATCATTGGTTTAACAAAACTTCAGCCATTTATAGAGATAAAAGTTTATAATATTTTTTGTCATTATCTAAAAGCTTATATATAATCTAGTACTTTATAGGCAGATAATATGTTTCAATTAGTTGGAAGTATTCTTTTACAAAAAAAAAAAAATAGTTGGAATTTCAATTGTCGTTTGACCGGTGGTTGTTTAGCATAAAAGTTTGATTTTTATTTTTACTTTTACAGTGGAATTTTAAAATTATCGGATGTTCAACTTAAAGTGAGACTAAAAAAATTTATATGTAACCATGAAAAATAAATAGCTAAAATATACAACCACATTTCAGTTCTCTTATTACATTTAATTTTAAAAAAAATAATCTATTCCGTATTTTAAATTTTGTATTTTAAATTTTTTTTAAAAGATTCTTGTTTTAAAATTTTAGTTAATACATTTTATTTTAAAATTTAAATAGAATTTAAAATATAAAAATATGAGTTGTAGAATATTTTTTGAAAAATAAAAAAAATAGAAATAAATAATAAATAATAAAATAAATATTTATTATTTTTAATATGTAAGAAATACTTAAAAAATTTGGTAACAAAATTATAATAGTTGTATGTGTTTTCAATGTAAATGGATTAAAGAAACTAAAAAAAAAAATTGACCAAAAAAAAAACAAAGAGCTGGGCCACACAGATTTCAGACACATAGATTTCAAGGAGAATGTTTGTTGGGCCCCACCTATTTTAATCCTTGGACTTGTGACTTGTCCCTCGCAATATTCTTCTTCCCTCTCTTCATTTTCAATTTAAAAATAATATTAATAATTGCCTCTTCTGTCTATTTCAGAACACATCGAAAACGAAAACATACTTTATTTTATTTTAAATTGTATTGCTAATTACATCAATTACAACAAGTCCATGAAGTCAACATTTTCCAAACTCACTCATATAATCTAAATGCATCGAAGTTAATTAGGTACCTTAACTAGTAACTGTAAACGAAACCAATCAATTGTTTTTGTGGTCAGGAAATGAACTCAATAACTAAATTTAGATGGAAATTAAATGTAATATGGTTTTATTTAATTAATTGGGATGGTAGGGGGCTTTAACCAGTCTTTGGCAATAAATAAGTGTAATTAGTGTAGATCATGTGAAAGTCATCAGAGCACCTGTCTCTTTTTAATTTAATTTCTCTTAATTTTATTTCTTTATTGTATATATGTACCTGTTCTTCAGCTTAATAATATCCATTAATCCATGCGGTGTTTGACCAAAATAATCAAAACATACTATGCTGCTGCAGATAACTAGTTACACACCAGACATATACACAAAATATATCGCATTCATTTGTTTATAACGTCTGAACTTATCATTAATGGACATGAAAATAGAATAAAAAGAGAAGGAACATCAAAAGACCAACCAATGTATCATTTATAACCTGTGTTAGCGAGATATAACGAAACTCAAAAATAAATTAGTTAAAAAAAAAGTCATTCAATATGCATGCACCCCTAATAATATCCTTAAATCCAAATTAACCCCCAAAATTAACAAAAGAAAAGAAGAAAATAAAATAAAAAACAAGAAAATCCACCAATAAGAACATTTCAAAGTGAAATTTAGAACATACTTATTAATGAAATAAATAGCAATAATTAACCATTAATGAAAGTGTACTATGTTCATCATCAAACTGAGGAAAACTAGCACCATGATCCTCCACTCAACATCCCAGTCCAATACCCACCAGAAGTAGCAGCTGCATCATCAGCACCACTTGCTCGTTTCTGCTGATCATTAATGTCGACATTACTTGTTTCTGAAGAAGAAGAAACTGGCAATTTCAGATCTTCAAAAGGAAACAAGTGCCTTCCATTCACATCATCACCACCTTCTCCTCCTTGAAATCCTCCATGGAATCCATTATTATGATGATGATCCAATGAAAACCCTAGCAGTGTGGTGTTTGAGTTACAAGGCTTGTAATGATCTTGCATTGAAAACCCTGATCCAGATGTTGGATCTTGATTATGAACTGGAAAACCCATGAATGTAGAATTCCCATTGTTACTATTGTTGTTTCTTATGAGATCTAGATGAGAAGTTGCCATAGCTGACGTGGCAGGACATGAAGAACTAAGCAATGGATTGTTAGTGCTGATCTTGTTGTTGTTGTTCCCAATGTTGTGAATGAGGTCAGTGAAGTTGGTCCTGATCAACCCATGTGGTGGAAAACCTAAATTGAGATCTTGTTGAGTTGTCTCAAGGAATTTAGGGTTTTGACCGGTCAACCCTTGTTGAGACATGCTCATGAGGTGGTGGTGATGATCAGAGTGATGCTTCTTCGTAGCTGGTTGTGTAGAATCAGAGTGATGCTTACTAATATCAGAAGATGAAGAAAGTGAAGAAGAGAGAGATCTCTTGTTCTTTCTTGAGCCACCACCAACAGGGATGTTTCTAAGCGAACCGCCTTCCGTCCAATACCTTCTACAACCTTTGCAGAAGAATCTTGGCTGCGTCAAACTATAATTGTTGTAGTAACAAAACTTTGTGTTGATTGAGTTACATCTTGGACAGTTTATAGCTTGGTCCTTTTCTGGCCTTGCCTTCCTCTCAGCTCCACCCGCCGCCCCAACCGGTGGTGGCTGCTGCGGCTTTGGGCTCGTGTTTGTTACTCTTTCTTCCAAGGGCTTCACTACAATCTCGTATTCATCAAAATCACAAAATGCAAACTCTTCCAAGTTCCAACCATAAGCACAAAACCTATACTTATATCTATGTAAGGACATGATTAACATATATGTGTTTCATTATCAACAAATAAATGGTTTTTTCATCAAGATAAAAATGATTGGGAAATTTGAGAACGGCTTTAATCAAAAATATAAAAGAAAATTTTAATAAAGGGTTAAGCGAGAAAAAAAACTAACGAAGAGAAGAGGGGCATAAAAAAAAGATCCAAAACCTTAACTCTAAGTTAATATCAAGTACCGAATCTAAGATGAATCAAATGAGCTAATCTATATCAGCACATACATATAGAGTTGTAAGTAAGAATATAGATATATCTATATAATGGATTATGTTTGTGTATACCTGTGGCCACTGAGCCGTATGGCCCGTATCCATAGATGAGCTTCTTCAGATCAGCAGAAACAAACCTGGTATTTTCTTTTCTTAGTTTTTCTTTTTTGTTGTTGATCAAATTCTTTTCTTCGTTTAATTCTAGATTTGAAAGAGAGAAAAAGCTATACTTTATTTTGTTTTTTTGGATGAAGAGAAAGGAAATTTTGATGGCTGAGAAATCTCTTTTTGAATGAGGAACTTCTTTGTATGCTTGTTTGATCACATCTGCTTTATGGTAGAGAGAGATGTAGATAGAGATAAAGAGAGATGGAGAGAGAGCAATTGTATAATATAAGATTACTAAAATATTCCGAGTGGGAATCTTTGTCGTACTTCAAATAAACAAATACTTTAATACGCGTACATATATAATATATGCATGTATGTATGGCCTTATATATATTGCCAGGGAAATTACCCGTTTAACGCCTAAATTAACCCTCATAAAACAAGTTTCATACAAGCCGACTAAAAAAAAAAAAACAAGTTTCATACATATGTAACTAAATCCTACTCGACATGCAACATATGGTTTCTTCTGCTTTTGGAAATATTTTGACAATGTGTGTTATTGTTTGATATCACGTCCCCTATCAATTTTCTAATTGTGTAAACTTGTTGTTTGTCAGTTCAAGAGAATTTTCGAAGTTAAAAATCCAGAGTCAAATTTATTAGTGGATATACATAAGAGCCCAATGTAGTTTTCCATATGAAGCTCATTTTAGTCCATGTAATTAGAGTTTCTAGTAAATAGAGTAGTCTGTTGACCCAAAAAAAAAAAGTAAATAGAGTACTCGTATATGTCTTGTAGTGACAATGAATAAATAACTCTCGCTGCCATTTGAGCAGTCTCTCTTCTTTATTTTATATGAATCAAAATCACTTTACTCTTGGTGACAATCTCTAAGTTTATCTCTCCTTTTTCCTTGTATAATAAAGTTCAAAATAAGCTATTTCTTTCATATCTTATTTATAGTTTGCTAAGCTCATTTGAGCAAACTATTTGTCTAGAAATGCTATCAAGATTGAATTTTGGTCATTAGTTAGGTTTTCTTTTGTTTCAAAAGTCGACAGCTCTTTTCATAGTAAAATGACTGAAAGTTGGTTCTTTACCATATTTTTTCGTTATTATGGTTTATAGAAAGTTATCAGACAGTAAATGTTCTGCAATTTTTTTGATCAAGAATATAATCAATAAACGTAAAAGTATTCAGAGATTATTTATTTATAATAAATATTTTATATGTGATGACGCAAATTAAAATTTTGATACAGTGTGTATTTTTTGTATTGTTACGCATATTTTTATGTATAGAGCATTACATAGCAATATACTTTATAATTTTGAAGACATAATCGCTATTCATATTTGTACGGATGTATTAGACTTCAAGTACCAAATAAGTTGACCATCCATGCATTGACGAATATTATCCTAATAACTAATTTGGTCGACCTCTTTTATTCTTAGATCAAATAAAAACAAAATGAACTCATTTTCATATAACACATTTCTTGGCCCTACATACAAATATTATGTGTAAATTGTTGAGTAGCTAGAGCCAAACATGCCCTTAATTAAAGAAGCTCATCTGTTTATACATTCATACACTTATCCGTCTTTCACGTGCGTCTTAAGATTCCAATTAGGCTATAATCACCTGTATTGCATGAGATTAAACTGATTTCCTTGGACGGTCACGATCTACTAGGATTTCGCCAAAGGACGGTAATGATGACGGTGTGTTCGATTAGTATGGGTCCCAGATTTAAACATGGCCTATGTAGCATCGCCACGTGAGCTATCTTAGTGTACAACACAGCTCAGGAACACCTGATTGTCACTCACCCCACGTGCCATGCTCCCTGATTAGTCATATTCTTATCACCAATGAATACATTAAATTAATATTTATAGCCGACAAAAAAAAATTAATATTTATAAAAAATTAATAATAGCAGGCACAAAACGCATGGAAAATGCTAAAGTATACTACTATATAATCTTGTTTTCCATAGACTTGCAGTTAACATGAAAATTTAAGAAAGCCCTTACTCAAAAAAAAAAAACATGAAAATTTAAAAGAGCTAACAATATTTTCATCCCATCCGTGAAAAACTGATGAATATCTAAATCACTGGGCTTAAACCCAATATCCATTTAGCCAGGAAACATTATTTAAAGTTCTTAGGAAATTTCGAACCTCGAATTTTTGCGAATTTACGCCATGAGATCCTGATTCTAAAACCATTAGACTAACACCGTCTAGTTGTCTATGATAATGTTGTAAGATAAACATTGTTATCTAGGTTCGGTTGGTTCCCAACCCTCTCTCTATTCTCTTGTAAACACTTTCAGAATTACTCTGTATGTTTCTTCGGCGTTCGATATCTCTTATTAGCGTCGTGAAAAGGCTTTTCTTGTTTCACCATGTCCCTAAACCCTTGGTTTCATTTTTGGTTTTGGAATTTTCCATGACTCCTTTGGTGGCATGACTTTTGCTTCACCACTCTTCTTCTAGTGGCTCTCGTCCGTGCTCTCCTAGCGGTGGTGGTGGCTATGTTTCTCTAGACGCCGGTTCAAGGGTTGGTCTGGGGGCGACAACGAGATTTGTGAAGACGACGGCTTAGTGCTTGAATTTCGCTGGATTTTCTCTAAGTACGGAGCATGTGGAGAGCGGGATTTCGCGGTGGTTGTCGTTTACCAACAATGACTTGTTGGCTTGGGGTTTTTATTCGCCGCTTAGATTAGGCATCGCCGTAGGCGCAGTAGACCGACAATAACAGTGATGCTTGAAGGCTTTCAGTTCACTTGTTTAGGCATGGCATCTCTGGTATCGACGCTTCTCCTTCATCTCTCTTCTTAGTTTTCGCCGACTATTTCTCTTTTTTTGTTGTCTCGTGTGGTTTCCGCGGTTATTATTTCTCCGGTGGTTTGGTCGTGGAGACTTAGGTCTCGAGTTCCTCACTTTAGATTCTACGGTCGTGGCGGTGGTTTGCTCGATTTAGAGTTTCCACAAAGTTTATGGCTCGTTTTTGGGTATAAGAGTTAAGGTTTAGACTTAAATCAAGTCCATTTGGACCTTTTGGTTTTGGATTCATTTATTATTATTATTTTTCTGGCTTTATTATTTTCTAGATGTTTCCAAAAATAAATCCAAAAAATAACAATATATGAAACCTTTAAAAACATTGTTATTGATAAACAAAAATCTAGTTCCTCTTTCCTTACTTCAGTTGCAAGTATACAACCTAGTCAATGTAGTTTTGAGGTGTCAATCCACTTGGGGTAATCAAACGCACTAAGAATGCAGGTGCTCTCTTAATCTAAGTGCAGCCAAAGTAATTTGTGGTTTTTGTTTCTAATAACTATTAATGAAAACTAATTCCAGACATGATCGAATAATGATGTGAACAATAATGAGCTTAAAATAGAACAAGAACAGAGCATAAACAGAGCGAATGAGTTGATTGAAAACAATTGATTAAAAGCTAAGTTCATTGGGTTGAGTTTCGATTCGGGTGATCATTATTCAGTTCAGAAGCATTCAGTAAACAATGGGTGATTTCTTAGGCTAAGAACAACGATTTCTAGTTAATCCACTCTCGTGATAATAACCCTATACCTATCAAGCATTAACATCAACTCTCGTTGGCAATTTCAAGATAGCTATGCAATAAGATCAAGTTTCTACTACCATTAAACACCTTAAACATCAACTCTCGTTGGCTAAGAATGTAAAGCACTTGATAGAGATTCAAACATAAACTACACCTCTCGGTGCTAGCAACATTTAGGATCAAGGAGATGATTGGTCATTTCAATCCTAGCATTAAGAACTTCTAGCAAGTAAGAAATCAATATTCCCAAGTTTTTAAACAACCTAAACCATTTCTAGATCACCCTTACCTCAGCTCAAACCCAGAAACTTAAAGGAAACTACTCACTAGCCATAGCAATAACCAAACAAGACATGATTTAACAAGATAAATAAGAAGAACTCAAAGAAGAACTCAAGAACAAAACTCAAATTGCATAAAAGATCAAGGAAACTAAATTGTTTGAAGTAATTGTTTTCAAGAAGTGATATGGCTCTTCATACACACTAAGAGCCTTTAAATAGATCATAAAAACGTGCATTGGTCGACCACAAACACATGGGGTGGTCTACAAGCCGAAAGCAAAAAGGAAAAGAGCATGTGGTGAAAAGTTGAACGCACAGCGACCTGTGGACGTCGCTGTGCATGATTTCGTTCCACAGCGACATGTGGACGTCGCTGTGCACGTCGCTGTGGTACACGATCGTTTTTCATCATTAGGCTCGCAGCGACATGTTGACCCCTCTTCACGACGTCGTTGTGAGTGTTTTCGTTCCACAGCGACTTGTGGACGTCGTTGTGCACGTCGCTGTGGTATACGATTTTTCTCCTTAATCTCACAGCGACATTGGGACGTCGCTGTGAGAACCCGCTGCGCGCCTTCTATCTCTGCAGCGACGTCGTCACCCCCGCTGTGGCACGTCGCTGTGGATCCCTGGTCCGATCCTTAGCTGTTTTTCCACTCCTCCTTGGTTGTTCTTAGGCTCTACCTTCTCCTTTGCTTTTTAGTGCTTCTTTGGGTCATCCACCACCTACAAAAAAAAAGAGAAAACAAAGCAAATCTAACCTAAAGATGCCTAAATGCACTAAACTAAAGCTAAGACACAATAATGTTGTCTAAATGCTTTTCCTAAAGCTAAATCACACCCTTAATCATGCCTAAAAACACTCAAAAACACAACATATCAGTTATCTAAACTATCAAAATAGAAAAGTATTGTTCCCTTCATTTTTTAGTTGAAGGTTTCATAATTTTAGTTTTTTCAAAATATTAAAATGTTCATATTTCCATAAAATTTTACTTTATTTTAACATAAAAATAAAAAAGCCAAATTTTCTTAAAAATATTAAAACATAGAAAAATTAATTTTTCATATGTTTGCATTTCACTAAATCTCCTATATTAAAAAAAGAGGGAGTATAAAACTAATATTTACTCATACATTATATTATATAAAATATCATTGCATATTAGTGATTTAATAAAATTTCAAAAATATTTTATAGAATTTAACATAATATTTACTAAACATGTTTCTAAACAATACAATTATTAAATATGTATTCAAACAATCTAAAAATAATAGATCGTATTTCAATAACTAATAAAAATAACATTAAAATTATATATACAATCATGAAACAATGAAATCAAATAAAAAGTATAAGTAAATAATTTAATAGATTAATTTTTATTACAAATCAGAAAAAAACTTTAGTAAACATACAAAATAATATAAATAAATATGTTCTGAACATATTTCAACTAATCAAAAATAAATAAAAACATGAAAAAATCAACCGTCAAATCAATAAGTTTCTAATTTATAAAATGTAAATTTTAATTTCGAAAAATACAAAAATAGGCTGGTTTATTTTAACTTATAAATTTAAAATATTAAATAGGTCAATATTTATCTACACATATGTATATATATTTATATACATTATTCAGTCATATAATGAGAAATTTTGTTTTTTCAAAATTATGGATATAAACAGTTAGTTTGTTCTATCAAAATAATTAAACAATTTCAAAACGAGTTAAAAATACTAATTATATTTTAATTATAAAATACTAAAAATAAATAATACAATACAACTTGAGTAAAGGAATTATCATATTTTTAAATTTCTGAAATATGTAACTATAATTATAAAAAGGGCAAATCACATTAATAGCACAAAAAACATGACTTGTCAAAAATATAGCACCAAGGAAGAAAAATCATAAAAAATAGCACAAAAATATGTTGTGTCACTAAATTAGCCCTAACCCTAAATCTTAAATACTAAACCCGAAACCCTAAATACTAAACCCTAACCTTGAATAATAAACCCTAAACCCTAAATACTAAACCCTAAACTCTAAATAATAAACCCTAAACCCTAAATAATTAACCCTAAATCCTAAATTATATAATGCTATAAAAGTCTTTATAATTAAAATAATGCTAAAAATGTGAATTATTTTTCTTGGTGCTATATTTATGATAAGGTATGTTTTTGTGCTATTTTATGACTTTTCTCTTATAAAATACAATTTTAGTTATAAAATATTAAAACAAAAACAAATATAATAACTAATATAATAGATTATATAGTCATACTATCTATTTAAAATAAACTATTAGCATATCTCAAATAAATGTTCATAAAAACTAAAAAGATAAAACAAAAAATCAATTAAACTATCATCTGCTCTCAGAACATATTACAGCTATATAATATATTTCTACAAAAAAAAAATTATTTCATATTTTAAACTTTCAAATTTACAAATACATATTATTAAAAAAATAAAAATGAAAAAATATCGTCAATATTGGTAAGAATCTTAATTATAAATTTTATATGAAACTTAATCGACTAAATCTAAATTTAGTTATTGTTAAAGTATCCAAAAAATACTAGAAAAAACAATATAAAACCATATTAATTATCCAAATAATAAAAACTTATAAATTAAAATTAAAATCAAACAAAAAATAACGAATTTATAATGTAATAAAATTGATAAAAATTGAATTTATTTTTAAACAGTTTTAAATCTAAAATAAAAAAATACGGCTGATTAATCTTCATTTCTTAAAGCAGTTGCCGACTAAAAAAAAAAAGCAGTTAATCACATACATATGGGACGTCTGACACGATGACAACCTAAGTTGACCGAGCCGTTGAGTGAACGGTTTGTGGCGGGTGAAGTTGGGGTCCCACATGTCCTCATGCGCGTGCTTTTCTTTGATAATTCTCGCCGAAGAAAAGGTCCACAGAATCTGGGCCGTTAGATTTACTTATGGGTCCCACGTAGTGCGTGGATAAGCATATTCGAAGTTTGCGGTCCATGTCAGCACGTGTGGACAAACCTGCACCTTATTAACAACTTGCCATCAAAATGCAAACCCTGACACAAATACTTGGAGCTTGCTAAGGCCTTTTTCCATTTTGGATAATATGTACATATAAAGATCGTATTCAGGTCATGATTTTTTTTTTGGTAACTACAGATACTTTTTTTTGAAAATGTTTACGTAGTTTTCATTATAATTCTAAAAACTTGTGATAATCTCGTTATTGCATAGTAATCTGTCGGAACTAATCCACAAACCTTATAAAATACTGTTGGGCTTTTAGAGACTACTAAATATCAGACCTAAAGCCCATAATAGATTATACCACACCTAGGTTAATATTAACTAACACATCTTGCCAACAAGTTGTTATTTTGGACGCCTAAATACATTTGGGCTTTCTTTCTAGTTTATAAACTAGTACCTTCTCCAGATAAGATATAGGTAATTTCCCATAACAAATGGCTTCTTTTTTTGTCGACTATCAGATTTGATTAAAATCCCAAATGGGCCAAAATACAAAAGTTCAAGCCAGTTACAGGATTGTATAATACAAATGGGCCGTACATGGGCCAACCTTAAGCCTATTCATCTCAAGAAGACTAAGAACAAGCTACCTGGAAGGAGGAAGGACATACGTCGCCTCCAGAAGTCGTCCGCCATGCATCACTGTCACCGGAAAGTATCGCCGATTTTCGAACGCAGAGCATGAATCCGATAACTGGTTTTAGCCTCTGCCGATCAACCTTCCACCATCAAAGAGATCCACCGGAAAGCCTCGAACAACTCTAAGGAGACTTCACGCCGACCAGTCCCAAACTAGGGATTTGGTTCTTATCCGCCGTTATAACCCTGGCGAAGAGGTGAGGGGAAGCGTGGATATAGTGAATTCGTGAGAGTTGAAAGAAGCAAGCTCCAACGAAGTTTACCCAAACCGCTGCAAACATGAAGCACCGCGATCAATCAGGAATTTAATAATTCCTTGAGGTATCAATTCCTCTTACTTATCGTGTAATAAGAGGTATCGAACCTTTTGGGATTGAACAAGACCAATCAAGAATGCACCTAATCCTTAAAAGCCAAGTAAATTGATAAGACTCAAGTTTTCTATCAATCCTAACAAAATAGCAAATCAAACAAGCAATCAACAAGCAAACAAAACTTAGCAAACTAGAATTCAATAAAAGGAAGCTAGGGATATGAGTTGAGGTAATTGGACTAGAAGACTCGGGATGATCTCGGGATGCTAATCAAGCTTCAAACAAGCTAACCTCCTAGCAAGAACACAATAAGTCAATTAGCCTAATCTCTTAGAGCTAATCTCTTTACTTAATCCTAATTCAAGAACAAACTCTCATTTGTGAATTAAGATCAAGCAAGCAATCAATCAAGTTCTAAACAGCTAATGATCACTCTAGACATTCATTTCCATGAGCTAGAATGTGAAAATTCTATCTAAGCCTAAACTGGAATTTCATCGAACACTTGGTGAGCATAAAATCCTAGACATCCTAGTTCAACTTGATCAAGGTCAAATAGGCATTAAGCACACTTAGATAGAAGAGATTTGAGAAATATTAAACATTAGACACCCCTTAATCATCCCTAATCACACTAATCCTACCTAACCCATAAACCCTATGAGAAACTACTCACTAATCATGATGTGATCAACAAAACTCATAGAGATAGTGTTAATCATTGGTGATTAATGAAAATAGAAAGATTGAAAGAAGAAATCTCAAAATAAGTACTTAGATTAATGCAAAGATTCAAACTTGTTCTTACAAAGAGTTTAGAAACAAAAACAAGCTTCAGAGACAACAAAAATCAGGTTTTTGGTCTTAAATAGTAAAGAGGGGGCGAACCGGGTCAACCCGGAACAAACCGGGTATTGACCCGGTTCAATTTGGGGCGCAGGCGAAATCACCGACGTCTTGATGTCGGTTTGGCTCGTCGGTTGGAATGAGATAGACCCAACCGACGTGTTCTCGTCGGTTTGAGACGTCGATGATCTCCCTGCCGAAAACACGTCGAATATCGCTTGTTTGCACCGACTTGGACGACGTCGATTGGGCTCGTCGGTTGAAGTGAGTTGAAATCAACCGACGTGTTTTCGTCGGTTCGCCTGGTCGGTTATTTCACTGCCCAAACTCGTCGAAAATGCTTGTTTCTCCATCGACGTGGACAACTCGGTTCAAGGCGTCGGTTCAAATGCTGAGAATCCACCGACGTCTTCTGGTCGATTTGCTTGGTCGGTGATTTTACTGTCGGTTTGTGCACATCTTCCCTTCTTCCTTGAGCTCTCCCTTTGCTTCCTCAACTTCTCAAATGCTCCAAACATGTCCAAGAACCTACAAAACACAAGCAAACACTCCAAAAACAACCTAGAAAGCTAAAACCTAGTCCTAAATGCAACTAGACTCTAAACTAGACAAAGAACAACAAAGGAATGGAGAAAGAAAGGAAAAGAAATCAAAATAAGAACGAATCACTATCCTAAATGAATGAAAACACATGAATATCACCCACCGCATGCTCCAGCACACCCAGTCAATGTGATTAGGCAGAGAACCAACAGTGGATGCGCGCAACGAAGGAGTTGATTGATCGAAAGAATCACAGCAGGATCAGGATAAGCGCCGGGAAAAGAGATCGATCCGGAATAGACCGGAAGAAGGACTCCAACAAAGACGCAGGAAAACTATTCCAATATTAATCGGAAGTTATTACCCCGGAAACAACCGGAAGAAACAAAACACAGAAAACGGAAATATACACAAAGAAACACAAAAGTAACCCGACCGCCGACAAAGCTGACGGCCGGAGACAGAAAAGATAAAGAACAATTTTTGTTAGAGAGATGTGAGAGAGAAATAGAGAGAGAAAGTCAACAACTAATCACTTTTACAGTGTTTTTATGTTCGCCCCGCCAGATTACTTGCTATTGCGGCTCCGTAACAAATGGCTAATTGCTCTCTTTCTTTCTCTCTTTTTTCTTTTGTAAAAGTCTCTTTCTTTCTTTGTAATAATATATATATATATATATATTCTAAGCTCTTGATAAGTTAATATTTTGGCATCGAAAATCACTCTTAATCAACTCGTCAAAGTATTAAGCTTAGTTTATTCATAAATCGCATGTGTGAACTATTTTGCGTTACACCTTACATGCTTGCTAGGTTTTCTGGATCGCACTAAAGTGATCTTGCAACTGACTTAAGTATGTATGTGTATGTATGTGCATTGTTGCTTGTTTGAGTTTTAAGCTCTATTCTTTGCACCCACCTTCTTCCTTTTTTCCCTTTTTTATATTGTAATGATTAAAACTCCATAAGGGCGGAGCAATTTTGATGGCTCACGAGAGTTTCTTTTCAAGAAGTGAAAACCCCTGGCACAAGTTAGTAGGGCACCCTCTCTTTTTTTTTTTTTTTTTTTTTTTTTTTGTGTGTGTGTGCAAAGGGTAGCCTCTCTTTTATATAAAAAGAAAAATAAAAGAGAGAGTGATCCACCCTCAAAAGTATTATCAAGCGCCATTTTAAATGGTCCTAAATCTTAAAGTCCCCTTATCTATCTTTTTCTTGCCACTTTACATCTTGATTTCTTTCTTTTGTTCTTTGTTGATTTCTTCAACCATATCCATTTTATATTTTCGCCATACCGTTTCTACTTATTCATATTATATGAACATTTGCAGAAAGACATACTATTAGTTCAACTTGATTTAATTTTACATACTGCATTCTAAAACATAAACATTTTTCTTATATTCTACACGATTTAATTTTTTATATATAGATTTAAATATAAGAAGCAAAAGGGTAAAGTAATCAATGCAAAGTACAATACGCTTTTCATCAAAAAAAAAAAAAAAAAAAAAAAAAGTACAATACGCATTATTATAAAAAATCAACATCCAAATAGCATCACACGTAATACCAAAACAGTGATGGAAAGCCAGTACTTCTTTTTAATAATCTCACATGGACACTATGAATAGTCAATGTCAAAAAGATTAACGATGAAAGAGAGATCTCATACATCGGTCAGTCCAAATGAGTTAATCATCAAAAGAGCACTTTCAAAACTAATGATTGACATTATTATTTCCCACTTAACTTTTGATATTCTAAGTTTAGTATAACAGTACAAGTTAAGCGTTACAATGAAGAAAAATACGAAAAGTAAACTTAAATTTATTAATTCTTATATATAATATAACTTGTATAAACAAATATTACTATTAGTACCATAGAGAGAGAGAGAAAGAACACTAATTGTATATTAATCAACTATATATGTTTATAAGACTCTTTGATAGAAGTATAAGTTCGGGGGGATTAACTAAACTTTATTATATTTTTCTCAGCTAATTGTAAAATGTTTTTTTCTCCTATGGGTATATAAAATAAGATAATAATAATCACTCTTGTTTTTCTTTAGCTAAATGGGTGGAAACCGGCCTTGGAATGTTGAGTTACCAGAATCTCAGAAGCAGCCCATAATTTGGTAGCTTCGGAGGAGTTAGAACCGAGTCCAGATGGTGTCGTTTCATTGCAGTCCGTAAAGTACTTCCCCGATACGTTCACCAACCTTGGATTAGTTGCCACGTAACACGTCGTTGCTGCTGCCTAATCCCATTGCCAATATTAAAAACAAAAAAGTAGCACATAAATCCAATATTAATCCATAGTGATTAACAAACAAAAAAGGATAACTAGTAAACAGTTTACTACTTGAGGGACGGTCTTGAGGAGTTTGGAAGTCAGGAAGAAGACGAGATCTGAGTAAGAAAAAGACAAATCAGAAATCATTTCGACATAATTAAGAATCTTACCTGTTATGATTACTACTCCCTCTGTTCCTAATTGATTGATGTTTTAGGATTTTCACACATATTAAGAAACAATTAATATTTAGTTATAAATACACATTTTTCTTTCATTAAAACACTTTCCAATAACTATAAACCAATAGTAATTCAATATAATTCTTGGAATTCACATTTTGTAAGCATTAATTAATAAATGTTGCATAGAAAACTTAAAACATCAATCTTTTTGAAACAATTTTTTTTTTAGAAAACATCAATCTTTAAGGAACGGAGGGAGTATAATTTAAGATAAACCATGATCTCAGTGGAAAATAAAAATTAAGATAAACCAACCTGTCAATAAGCCTTCCCGGTCTCTTGTTAACCGGGTTTTTACAACCCCTGGATGTACGCAGTTTACCGTCACGTTCGCTCCAATTTTCTGCATTAAATTATTTTTTGTACTATAGTAAGCTTTTAATCACTTTAAATTAAAGACCCACATGATTGTCCTATCCTAACTATGGTCAAAAGTCAAAGCTTAACTAACTCTTTTTCATAAAAATGGTTAGAATACAAATTCTAGTTATCTAGGTTTCTTGTTGTCCCCTTTCTTTCTCCATTCATACCTTTCATCCTACATTTACACTATCAATATATCCCTTTTTTTTACAGAAACTGGACCATTATTATGACACATTATTAATTTCTACCACCACAATGCTTTTTTGTTGGATATTATGGGGGGGAGTAATTAAATGGAATATTGTAAATAAGTGAGAGAGTGTAAGAAGGAGAGAAAGAGACCTGGAGTCTAGAAGAGAGCTCCTTGGTATGCAGAACGTTGGCTAACTTCGAGAGAGCATACGCACGTGTCGCATCGAATTGACTAATCACACACATTGACCCAAAACAAAAACAAAAGAAATTTATTACTCAAAATGTCAAAACCATTCACTTATTACCCTGCTATCAACTTATTGTCTGTCATTCATCAGTCAAAAAAAAATTAACAACTACGCAGCTTTTGTTCTTTGGTGAAAAAGTAAATTCCTTCTCAAGAACACCAATCCTACTCTTCATTTTAGAGTTATAGCTATTGGACCGTTTTATGAATATAGATGTGTTGCGTATTTACATTTATCATTTGGAGTTCTTGAAAATGTAATGGAAGTCGACCAAAAGAAAAATGTTTTGGAACATCATTGATAATTGATACTAGTAAAAACCACAAAAGAAAACTTATTACCACTTGGGTTGGGATATTTGCCGGAGATATTCAATCAAATCGCCGGAAAACCAGCCGTGAATGCCGGAGGTTACGTTAACGATTCTCCCTTGAACTCCTGTTTCCTCTGCCGTTTGAATCATCTTCTTCAGTAGCATATTCGTCAATAGAAAATGCCCTGACAATAATTTTTTTTAAAAGTTTATTATGATTATTGATTAAGAAGGCAATTAACAAATATAAAATGTATATTAGGGTAATTAGGATCTGTCATAGACTGTGGGAATCGTATTAAAGAAAATAAATACCTAGATAATTAGTGGCAAATGTCATCTCGATCCCGTCTTCGGATATTGCATGTTCATGTGCTAATTTGCCTGCGTTGTTTCTGCATTTATATATATATAAGAAATCAGAGCATATAGTATATAAATCAAATCCGATATAAAAATAAAAATTAAGAACTGATACAGTATTAATTATGTTCTGTTCACATAAATTCTCAGAAACAATTGCACGTATGTGTGTATATAAATATATATACATGCATATAAAATTTGACTTACATGAGAAGATTAAGAGGTATATCGAGATATTCGAAACCGGCGACGAAGCTCCGTACGGAAGAGATGGAGCTGAGATCAAGTTCCATGACGACGATCTCCGTCTCCGGAAACTCAGATACGATCCTTCCTTTCGCTTCTTCAGCCGCTTTCACGTTCCTCGCCGGAAAAATCAGCCTCGCTCCTCGTTTCGCTAGCACTCTCGCCGTCTCCGCTCCGATCCCCGACGTCGCGCCTTCACCAAATGAGGAAAAAAATTCCAGACGAATCGAGTCACCGGAAAACTCGAATCAGAGGAACTGAAAAGGAAAAAAAAAGACTCACCGGTGATTATGGCTGTTGTGGAACGAAGGTCGCAGTTCTCGGTTACCTCATCGGCGGTGGATTTCGAGCCGAAACCGCTAGCACCGGCGGCGCCGATAAGGTATCTTCCAGTCTCGATCATTTATTCTCTTCCTCGGAGTTGTTCTGTTATTACTGACGAGTCTTGTTTTTTTCTTCCCGAATTAATAAGAATGAAACGTTTTTGCAGTTTACAGTTATATGAGGGTATAATGGTAAAATCAGTAAAACTCTGTTTCTTCTCTTGTCAGGGAGATAGATAGTGAGGTATGAGAGGAATCAGCAGCAATGTGTGTTATTTATAGTCAATTGATGAGGTGAAAAAGTAACCTTTTTACCAAAAGGATTGGTAAAAAAAAAATTAAACGGGTTGAATATAAAAATCAACGGAAATTAAAACATATCACTTGTGTGATGGGAAACAAATCATCAACTTTTGGTATGGATTGATTTGTTATATCTATATTTAGAGAGCTATAATGTGGTTTGTAATAATTATAACTTAAATTTAATTCAGTTAATTAGTGTATTTTTGAAAATAATTTATGGAGATATTTGGGTCAAACCTAATTAAATACTAGTACTTAGTATGCAAATTAATTAAAATATTAAATAGCTGTCAGTCTCTGATTCGGATATAAATAAATTATTTCGTTTCCTATTTTCCGTGACTTGAAATTTTATAATTAACGAGGTCAATAAGAGTTTACTAAACAATTACCAACGCATATATTTTGTACTGCAAAAACAAATGAAGGGCCAAATGAAAGAAAAAGAAGAAGAAGAAGGTAAATATTAACGGTCAAAAGGCCTAAAGGTTTGACTCGCTTGTAGGAGAGGAGACAATTATACAATCGTGACGTATTAGTTGTATACTTAGTGTCACTAATTAACTCATTATTCTATCCTAATTTACTACTACTACTAATCCAGTAATCCTCAGTTAAACAAAAATTAATCATATTTTCTAAATGTTTGTGCATTTAATATTTTTTCCTATATCAATCTCGGAATAAACACCGGTCTTGGGAGTACCGGAAACAATAGTTATATAACGAACATAAAAAACTGGAATATTGTAAAGTATTGCTACTCGTTTACAAGAAAATAAGTTGTATTATATCTTAAAGATTATTTTTTTTGTAAAAGAATCTTATCTTAAAGATTATTACTCCAAAGTTTGTAAACAATATTGATAAAATATATTGTGATGAATAGAGAAATGGCAGAAACATAATTATTCAAATGCTTAAGTTAACTGCGTAACTTTTTTTAATACCATAAAAATTCATATTTAAAATATATATTTGTATCAAAAAGTTCAAACTCGAAACACAAAATAAACAACTCTCTTATATTATCATTAAATCAGTACACATTTGGTATTAACCGAATAAGTTATAATCGATTCGAGTCAAGTCAATACGTCTGAGAATAAAACTTTTTCTATAACGTATAGAGACTCCAAGCCTATATAACGTGAATAAAGAAATGATTAGAGGCTTAACAAGAAAAGATTATAAATAAATGATATTCCAATTATATTTTATTTACGAGTAAAACGAAGGTTAGTAATACTCTATAGATTCCAGAAAAGGTTAACTGGTGAAGAAAGTTAGACGGTGTGTCGAGTTCTCTTAGTCAAGTGGTTTGATTAAAAGTTTATTAATCTTCCATTTCATAATAAATATTGTTTTACGATTGTTTTTTCGTTTTAAAATAAATATGATTTTATATTTATGATATTATTTTTAACATAAATTGTCTAGTTTAATCCCAATATTAGCAAATAAAAAGAATGCCAAGAATCTTCTTAATTTTAAAAATATAATAGAATTTTAATGTGTATTCTTAATTTGTGAAAATGATAAAATGACATTTATTATAAAACAGAAGAAATAATATTATTACATTAAAAATTTAATTTAATAGTCAATCATAAATCTTTATACAGGGATTTAGTGTGACATAAATAATACCGTAAAGACGTACATATTTGTAGGTGTAGGTAGACAAAATTGTGTAAATATGTTCGGTTGGAGTTTTGGACTTGTGCTATGTCGGTTCGGTTAGAGTTTTGGACGGATTTGACAGGTCCCCGTGGTTTTGGTTCAGTTTTTTTGGGTTGTTGTGCGTTTGTTTTTTTGATGGTGGAAAAATCTAGTGTCGAGAGTTTGTTCACCCTTCCTTGGTTTGCGACAATATATTTTCAACAGTTTCCTCTGTTTTTCGGTGTGGGTTGTTTGGCTTTTTTGTTAAGATTTGGAGTTTAGGTTCTTTTCGCTTATAGCCGTCGGTCGTCGTGTTCCCTCGATTTCTTCAGTCTATATGTATACGGTGTCTCGTGGCTTCAACAAGATTTGAACAATATAATGAGTTTCGGTAGATATGTTCTAATAAAGTTCGGCTTTAGTTGCTTCAGTTATCTTCACTCTCGTCTCTTGGTGGATCTTCGTACTAGGATGTCTCGGTTTAGGTTCAGCTCGATTTTATGTTGATTTTATATGATGTGTTTGGTCGTCCGCTTTTAGTGTTGTTTTATCTTGGCTCCAGGGATTAACGTTTTGTACGCTGACTTTTGACTATGATATTAGGATATGATAACCAGCTTTAATTTCTATGTTCGTATCCTACCATGTATCCTATCTTGTTGATGAAATGAAAATCCTTCTAGTCAAAAAGGTTGACAAATTTGTCTGTTTGTAAAATTCTCAATATAATAGTTTTATAATCTGTAATAAAATAATTAATGAATGTTAAAAACGTAAGACGGCTAGTAGTTGAAGCCGTAATTGTAAAAACGGTAGGAGAGGCAAATGTGGGAAATAGCATGCAAGAAGAATCTTGCAAGAAGGTTTACGCACGTGAGGTTTACAAACTGCGTGCTGGCTCGCTCCTACTCTCCCTTGGAACACGGTCACCGATAAATTTTTTTTTTTTTTAATTAGCTTTGGTTATTAATTACTAGCGATCAATCATTTTCAATAATTCAATGTTCATCATGTCTCCGTAACATCCAATACCATTTCTATAAGGCATCTAAATTTTTAACTTCGTAATTAGCTTTTGTGATGATTTCAGCCAATGATTACATTCGAAAATTTGTTAAATATAAAGTTCACATACATCTCTCACGAAACGAACATATTTACACGAAAACATACTTCAAAATATAAACACGACAGGGAGTTTTACAGATTCATACAAAATAGCAACAAACAACAATAGATAATAACGGTTGCTCAGATTTTCCTTCAGATTTTCCAGCTCATTGACATGTTGGGTAGCTCGATTGAGCTTAATCCGAAAGTGAGCTTGAACTCGATCTTAGGTGCTGTTCTTTTGTGCGTTGAGAAACTGTATCTGGAAATTGCATCCACACGCAGTTTCTAGACGCAGCATCCAGCTGTTGTTCTTTTGTGTATTTGGAAATTGCATCTGGAAACTGCGTCTGGATGCAGTTGTGTTTTTTTGTGTGTTTAGAAACTGCGTCTAGATGCAGTTTGTAACCAAATGACTAAAGTAGACATGCTTTGTATTAACAATTATTATTTATAATATAAATTATATTTATAACTAAATAAATCATCAAATTATTTTTAAAATATCTTAAAAATTATATATTAACTATATGATTAAATTTATTAAATTATGTTTTTTTATAAAACCTAAAATCATTATTAAAAACATTATTAACAATATCTTAATACATAATAAAATAAATATGAATACATCTCAATGCATTAAAAACCTAAAAAATATTTCAATAACATAAACATTATGGAAACAAATTAAAACAAAATAATATTGATTTGTAGATTAAAACTTTGTTCTCATCATCTTCATATGACAAAAACGTTTGTCGATTTGTAGCATCTTTCTTCATGTGTTTGATTGCTGCTTTATACAGAGGAGACCACATTCTTACACTAGGCAACGAATGTAAAACCCGCATAGCATGAAGCTGACTGCAACTAAAATCAGGGTGCCTCTCCATTAAATCAATGTTTGCCACCGGTTTCTCTTTTATCTTTCTAGCACCAGGCCATTCCTGAAATCAAACAAGATAAAAAAAGAAATCAGAAACATAAGTGTAAAAAACAGTGAGAAAGCTGATGCAGCAGCAGGCCATTCACCAAACTATTCTAGCCATAAGAAAGACCAAAAATTTCCCAAAAGAAACATGCATACTTTCACAGAAACAGAAAACCCACAGTGCCTAAGTAAAGTTTGATAGTAGCTGAAAGATTTTACGTACAAATATCAGCTATAAAAGTTACTAACACAACACTTTAGCTAGACGAGAGTAAGAACAAGCAGATGCTACAAGAGCTCTTACTCGATGACTACCAGAAAACAAACAAGAATAGTGAAAAAGACGTCTGAGAGAATTTATGAAGCAAAAAATCAATAGCTAAAAACACATACGTTTCTGTAAAACAACTATTATGACCTTACGATTTATTGTAATCAAATGGCAACATTTTAGAGTTTAAAACACACACACCAATCATATATACGTGAAGAGGGAATTAGAAAAGCAACACATAAGTCAACAAAGTGGAAAAAAAGACTACAAGAATGGGGTCATGAAAAGAGATCCAAATGGGCTTAAAGAAACATAATTTATCAAATGTTTTGTCTTGTTTATCAAACCATCATCAACAACCCATCAACCTTGTCTCTAAACTCCATAACATTAATACCTTTCCTCACCTTAACGCAAAATACAGATTCCCATTGACAATATTAAACAAAACAGATTACAGAAAAGCATATCCCCAGTAGATCTTAAGCAGAAATCTTTACAACATCACAAAATCAGTGTCTCACAGGTCAAAGAACAATCTTTGCTAATGGATAGAGAATTTAAAAACCAGATGTTAATGCCTACCTTTATACAACATAAACTCATCATCAAGTTTAACAAAACACAAAACGAAATCAAATATCTCCTTGTTATTTGAAAAACACAAGTCTATCATCATCTAGAGTCATATGTTTGAGAGGAACACCCATCATCAAGTACAAATAAACCCAAAATGAAATCAAATATATATTGTTCCTGAACTAAACATAAACCCAGAACGAAAGAAGAGCAGAGACAAAACGCAGACTCAACATAGAGCAGATTTAGTTGTACCTCAAGAGACACAGAACGAGAGAAGAGCAGTCACAGGTCAGGTGAATGGAAGCAGAGACAGAGAATCGCAGGCAGACGGAGAGAATAGAGAGAATTCGTCGTTGATTCGATTTTCAGCCTAGAAATTGAGATGAATTGCAGCCATAGGAAGCTTGAGCGAAGCTTGAGAGCTTCATCGTCGTCGAGATCTCACTCAATTTAGGATCTAGGGTTTTATTTTATTTTTGATATATTTAAAATATTTTTTAATTCAGGGTATTTTAGTCATTTTACAATTCTGGATGAACTTTCTGCATCTGAACTCAACTTTTATTTGCATTTGAAATTTCTGATTATTTTGAAATCTGCATCCAGAAATTGCATCCAATTCATGTGCTTAAGTACCATTAGGAGAACATCATCTGATTTTTGTGGCAGGATGCAGTTGCTGGCATAGGAAAAGAAGAACACCTTACTCTCCACCAGTGTTTTCCACACAGTTTTCTTTTGAGACAATGTGTTGTGGAGATTATTCCTTTTGATCTAGTAGTGTCTTCGAGTGCTCTTGTTTTGTCAGAGAGTATTCCCTTTGCTTCGATAGTTTTATAATGGATAATTAGTTTTTGGTGACACATGTCTTCATTGGATCAATATTTTTCATTTTTTCCTTTTTGTAAATGTCAATTAATATTTATTACGTGACCAAAATATATTATATTTTACAATATATAGTACACTAAACAATCTATCTATCTTATTTCCAGAAATTTGGTTATTGAGAATTCACTAAAAAATTAATTTGTGCTACAAAATAGCTATATTTTTTTTTTGTGTCTTTCTCAAATAGCCACAAAATATAAAAACTACAAAAAAAATTATATAGCCACGAAAAAAATTTAAACAACAACGAAAAATGAATGACAACGTTATAAAGAAAAACACTAATTTTATATGTTTTGTAATATTTTTGTGGGTATTGAAAAAGCCACAAATATCTAGTATTTTGTGGTTATTTTACAGAATGCTATCGTCAGTTTCAATGTTGTCCACAAACCTATGTTGCATGGAAACGGAAACGGATACGAAGAAACAAAACATCTGAAAACGTGGAAACGTTTTTCTCTAAATAGAAAGCGAAACGTTTTGGAAACATTTGTACATATTTTTATAAAAATAATAAAAATATAGTGGCACCAACAATAAAAAAAAATCAAAATAATATTTGAAACAACATAAATCCAACCATATTTTAAAAAAAAATAATAAAATTTTGGAACCAAAAATCTATAAATACAAACAAAGATTTATTTTGGCTTAATTTTGAAACTATTCAACTTGATATGAGAAAAAATACATGGTAAGTAGTAAAGTAGTGTTCTTCTCTGCGTTTGTTTGATAGTATTTTAGGGTATGAATATGATTTAGGCAAAAAATGTATATTCTTTTTAATAGTGATAGATTTTTTCTAAACAAATTATAAATTATTAATTAAACTTTTACATTTTAAACTATTTATAATTAAAATAGAAAATAAAATTTCTAAAAAAGAAATGAAATTTTCGAAAACGGATACGCCGTTTCCGCTGCATTTCCAAAAATGTATATGTGTTTCTATTGCATTTTCAAATCGCAACTTTTAAAAAACAATTTCCGTCGCGTTTCTATTTTTAAAATGTTTTCGAAATGGAAAATGGTCTTTGAATGGAGTTTCCATGCAAGATAGTCCCAAACCATCTCCTTTATAATGATGAAGGTTTTATAAAAGGTGTAGTTATCTACATAGTTATGAGTATGACACATATATATAAAGGTAAAGTTCATCATCATAGCGAATGGAATGGCGTCTTCTTATCAAGCGATAAGTTGTCATTGGATAATTTGTTGTCACATAATTCAATCATATACACACAAAGCTGACACAATATAAATTAATAAAAACATTAAGAAATTTACTTCCATATAAAGTCCAATATAAATAAAGGATTACGTACCAAAACTTCACACTTACATGTGTTCTTATGTAATGATTTGGTTAACTACTAGATTTAATATTAAATAATTATAATTTGATTAGTTAATCATGACTTCGTACATAACAAAGTTTCATATCTACACGAGGAGGAAATGAAACAGCTAAAATGCAAATGTTCAACACCTAATGGTACTCATTGTCCAGCTCCTAAGTGCATATATCATTCGTATTTCACCTATGAATAATAAAAATGATTTTTATAACTGAATTTTAACTAAAAAGAGGATGTCCGTAATTTAAAAAAAAATAGTATGACTCAGATGGTTAGGATCATTAAACGATCGCTCAAAGTTATTGTGACGCTCTAGCTTCCTAGGAACTTCTTTGACACATAGAGTGGCTCAAAATAATTATTGCAACATGGGTTTAAGCGTCATTAATCTTCGATTAACATATGACAACAACAAAACTACAGTTAAAATGTGGACTCGTGAATTAACTTTTTAATATTATTATTAACTTCAAACATCAAATTCTTTAATCAAACAAAAAGCACTTCAAACCTTCAAAGATATGAGTCCGGTTACTTTTCATTTAGTGGTTGTCTTATCCTTTGGTTTGGTGTTCGCATGTTAAATTATTATGGTTTACGCAATGCAATATCTTTACAGTAACAAAATTGAAACATAATATTTAAACATTGTATCGAAGATTATCCTAAAAACGTAAAAGACAACATAATTCTCAGAACCTCCTAACCATTCTAAAAAAAAGGCAACACAATTTTGTTTGAAAGTGACAATCGTCAAAACAATGCAGGCATGCCAAATGAAACGAGCCAATATAATGGAACAGTCAGCATTTGATCACAAACGGTTATTAAAGAAAGTTAAGTTTGACTAATGAGAAAGTGCACATGGGGTTTTGGGAACACAAAATGAATTTTGACCAGCAGCAAACCAATCCCTACTTGGACGAAAGATTCTCCCTATACACCACCCTTTGTCATAATCTAAACTATATAGTATTAACCATTACTAGATTTTGATCCGCGCTAATGAAGCGCGGGTTATGTATTCTAAAAAAAAAAATTATATTTTAAATTTATATTTTTAAAAATTAAATTTGTTATAGATTCAATTTAATATATATTAAGTGAGAATATGATGATATTTTGCTAAATGTGAGAAGAAATTTAATAAGTTTTGTTTTTGTTTTGATATTTTTAACTTGTACTTTAGTAGTTGTAGATTATTGTTACTTTTAGTACATGTTTAGTTTACTTTATTGTTGTAAAGTATATATATATATATTTTTTTTATTTAACAATTTTTTATTTAAATTAATTCTAACTTAGTTTAATCCGTAATTTCACTACTAAACAGTTGTTAAAATAGAAAATATTTATATAGAACATAATCTTGTTAAATTCAATATGCAACCTTCGATTTAATTCTATATAATTATTTGTTTTAAATAAGATATATTTAATGCATGATTATAAATTTATAAATAATTTTAATATTTTATAAAATTAATAATATATCAATTTAAATTGAATAATACATATTATTATCACGTATTATAGTAGGCAAATTTTGTTTTTAATAGTATAGATAATTGAAATTGGTTAATCTATTTTTTCAACCCGTTTAATAATGGTCTAAATATAAATATTTTTATTTTCATTTTATAAATCAAAATGTAACTAATTATATGATAACCCATTCATTTAATATTTTGGATTGATTTAAGTTCATTTTATTGTTTTTATAATTAAAATTAGTTATTTCATATTTTTAACTTGCCTTCCAATTTAAAAAAAAATTGTCTTCCAATGAAGATAAATATTTTAAAATAATTTTATAATGAAAAAATATATATATTTCAACACATTTTATAGTAGTGTAATTATTTTGAAAACTTGATAAAACAATCCTTTAAAAACAGTCATTTTAAAAACATTAACTGAATCATACTTATGATATATTTCAATAATATATGTATTGAATAATTTTAATATTTTATCAAATTAAGAATATAACAACTGAAATATCTAATACATATTTCTAACCCGTTTTCTATTAGTCAAATTTTGTTTTTTAATAGTATATATAATTAAAATCGGTTAATCTATTTTCAATATGGTTAATGTTTTATAATGGTCTAAATATAAAGATTTTTATGTCAATTTAATAGATTAAAATGTAACTAAAATTTTATTATTAAATTTTACTAATAAATTTTAATAATAATTATGCATTTTGAAATTATCCTTCTTAAAAATCAAGAAGTTAATAATATTTTGTAAATTTTTCATAATATAAATATATATTAATATTTCAATTAGAAATAGATATTAAAAGATATTATGAAAATATATTTCGAATAAAATTAGAACTTAGATAATATTTATATTAAAATATAAATGAAAATTATTATAATAAATATAATAAAAGTTTGAAATAATTAAATATTTTCTTAAGAAATAAAAAAAATCATAAAAATCGAAATATAAATATTTTATAATATATATATATATATATATATATTTAAAACAAAAAGATATCAAAAGATATTATGAATTTATTTTGGAACAGAATTATTAATTAAAATTACTTTGTATGGCCCACATATAGTCCAAATTTATATAATACGAAAATACCCTTAATGAATTTCCAAAAAAAACAAAGAAAACCAATGGCACAAAAAGTAATATTCCACGTAAGCTCAAGGGTAATTTCAAAAACAGTCACATGTTTTAATAGTATCGATTTTCCACCCTATTTGTATTTTTAATTTTATTTTAAGTTTATAGCCAATATTTTAATATCATTGCAACTTGTGTTTCCGATTCCAAAATTTACGTTTATCCTCTTTTGTAGAACGACCGACATATTATCTCAAAATCACATTTTAAGTAATAATTGTTTTTTAATAAAAAAAATTATTGTTAATTTTGGGGAAAACTAACAGTTAAGAAAAAATGTTGTAGTTATCACCAAAGGTTAATTTACTGCACGGATTGACCTTTAATCTCAAATTACATTTTAACTATGAATTTAAATTTTTATTAAAATTAAAATAAACGTTATAAGATTAAAATATTTTCCTGGTCTTAGTCTAGTTTACGGTTAAGTTGGTTGATTAAAATTGGTGAAGAAGTTTATTTAAGTATGTTTGAATACGGATTAACAGTTCTCAAAATTGGGTTCATAATACTTTTATTTTTGTTGGTCAAATAGTTCATAATACAAAATATGATGATATATAGTAAATGAGCAAAAGTGCTAAATATATATCCTCTTCGGCTCTAGGTGAGTGTCATTTTTTAATAGCATATTAGTTGGTTTTTGAGAAGGGAACTACTAACTCTTCATGAA
The DNA here is from genome assembly GCA_030180135.1 of Orychophragmus violaceus. Lineage (NCBI taxonomy): Eukaryota > Viridiplantae > Streptophyta > Magnoliopsida > Brassicales > Brassicaceae > Orychophragmus > Orychophragmus violaceus. The sequence continues at coordinate 101,557,706 of CM058233.1, read as the reverse complement.
TTTTAATATCAGTAACACGTAATGCCAACACAAATCTGAACATGCCTTTAATAAGTACCATAGATGATAAATAAAATAAACAACAAAAGAGCTATATATCTATTTTAAAAAGAGTTTATTTCTTAATTAAACAAGCTGCAAATTTTATATTAGGATTTGTATGGTCCAATCTGATTCAAGATTCTGTTTATGATCACCCTTTTTCCAACTTCTATAAACCATTTTCCAGATTAGATTATATAACTACTAATTAAACGTTAATCATAGACTAAATATGTTTATATATATTTTGCCAACTATATTTGACTAATAATCCACTTTTTGATTAGCCAATAGTCATTGATCACTTATTTAAGTAGCATATATGAATAATTCAGCCCCCACTCACCATTTCAATCCAATATGGTTTCTTCTCTACTTCATATATTTTTCTTATTTTTTGCTTAGTATTTTCTTAATTTTTTTAAAAAACATACATGAAATTTATCACAAGTTAAGGTTTAGTGCTTTATTAGACTATTACCTATTTGAAAAATTGAAGAATCCAATAAACTTTCATAAACTAAACTTGATGGTGAGACCGCAGTGATAACTGATAACAACTGATCACTGATAGACAAAGAAACTACGATCAAATAAACCATTATTATTAAATTTTGATAAAATAAAAGTGGATATAATTCTTTTTTCTGAACTTGAGTGGATATAATTCCTTATTTAATGTTCTCTAAAATAGTAAATCTAAGGATCAATGGGGAGATCAGAGGGCCATCCAAACTCCTCCAAGAATGCCAATATCACTCCGTTTGACCACCCAAAACCCGTCTGCAAATTTTTGCAACATAAAAAAATGTCAAAAAATCCTCTCCTGAAAACTAAAAGAAGTTGAAGAAAAACACTTTTACCTGTGGTTTATAATCTCCTCCAGCGCCATATTTACCTAACTCTGTAACATCCAGCTTCTCATGAATCTTCCCAGTTGTCTTGTAAACAAGATAGCTGCTCCTGATCCATCTCCTTGCAATCTCCTCTGCTATCTCTTTCGCTTCCTTAATACCCGATCTCGCGAGCCCTGTAACAATCATATCTTGTTGCGGAGCCCATCCATTCGGCCAATCCCTGTTATACATTACAACAAAATTTCAACATTCAACTAGTTTAAAGATTCAAAATGAAGTACTTGAACCACAAGTTTCATTTACCATTGTTGTCCTGGGTTTGTCAAAGAGGTTAGGATTCCGGCGGGAGCGATGAGCCCTGAGTTTTCAAGAGCTTTGACTACTTTCTTGACAATATTTTCATCTACAAATTACAACAAGATAAAACGTTAATAATACAATATGTACATGTGTGCGTGCATATATAAACAGGTAGACATAGTTTTACCTGAATGGAAGGAATGAATCCAGATTGGAGCAAAATTAGATGCAAAAACATTGTTGTTCTGGTTTTCAGCTTTCCATGTCTCAGGTTCCTGAAAACACAAACGAGCTCGCAATGATTGAAACCATAAGAAACTGAACAATGTAACGAAAGATTCAGTAACTTACATCCCCATTGGAGGAAAGCCAGTAATCTAGCCACTGCCCTTCTTTCTCGTTCCAAAACACGGTTTCAAACGCTTTCTCTCTCGCTTCTGACGCTTTCACGAAACGTTCTGAACCGTTTTTATTCCCAGTAATCTCCATCATGAACGCTATATCGAGTTCCATCTACATGAACATTAGAGTATATTAGTGTTACAATCTTGAACCATAATTGATATAGAGTATGATCGATCAAAAAAGTAAGAGAAACCTTGAGAAGAAAGACATTTAGATCAACAGGAACAACTGATGTTGTAGCCATTGTTGTGAAATTAGGAGGATGCCTGCATTAAATTATTATGAAACTAATCAAGAGAGACTGTAGCATAAACCGAATATAGTCGCAGTTTTGTAATTAATTTAACCTCATCCATCGCGTGCTGAAATCCCATCCTGTTTCAGCACCCGTGGCTACATTTCGATGGAACCGTTGTTTCTCCACCGTACTTGAAAACCCCGAAGCCGTTTCTTGATCCTGTGGTACACATAGCGAGAGATAGAGTCAACATAATTTTCCTAGTAAAAAAACAGCGTAATGAAACAAGAGACATACGAAAACAGTGGATTCAAGTCTAGGCATGTTCCACATGGCGTAATAGCGGCTTAAAATGTGATCATAACCACTAGCGTCTCGAATAACCACCTTATGTTTTCCTACATATATATATATATATATATATATATATATATATATATATATAACATTAAATCTAAGAATACAGCAAATCATTATACACTGTCTAAAACACTAACCTGAGTTCCAGAACTGGTACTCTTTGAGAAGCACAGGGATAGCTTTCCTCACAAGTTCTTCATCTTTGGTTACATTATAGATCGCATAGACCATTGAGCTCAGTAGAGGTGGTTGGCTTGAAACAATTTAAAAGAGTAACATTATATCTTCTGTTACATAACATTTTAATTTCTGATCAACTTTGGTTACCTTCGGTTTGTGTAATAAGCTCTGGCGCCGTTCAAAGCGTAACCAAAAGTCTCAACAAGTGACATCAGATTCGTCACTAAACCTTTGGCAGTAGTGAACATTTTACTCGTCATAAGTCCTCTGCACGTGCAACAGCACACATAACATGACATTGACACGAGATTAAATTAAAAGAAAAAGAGCAATAATTTGATTTATGATTTGAAAAGTTGATGAACACTGACTTGATGACCCAGTAAGAATCCCAGTAATAGACCTCTCTGAATCTCGAACCGGGAATGATAACCGGTTCCGGCAACGGTAGAAGTGTGTGCCGGTCAGGAGATTCTCTCACGGAGTCAGATACTCTGTAGCACAGTGTTCTCCACAGGCTGTGCACCTCATGGGCTCATTCTCTCACTTAATTGTTCTCCACGCTGAGGAGGAACTCTGAGGGAACTGCGACAAAATCCTCTGGTTCGTGGGGGACCAGATCCTTCCCTCTCTTGTCGAAGTATTCGTCGACGATTTTTTTAAGCTTCTTCACTGGCACTGACAAGTCAGGTGACCCGCTCGTTAGATTGTTGAAGGCGGATTCGACGGTGGAGAGATAGTGAGGAAGCTTGAGAGATAGGTCAACGTAGGATTTTGGGTCGTCATTGGTTTGTTTCCTGGAGTAGGACCGAAGTGCCGTGATCTGCAGACGCTGGAGGAAAGTGACGAGCGGGGTCATCGGAACCACGGGACCTGATTCCGAGTCCGAGTCTGAGACTGCCATGGAAGTAGCAAAAGACAAATATAGGAAGAAGAAGAAAAAGAACAGAGGAGTGAAACGTTTTCGTTTAAGGTACAAGTCAAAGAGTTTGTTGATGCTCGCTGCTTCCTTAGTTTCACCATTCATCAGCGGGGTTTCCTTCATGGTTACAACTCTTTTACTTGCTTCTTTGTACCACTGAGGAAATGCACAAATATATACTGAGGAAAAGTAACTGTTATTGACAAATCAAAACGTGTGTATTCAAGATTAACCAACCACCAATTATATATCACTTACGACGAACCATAGTTTCCTAAAGACAGTTGAACATTTGTGAGTGGTTTTATCATCCCAACAACTATAATTAATATATACCACAAAGAAAATAACACTAATAAGATATGTAATTTTGTTAAAATCTACTTTATTTCACCCAATAATTAATGAGTTTTCCCTTCTTCCCCTAATAATTTATCTTTAACTAACTATATAAAAGAGGAAATTTAGCTTAATCAGAAAGAGTTAAGAGGACTAATTGAGACAAGAAAGAGAAAGAAGAAAAGAAATCATAGGGGTGGAAAATAGTAAAATATAAATTAGTGACCGAAGATGGAAATTAGAGGAGGAGCTCTCACGGAAACGTCATTACCAAACACACATCTCGAAGCACTCTCGCCGTTACTTAACGGAGCTATCCTCATCGAACTTAAATGGTAAAAGTTTTGAGAAGAAGACAAAGAAAAGACGTTACCTAAGGGAGCGCCGAAGTAACGGATTTTGAAGTAGCGGTGGTGTGTGAGAGAAAGAGTTAACGGTGTTAGTGTAGGAAACGACAAATAATATGTGAACATGGTTTTAGCTGGGCAAGCCGAATTTATTTGTCATAGCCGCAGCTTTGCGTGCCGCAATAAAATGTTTCGGGAGTTTTGTAAATTTTCATTCAAACTGAAAGTTTTGTCCAAATGACTTAAAATAGACAAGACGGACATAGCGAGACGATCAGCGTAACCGTTCTCACTCGTGTAATAAAACGTAAAAAGAAAGCTACAGGTTGTCATGTCCAACGTTCTAATATCTCACAAAATGCTTGCAATCTCGATAATCTCTTATTTATACTATTGTTATCTTTACTTTTTTCATGCAGTGTTCGACCAATAATGCCAGTGGTTCAATGAGTAAACATTTCCTGAAATAACAATTAGTTTAGTATACAAAACTTATCCATATTTTTTCAACATATACAAAGGATTACAGCCGTTGCCGTTGTAACATCAAAATCATACATTATAAAATCAAACATTATAATATGGAATCAAATCGTGGAAACTAAAGTTCAAAAAAAAAAAGTGGAAACTATACATTGTACTTGCTTAATTAAATGGGATTAAACTTTGACGATTTTAAAAGAATTTTTTTTAAAAGTATTCTAACATATAAAAGAAAGGACAATTTCTTGGATGATTAGCACTCTTCAATTTCTTACACCAAATTTTGAGTTTTGCAGATACTAAACGCTAGACATTTTTGTTTTGTTTAATAGCTTTTTATAAATTCAAATTAAAAATTTAATTTATTTAATACTATGTGTTAGTATATTCCTAGATATTCTACACATATACTGTTGTATAGTTGAGATATTATCTCCATACGATCTATCATGATCCTAGGATATCTTGTAAACTTCTATATATACTCTACTAATCACATCAATAATAATAATATGTTATCACATTCTCATGGTATCGAGCTCTCAACACTCGTTTCAACCACCTCCACCTCAACCATCACTCCAATGGCAAGGCGGTATGCCACCTCCACCACCTCAACAATGGCAACCACATGCACATCTCACTTCCATGTCGTCTTCCATGGCACCGTGGCTTCTCGACAGCGGAGCGTCGCATCACATAGCCTCTGATCTAAGCAATCTGTCCCTCCACACACCTTATCAAGGAGGAGACGACGTGATGATCGGTAATGGTGCTGGCCTGCCGATAACTCACACCGGTTCAGCCATTCTTCCTTCTCACTCTTGCCCATTATCTCTATCGAATGTTTTATGTGTTCCTAACATGAAACAAAACTTGATCTCGGTAAACAAACTATGCTGCACTAACAAAGTAAAGATTCAATTGTCTCCTTATGACTTTCAGGTGAAGGATCTGCGAACGGGGGAAACACTGATGCACGGCAAAGCCAGTGAAGGTATCTACGCGTGGCCGACTGCTAAGATCTCAGCGCTTTCCTGCATTAAAAATACTCGTTTGAACTGGCATGCTCGCTTAGGCCATCCCAATTCTCAAACTGTTGATCACATTGTTTCCAGTTTTTCTTTACCAGTTTCAAACTCTTTGTCTTTTCATCATTGTGATTCTTGCAGTATCAATAAAGCTCATTAGCTACCATTTTCTAGCTCCACTTTAATCTCAAAACGCCCACTTGATATAATTTTCTCAGATGTGTGGACTGCTCCCATACACTCCATTGATGGATTCAAATATTACGTTGTGTTCATAGACCACTTCACTCGATATACCTGGCTTTATCCTTTGAAACATAAATCACAAGTTGCTCAAATCTTTCCTCTGTTTCAGGCCTTAATCGAAAATCGCTTCCGATCCAAAATCACAACCCTTTACACTGATAATGGGGGCGAATTTATTGGACCCAGGCAGCACTTATCGGCTAATGGAATCGCTCACCACACATCGCCTCCTCACACTCCCGAACACAATGGGATCTCGGAACGAAAGCATCGTCACATAATGGAAACATGATTAACTTTACTGCATCACGCAAACATTCCTCAGACATATTGGAGCTACTCTTTCGCGGCGGTTGTGTACTTAATCAACAGACTCACCACTCCGACTCTAGCCAAGTCATCGCCATTTCAACGACTTTTCCAGACAGCCCCTAACTACAACAAACTCCGCATATTTGGCTGCTTGTGTTACCCATGGATTCGCCCCTATGGTCAAAGTAAATTCAGCCCTCGATCTGCTCCTTGCACATTCATAGGATACTCTCTCGCTCAAAGTGCCTTTCTCTGTCTTGATATGTCTACTTCCCGTGTTTATGTATCTCGACATGTCGTTTTCCATGAACCTATCTTTCCATTTGCTTCATCTATGCTCACTAAACGTTCTGAATCCACAGAAATTTCTCAGGCTTCCTTCTCTCCTCTCTCCACTCGCGCTAAGATCTTCAGCTGGCCACCAGCAGCACCTGTTTCACCGTTCTCACCTCCTTCATCAACGTCAGTCATTGAGCATGATCAACCAACTCCTACTGAATCCTCCTCACCATCACGCACACCATCACCATCAACTACAACAATCCCAATCACAACTGCGACAACAACGGAGTCTCCCTCACCACAACGAGCACCACTTGTTACTGTCGAACCTCAAAAACGAGCACGACCCTCACAAAATAGCAATCATCCCATGATGACACGAGCTAAGAACAACATTGTAAAACCCAACAAGAAATATGGTATCACGGCAACGCTTGGAGAGATCGAACCTGCAAACATAACACAAGCTCTTCGAGACAATCGGTGGCGCTTAGCTCTTGGCGATGAATTCAGTGCCTTAACAAGAAACCAGACATGGGAACTAGTCGAACGATCGCTGGCCAGGAATATTGTGGGATGTAGATGGATTTTCCAAATCAAAAGACTGCCTAATGGAAGTGTGGATCGTTTCAAAGCCAGACTCGTTGCAAAGGAATTTCATCAACGTCCTGGTATTGATTTTCATGAAACATATAATCTTGTCATTAAACATGCCTCAATTCGTCTTGTGCTTGGCATAGCAGTTGCTCTCCGCTGGCCTCTTCGTCAAATAGATGTGAACAACGCATTCCTTCAAGGCGAGCTAGATGAGGAAGTCTACATGACGCAGCCTCCGGGATTTATTGATAAAGACAAACCTGACCACGTCTGCAGATTACGAAAGGCCATATATGAGCTCAAACAATCTCCAAGGACATGGTACAATGCTCTTCGTGTCTTTCTCCTAAGTGTCGGATTCTACAATTCTGTCGCAGACACTTCACTGTTTGTCTATCATTCTGGCTCGTCCCTGGTCTACATTCTCATTTATGTCGATGACATAATCGTTACAGGCAACTCCATGGACAATGTTAATCGCTTCATCAAGTTTCTGTCGGTCAGATTTTCTCTAAAAGATCTTGGAAATATTTCTTATTTTCTGGGAATGGAAGCTCATCGGACGACCTTTGGTCTTTACCTCACACAGACGAAGTATATTACTGACCTGCTAAATCGTGCTCACATGACGCATGCCAAATCGTTGCCCACTCCGATGTGTCCATCTCAGGAACTCGTTGTCTCCACAAGTCAGCAACTCAAGGATCCAACAGAATATTGAGTCCTCGTCGGCAGTCTCCAATACTTGTGCCTAACTAGACCAGACATCGCCTTCGCAGTAAATCGCCTGTCTTAGTACATGCATCAACCCACTGTTGATCATCTCGATGCTGTCAAGCGAGTACTCAGGTATTTGGCAGGTACTGCTGATAAAGGATTATTTTTCTCTGCCTCGACACCTCTTACTTTACATGCGTTCTTTGATGCTAACTGGGCTGGCAACAAGATGGATTACTCCTCAACTGGTGCCTACATTTTTTATCTCGGCAAACAACCAATCTCGTGGAGTTCAAAGAAGCTCAAAGGTATCGTTAGATCGTCCACATAGGCTGAATATCGAAGTGTTGTTGAGGCAGTCTCCGAACTCAAATGGCTGACTTCTATACTCTCTGAGCTCCGTATCTCAATTCATCAAACTCCAACACTGTACTGCGACAACATCGGAGCAACGTACCTTTGTGCTAATCCCGTATTTCACTCGCGCATGAAGTATCTTGCTCTTGACTATCACTTCGTTCGGGAACAAGTCCAAGCAAAGAAGCTCTGTGTCTCGTACATCAGCTCCCCCAACCAACTAGCTGACGCTCTAACGAAACCCTTACATTGCTCTCGGTTTCAAGAACTAGCTGTCAAGATTGAACTCACTAAACGTTGTCCATCTTGAGGGGGCGTGTTAGTATATTCCTAGATATTCTACACATATACTGTTGTATAGTTGAGATATTATCTCCATACGATCTTATCATGATCTTAGGATATCTTGTAACCTTCTATATATACTAACTAGATATTATACTATCTAAATATTATCTCTATATATACTCTACTGATCACATCAATAATAATCATCAGTTATCACATTCTCACCGTGAACTTGGATATATCATTTTTGTTTTTGAGTTTTCTTATATATAGGAATTTATTTAATATATTAGATAATCTTTGATTTGTTATTGGATTTTTTTTTTTTTTGTGAATATCAAATTGTGTCGTTGGAGAAAATAAATCTGATATATTTACTTTTCAAGGATACTTTTTTTTGTGCAAAACTTTTCAAGGATACCAAAAGAAAAGTTTAGTTTGTCCATCATTCAAAAAGAATTTATCCAAGTGGTTTAGGCAGAGAATAGATTACGAATGGGTTTAATTCAATTTTAAATAAAGAATAATTGAGAATAAAGGATTTTGTCATCTTATTCCCACCAGTTTTTCCATGTACTCCTAGATGCTTATTATACATAAAATTTTGGCTAATTCATACCATTCATCTAATCTAATCTATTATGTATAGTATATATTATTGCCATTGGTTGTAATAGATTGAACAGACTAAACCGTATGCAAACTGGTTCTATTTTGCAGTAGTGTTAACCAACAATAGACCGATTTTATGAAGATATAAATTTGTTGTTCACCCCAAAACTAAATCGGGTTAATTTATTGTTTTACCAAAAAAAAAATCAAAATATGAAACCATCCATGTTAAACTAGGGTTCCAGTTTAAATATATATTTTTGGATCGCCACAATAAACATTACTAAATCAATTAAACCTTATTTGTCAATAATATTGATCATAAAACATCTGGAACTCTTAAAATTCTGACATAAACCAAAAGATCCACACGGTAGTAACTACGATCAAATGTACCACTATTACAAAGTTTTGATAAAACAAAATATGGGTAATTCCTTTATTTAATGTTTTATAAAAAGTAATAATTTAGGGTTCAATGCTGAGATCAGAGGGCCAATTAAACTCCTCCAAGAATGCTAATAGAACTCCGTTTGACCACCCAAAACCCGTCTGCAATTTTTTTGCAACAAATATAAATGCCAACAAAGTTGACAAAATCTTCCCCCTCAAATATCTCGCACAATGCAATTTAGCCCTGATATTCCTGTTTGTACAATTTAGACCCCTGAAAGCTCACTAACTAAAAGAAGTTGAAGAAGAGAGCCCAAATAAAAATGTTTTACATGTGGCTTATATTCTCCTCCACCACCAAATTTACCAAACTCTGAAACATCGAGCTTCTCATGAATCTTCCCACTTGTCTTGTAAACACGATAGCTGCTTCTGATCCATCTCCTTGCAATCTCCTCTGCCATCTCTTTAGCTTCCTTTAGACCTGATCTTGCGAGCCCTGTAACAATCATCTCTTGTTGCGGATCCCATCCATTCGGCCAATCCCTGTTATACATTGCAACCAAATCTCAACATTCAAGTAGTTTAAAGATTCAAAGTAAATTACTTGAGCCACAAGTTTCATCTACCATTGTTGTCTTGAGTTTGTCAAAGAGCTTAAGATCCCACCAGGAGCGATGAGCCCTGAGTTTTCATGAGCCTTCACTACTTTCTTGACAAGATTTTCATCTACATGTTACAAGATAAAACTTTCATATACAAACATGTGTGCATATATACATGTAGACATAGTTTTACCTGAGTGGAAGGACTTAATCCAGATTGGAACAAAGTTAGATTCAAAAACATTGTTGTTTTGGTTCTCAGCTTTCCATGTCTCAAGTTCCTGAAGACACAAACGCGCTCGCAATGTTTTGAATACCATAAGAAATCCGACAGTGTAACTAAAGATTATGTTAATTACATCACCGTTGGAGGGGAGCCAGTAATTTAGCCACTGCCCTGCTTTTTCATTCCAAAACACGGTTTGAAACGCATTCTCTCTCGCTTCTGACGCTTACGAAACACTTTGAATCATTTTTATCCCCAGTAATCTCCATCATGAACGCTATATCGAGTTCCATCTACAATAACAATATTGCATATTCTTGTTACAATCTTGAACCATAATTAATAGAGAGTATGATCAAGAAAGTAAGAGAAACCTTGAGAAGAAAGATATTTAGATAAACGGGAACAACTGATGTTGTAGCCATCGTTGTGAAATTAGGAGGATTCCTGCATTAAATTATTATGAAACTATTCAAGAGTGACAGTAACAGAAACTCAATATAGTCGTAGTTTTGGTAACTAATTTAACCTCATCCACCGCGTGCTGAAATCCCATCATGTTTCAGCAGCAGTGGCTACATCTCGATGGTACCGTTGTTTCTCTATTGTACTCGTAAACCCCAAAGCGGATTCTTGATCATGTGGTACACATAACGAGAGATAGAGTCAACATAATTTTCCTAGTAAAAAACATTGTAATGAAACAAGAGACATACAAAAACAGAGGATTCAGGTCTAGGCATATTCCACATGGCGTAATAGCGGCTTAAAATGTGATCATAACCACTAGCGTCGAATAACCACTTTATGTTTTCCTACAAACATAACCAACATTAAATCTAAGAATACACCAAATCATTATACAACTATCTAAAACACTAACATGAGTTCTAGAACTCGTACTCTTTGAGAAGCACATGGATAGCTTTCCTCACAAGTTCTTCATCTTTGGTTACATTATAGATCGCATAGACCATTGAGCTCAGTAGAGGTGGTTGGCTTGAAACAATCTTATATAATAAAGTAAGGTTTTCAAAACCACAAGTTTTGAAAAAATGAAATGTGTCTTCTATGAATTTACACTTGCCTTTATGTTTTTTTCTATTTTATTTGCTGTTATTTATTTAAAGCAAAACAATGATTGTTAAATATGAATGTATAATCTAAAATAACTAAATAAACTAATATTTTAATTTTCTGTTACAAACTTCATCACTAATATCAAATAAAATAGTTACACTACAACAAAAGTAATCTTGTTTATCAAAAAATGATATGCTAATTTAAACAATTCCAATGTATAAAAAATATGTTTATTTGATGAAAACAAATATGTGTTTCTAAATTTTAATGTGAAAATCTTATATAATAAAGTAGGGTTCTCCTTAACATAAGTCATGAGAGATTGTCATGTGTCACTTAAATTTTTTATTTTTATTTTAATCACTAACAATTATTGAACTAATTTATCTCTTACTTAATATAAGCAAAAATAAAGCATTTTCTATGTAAATAAAAAGTGAATTATCTGAGCTGTTTGAAAATTATTTCTTGTTTTATATAATTTTAGCTTTAAACTTTAAAAGTAAATATTTTACTTATTTCTCTTTCTTTAAGTGGAAACAATTTTTTATTTTCCAACATAATCATTATCTAAATATATGTCTAAAAGTATAGTAAGAAACAAATTCAATTTTTCTTTTTATTAGAAATTTTAAGATAGAAAAAATAATTAAAAACTACTTGAAACATATGAAAAAACAAAAAAAAAATACACTACTATGTATAGTTATGGAAGAATATATGTTCAAAAAAACCTCAATATATTATATTATATAATAGGTTTAAATTGACATCTTATATTAGTTATAGTCAAAATGTAATATAACAAATAAAATAGTTACACTACAACACAAGTAATCTTGTTTATCAAAAAGTGATGATAATTTAAACAATTCCAATGTATAAAAATATGTTTATTTGATGAAAATAAATATGTGTTTCTAAATTTTAATGTTTAAATCTTATATAATAAAGTAGGGTTCTCCTTAATACAAGTCATGAGAGATTGTCATGTGTCACTTAAATTTTATATTTTTATTTTAATCACTAATAATTACTGAACTAATTTATCTCTTACTCATTAATTAATTTTAAATTCATAAGTATTTTTTAAGATAGCATATTATATTTTGATTATAACTAAGCTGAAATGCCAATGAAAATAACATTTAAACATATTATCTAATAGAAATGGAGTTAATTTTTATTATTACTTTGGACATATATTTAGATAATGATTGTAATCTAAAAATAAGAATTACATTTTTTATGTAATCTTATATAATAAAATAAGATTCTCCTAAACACAAGCCATGAAAAGTTGTCATGTATCACCCAAAATTTAAATTTAGATTTTTATTCTAATCTCTAACAATTAATGTACTCAGTTATTTTTTTACATATTAACCAATTTTATATTGATAAATATTTTTTGAGATAGTATATGACAACCGTTTTTATCCCCATTGGAGGAAAGCCAGTAATCTAGCCACTGCCCTTCTTTCTCGTTCCAAAACACGGTTTCAAACGCTTTCTCTCTTGCTTCTGATGCTTTCACGAAACGCTCTGAACTGTTTTTATCCCCAGTAATCTCCATCATGAACGCTATATCGAGTTCCATCTACATGAACAAAATAGAGTATATTAGTGTTACAATCTTGAACCATAATTGATATAGAGTATGATCGATCAAAAAAGTAAAAGAAACCTTGAGAAGAAAGACATTTAGATCAACATGAACAACTGATGTTGTAGCCATCGTTGTGAAATTAGGAGGATGCCTGCATTAAATTATTATGAAACTAATCAAGAGAGACTATAACATAAACTGAATCTAGTCGCAGTTTTGGTAATTAATTTAAACTCATTCGTCGCGTGCTGAAATCCCATCCTGTTTCAGCGTCCATAGCTATATTTCGATGGAACCGTTGTTTTTCCACCGTACTCGAAAACCCTGAAGCGGATTCTTGATCTTGTGGTACACATAGCGAGAGATAGAGTCAACATAATTTTCCTAGTAAAAAAAAGTGTAATGAAACAAGAGACATACGAAAACAGAGAATTCAGGTCTAGGCATGTTCCACATGGCGTAGTAGCGGCTTAAAACGTGATCATAACCACTAGCGTCTCGAATAACCACCTTATGTTTTCCTACAAACAAATATAACATTGAATTTAAGAATACATCAAATCATTATACAACTAACTAAAACACTAACCTGAGTTCCAGAACTCATACTCTTTAAGAAGCACAGGGATAGCTTTCCTCACTAGTTCTTCATCTTTGGTTACATTATAGTAAATTAACTCTCTTAGTAAAAAAAATATGTATTTATAAAATAGCATAACAATTTAATTATTTTAACTATAAATGATCAATCAAAATTATTTACTATATATTTACATAAAAATGCTTTAATTTTACTTATATTAATTTCTAATCCAAGTTTAATACAATTCATATAACTAAAGTTAATTTGTTTGAAAATCATAAAACATATAACTAAATATTTTAAAATGTTAAAACTAAGAGTATTGTATTTTATTTTATTTTAGTAAATTAATTCTCTTAGTAAAAAATATATATGTATTTACAAAATAGCAAAACAATTCAATTATTTACTATATATTTACATAAAAAATGCTTTATTTTTGCTTATATCAATTTTTAATCCACGCAACGCGTGAAACTATCCCTAGTAACATATACGACAAAGGAAAGATGAGTCCAATTTGGATATATATACCACTACACCAATGTTTTTAAAACCGGACCGACAATCGAACTAGAAAATTTTTTGGATCGCAAGTCAATATGGTCCAATCGGATTCGTTGATATTTTCAAACAAAATATTAGTATAATCGTTTCTCTATTTATGAAAAAAATCTTCAAATATAAGTTGTCCAAATATATATATAAGTTAAAGTTAAAGTTTTAAAAACAAAATGTTTTAAAAACAAATTATCAATATTGTATTCAAACTAATAAGTTAAAGTTTTGTTTTTGTGATTTTATGGGACTATTTAAAACCAGTTATGATTCTTAATATATCTTATAAAAATTATTGGCTTATCTTTTAAAAAAATTTGTGTCAATTTTTTCATACCAATCAATAAAAACTTAAGAAAAAACCAATTTAAATTTGATTTCAGGTTTCTAATTTGTAAAGAAATTGTAAAACTAAAATATAACTATAAAACAGTATAAATCTAAAGATCCAAATTGCTAAAAGAAAACTTTAATATCGGTTATTAGAAATTGAAAATAGAAAAAAATCTCTAGAATATATAATTTTTTGATAATTTTGATGTGTAATGGTCAAATCCGGGTCAACTGGTTTGATTGGTTCGTTGAATTTTGGGTTTTGACGGGTTTGATATACATTTTTAATCGGTTCAATTACTTTTTAGGTTTTCCATTAACCCAACTTGGCTGATCATCCGGTTTGTGGTTGAATTGGGTCTAACCGTTGGTTCGGTCCGGGTTTTAAAATATTGCACTAGACCCTCTGGCGCTGACTCAAGTGGATCAGTGTGAATGGTTGTCTTAGTAGGAGAACGATTAGATTTTTTTTTTTTCATAAGCTTTTGTTGGTTTAGGATTTTTGTTATAAAAAGCGCTAGTTTCCAAAGAAAGGACAATACAATACGAAGTTATGAACCTATCAGAATATATCAAGATAGAACGTCACTTTCGTTTCTGGATTGGAGGATCTTCTTGCTAGATAAAAATCCAGTATTTATTTTTGTTAGATTATAAAGTCGAAGTTTAATGGTTTAAAAGATTGGATGTAGCTCTCGATGAGAAGATATTTTTATCGGTGTTTCACAGTGTGCATCGAATAGGTCTTCGGTCGCTTCATGTAGCTTCGTCTCGCTTATGCGTTATTTATTTCGGTTAAAGATGCTTTTGCTCGTTTCTCTTGCTTTTTTTTGTGTGTATTTGTTATTTGTTTGTCCACTGGCTTTGTTTACCGAAACTGTGTTTTTGCCACTCTTGTAATCTTGAACTCTATCATGAATTTCGAAAGATAACCAAAAAAGAACTGTCACTTTCGTGAAGAAGCAAAAAAAATATCAAAACTCAATGTTTTAAGAAGTAAGGGGACACGCCTAAGACTTAAAAGATCTAGATCTAGCTTATTGTTAAAGCTTACACATCATAAAGGCGTTACTTTTTCTTTTCTTAATTAGAAGAAGCATGCCAAATCGTCCACAGATTAAACCTTCCCTGATATAACATAAGTGATGTAACATTGCAACAACATTGTCATTGTAAGATGCATTTTGACATAAAAGTATAACTTTATACCTTTGATTCCATAAACCCTAAAATGAAATGTTACACACCCAAACACATAAACGCCAAATGTTGAGTCAATGTTGATTCAACATATTGCTTTTTTGGGTGTGAATCCACTTTCAAAATCTATATTCAAGAAACTCGAAGAAAAGACAATCTATACATTTTTATTACATGACAAAGATGTTTAAACAAATATTGTCTCTATATGGAAGAATCCTTGGGAATTGAGCTAAGCAAACAAATTTTAGTAATTCAAATTAAACACAGACATTTTCACACCAAATGCCAGACTAGTGCTAAGCAAAGTCACTATCAATAATAGAGTTCATTTCGTTAGATCTCTGATTATTGGTTCCACTAAACAAATGAAACGTGACACTGAGGTTCAAAAAGATAGAAAATGAAAGGGCAAATCCAGAAACTGATCACAAAAGAAACTTCAAAAGTATGATCTTCACTGCATTTGTTTACATTGAAAATGTATTCATTCAAACCCAAGTAAGAAGTATAGATAAGCATTTGAGAATGAAAAAAAAGAATACAAATTCAATGTCTGGCATTTACAAATTACAATTCAAAAGGCTGAAATTTCCATTAGCATAACAAATAATGCAGACATATTTTCAAACTATAGAGCTGCGAAATCCACACCATTGATTAGCAGAAGAAGCAAAAAAACACGATAGGATTTAATTACCAGAGAGGTCACAAACGGAGCTAAACGGTGTCGGTTGGATGAGGCGCGGCGGAGAGAGCAAGTGGACGGTGGTAGGATTCCTCGCCGTCTTCGTCTTCTTCGTCATGGGAGGTGGAGAGATTGACACAGGCGCAGCGCTCTAGGGAGGCGAAGAAAGCAGAGATGACGGTGGTGCTGACCCAGCTCGCCGCCTGATCAATCTTCTCCATGGAAGTCGACCTGCTTTCGGTGGAGGTGATAGAGGCGCTGCCTATGCTGATGGTTTTTTCCATGGCCTACCGATCCGTTTAGGGTTTCAGAAGACGAAGATCGGTGGGGGGAGTCGTCGATTCGATTGGGGTTGATTATGCCAATCTGAAACGCGCAAGGTGTTTGACGGGACAGATTTGTTATAACGCTTTTAAATAATAATTAACATTGCTAAATCATCAAACAAGCGCATCTGGTGTAGTGGTATCATAGTACCCTCCCACGGTACTGACCAGGGTTCGATTCCCTGGATGCGCATAATTGTTTTTTTATTTTTTAAATAAACGAATTTTTTCTTTCAGTGATACGCTAAGACAGAAATTTAGGTCAAACCAGAAAAAAATGATTTTCTTCTTGTTCAGGCTTTTTATTTGGTTCTCGTTTACAATTTGAAAATCAAAATACAAAAACATGATTGGAAGTTAGTTTACAACTACAATTTACTTCTAACCTCACTCTCCCACTTACAGTTTACACGTTACAAACAAATGTTCTTTCTTACACTTTTGTCCCCCATACACATTTCTTGCTTGTTCCTTAACCAAAACCCAAGAACAATCAAAGAACAAAAAAAACTAGACATAATTTAAAAGAAAAAACTATGTACAAAAGAGTCGGAATGAATTGCCTTTTCCTGGTCACAATTCTCCGGTACTCTCGCAGGAGCTCCCGAGGTTCGACGTTACATCATGGACCAG
Organism: Orychophragmus violaceus; assembly: GCA_030180135.1. Taxonomy (NCBI): domain Eukaryota; kingdom Viridiplantae; phylum Streptophyta; class Magnoliopsida; order Brassicales; family Brassicaceae; genus Orychophragmus; species Orychophragmus violaceus. Next base: position 101,540,554 of record CM058233.1, on the reverse strand, counting down.
GAGCCGTACTATATTAGTAGTACGGGATGATCTAGGGATCTCCAGACATTCTTGAAGATCAGCATCACAAGCTATCAGAACCCATTCGTTATCATCGTCCAGATACTTGATATCGAACGTACCTGCGTCAAGTTTCAGCCTCTTAGCCACTTCATCCTTCAATTCCGTTATACCCGAACCAGTGGATATCCTGAACCGTATTATGTCTTCTTTATAACTTGCTTTGATGGTTACCGTTCTCATTTCTGAGCCTGATGGCTCGCGTGTAATATTTGCAGCGGCCTCTTCCTTTGGAGGAGCGTACATGTTGTTGTTGCTGTTATTATCATTGTTCATCCAGTTTGAGTCCGGAAACTTATCTTCGAATGCTGCAGTGGAGCAGAGATTTCTCAGATCTTTTGAACTTCCAGCGTCTTCAATGGGCATTCCTCGGAAATGGTCTATAGTACCAAGAAGCCTGTTCTGCATTGAAAATGATGCGGCGGATACATCATGATCTCTAGAGTAAGGAGGAAAAAAGAGCCCAGGTGATCCACCGACCGTGAATAGAGGATCTTGGTTCGGCACTTTTGTTTCATCTAATTGGTTACCGTCACAAGAGCCGTGAGAGGTCGGGGTCCCAGCGCTCTCATCCGCCGTCCGTGACCGCTTATGACCGTTGCTTGGTACTTCAGGAGAACCATTTGGCTCGTGAGGACTGTGACCATTTGACCAGTGGTTAGGTGAATTATTGGTGTTTGGTAGCTCGGGTGGTTTGGAACCGCTGGGTGAGTTTAGTGGTTGTGCTGCTGTTTGACCATGTGTCCAAGGGATGGAACTCACGGCCATGGAAGTCAGGTCAAGGCCTCCATCAGTACCTTGAACAGATTCTATGACACGTTTCAGCTTCGTGATTGAGCGATTCACTTTCTTGATCTTTCTTGATGGCCACCGCGAGATACCGTGTTGTCTGCAAATTCGCTTCATTGTCGTTGGGCAAACTGAGAAGACAAGAACAATATAGAGTTTAGTTGCAATAACTATAACCAGTAACTAAACAATACATGAAACGGTACGTAGATATAAACTACCTCCTAGGCTCTTTGCAGCGTCTTTGAGACTTCCGGTGAAATACTGCTGAAGTACATCCAAACTAATCGTTTTCTCAGTCTTCCCACGCTTTTTCTCTGTTTTCTTCTTCTCCTTAACCACACCATTAACAGTGGCCACGTTGACATTCTCGTTTACTGGATCAGAAGGTTGAGGAATCAAAAGTGGCTCTGTCGCGGGTGACTTGAAACCAGAAAAGGGAACTCGAATGGATTCTATTTTCGAATGAATCTTCTTGTCTGGTAATGCTTGGATGATCTCGAAAGACAATTTGTCGTCATCTTCACCAAAGTCAACCCCAGATGCAACCCTCAGACTTTGAAAATGTTCTTTCATTGTCACCAAAAGGGAACCCAACAGCGAATCTTGCTCTTGATCGTCTGTCATGCTCGAGGGAAGAAAGAATTCGAGAATGTAACTGTCATCGCCTGTGTACGAGCTCTGGAGAGAGATTGCAAAACAACTAGTTAACTTGAACATGAGCGCATAATGGACTAGCGGATATTGTGTTTTGCAGAACTTAGTGATGTCTCTGCAGAAACACGAGCCACCATTAAGAAAAGCTCGTCCAGCGACTCCCTGTCCTTTCTGTAGATGGTGTTCAAGACAGGCATCGCGAAAGCCCCAGACATGAGCATCCACGACATAGCAGGCCATGTCAGTTGTGGACATGCAGACTTGGCCCATGCAGCTACCATCAAAACTGGTGCAATTTTTCTTTAGACCGCCACCATTGGCAAGAACGCTCCCGTGCTGGCATGGAACCCAAGTCTGAGCCAGAGGCAAGTTATGGGCCTCGCATACAACTGTCAGCACTTCCAGAATCTCAGCAAGCGCGTTTTGGCGACTCTCGTTGCATATCTGTGAATACCATGTTAACTGAAAACAGTGAGAACCCATTGCCTATATGGTACCCATTAAAGCACAAAATGATACTTGTAGCTAACCTGAGTTGTTTGGTGATCAAGTATTTCAGAGCTTTTCAGATTTACCGCCTGCCATTATTACCAGATCTTGTTATCATTAATGGGGAATTATGAATATAAAGCTCTGTACAAAAACTACTTCAAAGCTGCAGCAAATCACAAAAACGGAGAACCATCTGGATACAACATAATGACAAATATTGAAGATGCTATAACTAAAGTAGAAGCCAGCAAGTTACTGATATGCATTTGTCATTATTATCAAAGAATAAACCGTGCTCTAGTGTGAAAGAGCTTCAAAATGGGAGGCTTATCAACAGTGATTTCTCGACATAACTAACGAGGCAAGAATTGCAACTTAAACCTCAAGTCCACTCACACAAAGTTCTTGGAATCAATTCAGATAAAAAGAATATAAACACATGAAGGCTGAAGTATAAGCAGAGTGAGGAAAGAGAACCAAACCTCAAGGGCTTTGCAAACTTTGTCCACTTCGGGTGCATAGTGAATCTTCTCAGAGGTCATGATAAGTTCAACAACACCTATGCAGGACTCACCAGATGGATTAAAGACAGGCAAGGCCAGTGTACCACGCACGTTATAGTGCAAGGCGTGGTCAAGCCGCGAGAATTCTTTGCTGGAATAGTACTGGACATTTGGTGTCCATTCAGGCAATTTCTGACGGAAAACCCGACCCGGGAGCCCGAGCTCAATGTCATTTTCACTATCCACAGAAAACATATACGTGAGAGAGATCATCCTGTATTGATTAAGCCCGTTACCGTTAGGATTAAGAACAAAAGGTTGACCCAAAGTCGTCAGCAAATCACGACCATTCTTTCTCACAGGAGCCCAGACCTGAGCCAAAACGTGTTGTTCAGTTGATTCTTTGAAGTATCGAAGCGCTTGAGTCATCCTCTCTTTGATCACACAGTAGTTATCTGTGTTCTCTGGCGGGACTAAGCTCATCAACGGAGAAGGAAACTGGAAACTTTGATGTTTCTCTGTTGTGTTTTCTGCCACTGATGGAGAAGAGTCTGCAAGGATCATAGATTTTACAAGTTCAGATACTAAAGTACCAAACATTCAGGCCTGCTACTTTAGTAGTCATCTATTTTTGGCAAGTTTTTATCATTTTACCAAAAATAGGAACTCGAGAAATTTCAAACAAAATCCAGAATTTGCAGAAAGTAAAGAAAAAAGACCTAAACATACAAAGTCAAACGCGAGATCAATCAATCAATCAACCAAAAACTCTGTTCAATCCGTAAGCAGAAACTTAAATTCTAGTTTAAATCATTTCATTAAGATAGAAAAATTCAAAAATCGAGACTACTCTCAAGATGTAAGGAAATTCCTATAAACTCAAAGAGGGAAATGAAATACTCGACATCGGAAAAAAAAAGGTTTGAAGTTGGACGAGACTAACAAGGGAGAAAGAGAGGATAGTCGGCGAGACGGAAAGAAGGAACACCGGAGGCTGAGCTAATCTTCTCATCGTCGGCACCGACGGTTGTGTGGTTAGCGTTTACTCCACCGTCGGAGAAAGCCCAGAGAGGCGAGCAAGGCTGTTCGGAGGAAGACGAGACAAAAATCGGGGATATCATGCGATTTGCAGAGGATAAGTAAGGGATTTGATCCAGAGGCCATGAACCGTCGAGATCTAAGTCATCCACATCCATCAGAAGCTCCCTTGACCTTGACGCTGGAGGTGTGACGCCGTTTCTGGCGGTATTATCATCGGGATCGCACATTTTCTAGCAGTTTTTGGAAGTTTTCCCGGGAAAGTTATCGTCTGCAAGTTCTCTTCGTTGATCTCTTTTCGATTAGATAGAGATCGAGAAAGGTCAGATTGGCAGAGTGTGATTCCAAAATATCGCAGAATCAAACAAAATAAAAATAAAACAATTTCGGATAATATATTGGAACCGATTCTCTGCTTCACAATACAACTGTACCCCTGATTTTTAAAACAATATTTTTCGTCGACATAAAATATTTTTATTCCTCTAGATTTGTTTTTTAATATTCCTCGAGATTTTATTCACTGTAATTATTTTCCCTATTTTTTATACTTCCCTAATGTATATCATCTTGGACAGGTTGAAAAATAAGAAAAGGACATTTGATAAAAAAAAATAATGTGACAACAAAATTATTCAATGTTCTGATAGTTATATTATAAAAATCATGTATAATTTAATAAATTAAAATATTTTTACTTCGAATAATTAATGTTAAATTTTTTATAAATTAATAACACTAAAAATAATATTTATTAATTTAGTAAAATTTTAATTTATCAAAAAATTAATTGAATCAAAAATATATTACAAAATTTATAGTTTTATTAATTAATTATTAATTTATAAAAGTGATGTTACATCATCCTTAATATTATTAGTCGATAATTATTACCACAATTATCATTTAGCTAATGTAGCAGACAGAGCATTGTGCTTTGTCAAGTCTGACGGCTGGATTTTACGACACGTTCAGCACACACTCGTGGTGGGAATGCACCAATCAAATGATAAAACTTTGAAAATGTTTAATTAATAAGTGCGCAAAATAGAATTATTACGTAATGCCTTTTCGGGATTATTAATGGGAGTTGAGAAGTGGGGAAAAGACAAATTACGGGACCACCTGATTCTTTTGGAATTAGTGCGATTCACTAATTTATTTGACGAATTTTTTCTTTACAACTTTATTCTTGTCTCTTTAATTTGATGGATTAGTTAAGTTTTTATTTTTAAACTCATCAACTTGCGTCAATTAGTGATACCGTGTTGTTGTATCAAAACCTAAAATTTGATATGGTTAAAAAAAACCTAAAATTTGCATACGGTTGTATAGAGAAATCTAAAAAAAAAACATTAAGCAATATGGTGATACTTCTAGATAGCTATATGAACATGATTTAGTTACCACAAAATGATAAAAACATAATTTAGTTACCACAAAATGATAAAATCCTGTATAAATGATTATGTAACTGTTATGGAATCTTTTGCCACTTGTAAATATTTTAATTTTAAGATATGTTAAGAAAGGTTCAACTTGATAAGAATGACAAGGTGGTTGACAAAACAAATGACAAGGTGAATTACAGAATTGATATAGACTCTTTCTTGTATAGGATTGTACTTCGTACCCCTATCTTAAGTTGGAATGTAACTAGATTAATTGTTATTGTACCGAAATATTTCTTTGAATTAACATATAATTTTTGTAAACGTATAAATGCATATTAATATCAGTGGTTATAGATATAAAATTAGCTGATCAGCTAAGATTTGTTGACTAAACTAACACTTCACATCAATAGTTTGCTAACAAACTTAGAAAACTACACGATAAAACATAAACAAACGCTACCGCAACTACAAATTTAATTTAATTTATAAATGCACTATGTTATAAATATATATATATATATATCCCAGTATTATTTGACCACATGAAACCAATAAATTCTACTAATGGTATTGGTTTTTTACATTGGTAAAATAACCTTTGCTTAAATAACATCCCAAAATCTCAATAACTGTAAATCACTTTCTTAATGGATTGTTTTGAATTAGTGAAAATAATATCGGAACCAAATAGTAATCTACTTTCCCAATTCAATTGAAAAAGTTTAAGAACCGTAAGATATTTTTTAAAGCTTTTTCTCTCCAACATATACCACAAATTTATAACATAATGATAGATAAGTTGGTACAGAGTATTCCCACAAGACAATTTTTATCTACTATGGACAAGAACTTTGGAATTGGGTGACTTAGTTAGTTTCATTTTGCATCTTATTGTAAAAATAAATAAATAAATAAATAACATCACATAATTAAAAATATTGGTGCACCTCCTCATATATCATCAGGTATTTTCATTTGATTTTTTTTTTATATGTTGACTTATGTTTTATTCCCCTATTGGTCATGTTTCTTGTTTTTTATTATCAAGAGGAATAAAAAAAAAAAACATGACATGTATTGGAAAAAAATATTACAAACCAATAAAAACGAAGAAGAAAGTCCAGAATCTAAAAAGGACATGCAATAGTACTATCATTACTCTTTTACTAATAGTATTAATTATAGCCAACAAATAAAATAAAGGTAAAATCGTGATACGGGTTCCACTTTCTATAGTTTATAGTATTTTATAATTATGGAAATCATTTAATTCAACCATAAAATGATTAGGAAATATAAAGAAAACCCACTATCTACTTTAATCTTAGTTGAAGAATGACGACAAAAAAAATCTTAGTTGAGGAATATGTCATATCTCGAATTTCGATTTCAAATATTAATTTTAGTTAAATTATTTTAGAATAATAATGTCACCCTCACCATTCCATTTGGCGTTTATACATTATCCAAAAATTAATGCCCAAAAGTAGTGGCCAGGAAGTTATATGAGATCCATTGGATAATCCGCGAATTATTGTCTCGATTTTTTCTCCAAAAATATTACATATGCAGAGACAAGTCTTTGAATGGATAAATTAAAAGAAGGTCATAAACTTGCGGATAGGCATATCATGGTTTAATTTTAGACAAAAAAAAAAGAGAACAAGCTTTGCGGCTAAGAATCATATCAGGGGAGAAACGAAATAACAATGCGAGGTATGGCCAAAGTGATAAAGTTTTGAAATAACTAAAAGTGATTAACGAGAACAAGGTGACAGTGTCTTCGGACTTTTAATCTAATCCATGCCTTGACCAAGAGAGAATTCTCAGTGGAGATTTACGGAGTGGCGAGTGATATCATGTATTTAGCTAAAGAATTTGAGTTCGTAGAAAGTTTTCTCTCTGCCTTCTCTCTAAACTTTTACCTTTCTCGTTTTCTTAGCCAAAAAATTTTCTCCGCCTCTCCTCTGCCGACCTCTTCAGGCGGTGCGAGAGGGCACCATTCCTTTTTGCATGGCCGTACTTCATCCTCGGTGAGAAGCTCAACCCTAGCCTCTACATGATTTCTCCCTTCTCCCGGTGGTGTGGTGTGTTCTGCGGCGGCGTGTAGCTTTGTCGGTGTCACTGCTCTTTGAGGACGAGATCTGGCTCGGTGGTGCTCGTGTCGTTCGGCAGTTCCTCCTCCTGGCTTTTCGGTGTTGCTCGCTGGCGGTTTGGTGCGGAGTGTGGCAGATCTGTCGGTTTTAGTGGTGGGGTCCTGGTGAGTGGGTCGTTGGTGCGAGTCTCCTCGGAGGACTTTTCTCTGGGTCGTAGCTGCTTGGGGACGGTGTCTCTTCTTAGTGGAGAGGTCTCCCGGTGGAGATTTGCCCATTAAAACCTTTCCCCCTCTTCCTGTTCTTTTGCTTCTAACCGGTAGCTCTTCTCTCTCTCTCATGTCGCCTGTCCCGTTTTCTCCGGTTGCGCCCTGCCGGCTACGGGTTGGTTTGCGGTGGTGCTCTTCCCTCCGCTCTGGCGTTTGCTGTTTTTCGCCGCCCCTACACGGCTCTCTCTTAGCGCGGCGTTGGATGGATTCGTGTCTACGCTTCTGGCGGCGGCGGCTCCAGCGCTTCTGTCGTCGTGATGGTCCTGTTTTCTCGGCGGTCAGCGTGTCGGCCTCCTTCTGGCGGTGTCTTCGCATCCGCATCGGCGGCAGCGCCAAAGGATTCGATTGTCGTTTAGGTGGAGTTCTAGGGTTCTCCCTATTGGGCCTTTGGGCTTCGTGTTAGTGGGCCAATTGTGTATTGGGTTTAAGGGTTTTGGGCTTCAAATCGGACCCTTTAGAGGCTAATTTGTAAAATTGGGCCCAGAAAACAAAAAACAACAAAAAAATTTCAATAGATAAACTTTTGCAAAAAAAAAAAAAATTTGAGTTCGTATGTATGTCTTTCTTTTGTTCCTAGAAGAGAACGCTGAAGCTGATGCATTGGCGAAAATGATCTTACATTTTGATACTTTTGAGCTGGTTGTAAAAGATGAACGCTATATTTGATTGCTGATGAAGTAATTTGAGTTCAAAAAAAAAAAGGCTTTGCGGCTAAAACTATATGTATAGAGATCCCTAAAGCCACATCAAATCAACATACGACTTTAATTTGAACACATCGAATCCAAAACACTATACTATAGAAATCTATTAAGCAAAGTTACGAACTTCACTCAACCGGACTTAATGTAATAATAACACACACTTTTAGTTTGCCATCCACCAATTTTTAACTTATAATCTAACACAATCTCTCAGCAATACCAAACCATCAAGCACGCTTCTAAGACCAAGTCTAATGGGGGTTCTAAAGGGATTTTGGCTCATTCTTATGACCAAATTATTAAAAATAAATGAATAAGTCTAATTTTTGTTAGGACCGATCCTTACGCAAGGATTTTAAGAGCATGTGTCTTAACCACGTGGCATCTTATGATTGGGTGAAATTTTTTTTTTTCCGGAACAAAGCTTCTGATGGGGTCCGAGTGTATCGACTCATTCTTCATTTCACTTTTCTTTTTCGTGTTTCACAGAAAGATAAAGAACCCTGTAAGGCGATTTAGAGGCGATTTGTTGGCGATTTCGGCGAGATCACTTTGTTCTTCGCAAATCAGTTTTGTTTTATGTTTTCATTGAATTATTAGCCATTAGGGGTTTCTATTTCGTGTTTTTCATGGATTTAGGAATCGTTTGCGGGTTGGGTTAGGGTTTCGGGTCTCGTTTGATTTAGGGTTCTTGAGCGATTTAGGGTTAGTTTGGTTTGCGGTTCGATTCTGTTAATTAGGGGTTTCTATTTCGTGTTTTTCATGGATTTAGAAATCGTTTGGGGGTTAGGTTAGGGTTTCGGGTCTCCTGTGATTGAGGGTTCTTGAGCTTAGGGTTTGTTTGGTTTGCGGTTTGATTCTGTTAATTAGGGGTTTGTATCTCTTCGCTTGTCTTCGTAAACTCGATCTTGTTTCGTACAACTAGTGATTAGGGTTGGTTTCCTTTGTCTCAAATCGCATGTCTGATTTTTTTGTTTTAAATGATTTTTTGTCTGGTATTGAGTTAGGGTTTAGAATATATCTTTTTGTATGTTCTAAGTCTCTGAAAATGTCATTAGCTGCAGTGTTATAGTTTGAGATGAAAGCATCAATGTTATAGTAGCAACAATGTCCTTAATCTATATGATTTCAGTAGCATCAATGTTAGTCTAATTTATTGAGTTATAGTAGCAACATTGTTATAGACTTAATCTATATGTTCTTAGTCTAATTTATTGAGATGAAAGCAACAATGTTATAGTAGCATCAATCTTCTTAGTTTGAGATGAAAGCAACAATGTTATAGTAGCAACAATGTTCTTAGTCTACGTATCCTGATTTATAAGTTCTATGTCTAACTTATATGTTCTCTCGCAGGAGGTCATTGTGAAGCAACAATCATGGATCCCATCCTGAAAGAAGAAAGGAGAGAAATGAAGAGACTTAAACAGCACTGCGACAGGCTAGGATACGTGCTGATGCAGAATTTGGGATTCCCACACGTTGCCCATGTGGAGGGAGAATAGTGGACGAGGTATCTGCAGAGGAAGCAAGGGACTTTCTTCCTGGGAAGAGGTTCTTCATGTGCCATGAATACAAGGTACATGTGACAATATAAAACATCTCCTATATGTTTAAAAAATGCTTGCCTAAATCTAATGATGTTTTGTTATAGGATGATGGGTTGCATTTTAGGCAACCATGGGTTCTAGGTGTCCAAGAAGAGATTGGGTGGGTTAAACGGAGTGTGGAAGAGTTGGAGAAGGTTACTTGGGAGGTTGCTGATATGAACCGTGAGATTAAGAAACTGAAGGTAAATGTTTCTGTTTACATTTTCAGTTTCTGTTTTTTTCTATAAGAAGAGTTTGGTTCTTGTTTGGTGCTTGTTTTATATATTCTTAATGTGACTTTATCTTGAACAAACAACTGACATTTTCATTTCTGCCTGTACAGGAAGAGGTCGAAAGGCTTACCAGGGGAGTTGCTGATCTTGAGACGACTACCTAAAAGGTTAGTTTCTGATTGAAACCTAGCTATCAATACGATAAGTTCATAATTTTTTTCCAACTATTATCAGTACTATGAACAGAGATATAAATCTATTATCTAAAGAAACTAACTAATAACAGAACTATGAGTTAATAATTGTATTTCAACTAATATCAGAGCTATAAATAGAACTATAAAGCTATTATCTAAAGAAACTAACTAATAACAGAACTATGAGTTAATAATTGTATTTCAACTAATATCAGAGCTATAAACAGAACTATAAAGCTATTATCTAAAGCAACTAACTAAAAACCAGAACTATAAGTTCAGAACAGAACTATAATTATTATCTAAATCATAATTGTTTTCAACTGTAATGAGTTGATGTGTCTTTATTGCTTGATAAAGGATGCTAGTTGGTTCATTACTTAGTGGTTAGTGGTAGTAGACACTGTTGCTCTCATTGATTGCAACACTACTTAATAAATATAGGATCTCAGCTTCTATAACTACAAGATCCCACTTCCCTAACAAAATCTAAAACACTTAATAATGGATTACTCAAATACAAACTCTTTGGAATCCACTGGTTTTATTGGCCTCCTTAATAGTCAAACCATATATCTAGAATCCTCAGAAATCCCCCGGTTTAGTAGCCAAACATCTGACAAATCTAGTGTAAGAGAGAGGAGGAAATGGTCGCCAAAGGAGGATGTAATCCTCATTGGTGTTTGGCTAAACACCAGCAAAGACCCCATAGTGGGTAATGAGCAGAAGGTTGGAGCTTTTTGGAAGAGGATTACCGAGTACTACAACTCTCGTCCACTGTTGGTTGGGACACCGACTAGAGAGCTTGGTCAGTGCAAGCAAAGGTGGCAACGGCTGAATGACCAGGTTTGTAAGTCTGTTGGGTGCTACAATGCTGCTATGAAAGAGCAATCAAGTGGTCAAAATGAGAACGACGTTATGAAGGCAGCTCTAGATATTTTCTACAATGATCACAACTGCAAGTTTGCCCTAGAACATGCGTGGAGGGAGCTTAGACATGACCAGAAGTGGTGCTCTACTGTTATAACCAAAGACGGGGGAAAGGATAAGCGTAAACATGTAACATTTTCGAAGCACAAGAACAATGATTTTACGAGTATTTTCTGTACCAATTGTTTAGCAACCAACCATTAGTCTATTACTCGTTAACTCCAAAGCATGCAAACGAAATATTTCATTCTAAAAACAATCATGAGTAATATATCTTCAACACCGCCCACGCGGTTTAGTCGGGTGGTATGCAAGACTAGGAAATGCGTTAGCAGCTCTTTCTCAGGTTCGAATCTCCATCGAAACTAAATCACAACCGTGTGAAAAATAGGAGTATTTACTTCGTTCCTCCTAACCTCGAAATTAGTCAGATTTCATGTAGTATGTTAATTCGAGAACCAGCTAAATAGTAAATGCTCATGCATGCCGCATGCGACATAACCTGGATCATAGTGTCCGTTGAACTAGATTACCGAGGTATTAAAAAAACATCAACACCACATGCATATGAAACTATTCAATACATTCGTAGATTTAATATATAGCTATTGGAATTATCCATTATCTATGCACTTCACAACTACTATCAATTTATTAATTTTCAAGCTTGGTCTTACTAAGCAAAAGTTGCACTAGAGTCACTTTAATTATATAACTTAAAACATTTTTCAATTCCCCATATATATTAGTTGAACTAGCTAGACTTTTTTGTGTTGTTCAACTAAACCGTATTAAACAAGAAGCAGTGGGTCACTTAAATAAGAATTAACATTTTAAGAGTAATCATTATGGATGGTCGGCTATATAAAATAACAAAGATTCAGTGAAATAATTTGTTGTTTTGTCGTCTGTGAAATTACTTTATTCAGTGGCTTTGACGACGTCAAAGACCAATATATATAATTACTTTTCTTTTAAAACGATTTTTTTTCAATATAATACCGCCAAGCTTTCATGTGCTCATATGGAATTAAAAATAATATGATTCTTGTTGTAAAAAAACAGACATCACATTTCCTAAGTAAGAAATTAATGATTCATGTGGAAATCAATACTATTAAAAAATTGGAGTTTGGCCATGGTACATAAATGTTGTTCCAGAAATTTGCCCTTGATATTATTAGGATTTGTAACCTTCATTAAGGGTAATTAGGGAATATAACATTATCTCTACAATCCATGTTTCCAAACAAGACAATTATTAAACATGTAGCCAAACAACCAAAATCTAATGGGTCCTACTTTCCTAATTAATTAAAATCAAAACAAATTAATTGATAAATATAATGAATAATTTATACATCAACTATTATATATAAATTAAGATTCTTTAATTTATGATTTAATTCAAAATATATTTATAATATATTTTAATATCTTTTTATTTTGTTTCAAAATATATATATATATATATATACATATTACGATTGATGTTTTTACGATTGTACTTTTTAGCAGGTTTTTTCATCAAACTGAAAAATATTATTATAATTAAACGGGTTGAAAAATTAATTAGCCAATCTCGATTATAATTTTTTTTAAAAAAAATTCGCATATAGTAAATAATTTCAGCTGATATATTTTAAAATTAATAAAATATTAAAATGATTTCATACTTATATTATTCAAATATTTGAAATATATTTTAATATCTTTTTTTGTTTCAAATATATATATATATACACATATTACGATTGATGTTTTTACGATTGTACTTTTTAGCAGGTTTTTCCATCAAACTGAAAAATATTTAATTAATTAAACGGGTTGAAAAATTAATTAGCCAATCTTGATTATAAATTTTCTATAAAAAATCGCATATAGTAAATAAGTTCAGCTGATATATTTTAAAATTAATAAAATAATAAAATAATTTCATACTTATATTATTCAAATATTTGAAGCGTCAAATTATGCTTTATGTTTGAATGAAGTTTTTAACGGATAGTTCCATCAAATTTGCAAATTATATATACGACTACAACATGTATTTTATAAAATAATATTTTAGATAAATAAAATAACAATTAAACATATACCATATAACTTTTACAATAGTTGTTTTCACATATATATATTTTTTCCAAACTATGATCTTACGATACAACGCAGATTAAAATATATAATGCGAAATCGTTATTTTAATCTCTTAATTCTTACGATATATCTCCTCCAAATAACACATAATTCATTTAAAAAAAACTAAATTGCTAACTCACTGTTTATAATGTTGGTTAAACAATTATAATCAAAATTAGATTACATAATTAAAAATCTAAACTACTATTAACAAAATGAATAAAAAGTAAAATTTGTAAAGAAAATTAAACCCGCACTTAGAAAGTGCGGGTCAAAATCTAGTTGTCCAGTAAAGCTAGCGATCGACACCGCAAGAACCATTATGTGAATCACAATTCAAAACAAGAGCGACTTGTGAAAATTCGGTAGCCTATTAATGAACATGAGCAACTAAAGGAAATACAACAATTAATATAATTAAAATTATTGAAAGAACGAGAAGAATTGTTAAATCCATATAAAATGATATAGTTGACCCAAAGAACATAAAATAATAGTTCTAAAAAATGTCAACGTAACCTATAATTCCAAGATAACGGGGTCAACTTGTATTGGGCAATAGCAAATTACCTGAAGAAACTGACCAAGATATCGACGATTTTGATTTTTGAAGTCGTCGATCTAATCTTCCCCAAAATATAATACAATTAAAACTTTTAAAAGAATATTTACACGAGTGAGAGACCTTTTCTCAAATGTTAAATAAAAAACCTCTTGTGTCAACAAATTAAGCGCACAATCATTTTTTAAGGGCTTTCATATTATTATTACTAGTTAGCTTTCCACCTCCGCGCAGGCGCGGAGGTCCAGTCACATCCTTGTATTTCGTTTTTGTATTTGTATTTTTGTGGCATTCTCTCTAATTTATGAATGTTTTTTCTAATCATGTCATTTTTACTTTTTTTTTTTTTAAAAAAATTGTTAATTGGTTGTCTGGCTTTTGTTTTGTTTTAGTGTTGAGAAGTAATCATGGTTTACGTTGTCTAGATCATCTTCAACCATAATCTATTTTTTACTCCAAACTGCAATTTGCCGATAGATTTACTCTTACCAATTTCATTTTGAATTGCAAAATAGGATTAAAAATGCGTTGACTCCATTTTATGTTCTTTACTCCATTTTTTGTTATAAAATAGAGTAAGGTTGAAGCAAAACTCAAATGCATTTTGGATAACTTCTTTTGGAGTAAAAAATATAGTTTTAGGTTAGAGATGATGTTAATGTGTTGGTTGTAGGATGTTTGTTGTTTACTGTGCCTTTTATGGTAGTCGCTGATATTAAAGTCTTTAACATAATGTATTTTTATAGAAGTTGTCGCACATATAAATAATTGTCAACTGATTTTTTAGGAACTCCAAATTGTTTGTCTGATTCAACGGCCATATAAATTAGTTTCCTCGTCAAAACTTGTAATTTATTTCGTGTGTTACAAAATTGATATGGATTATATTTGTCTTCTTTCCCATTTTAGATATATAGTATTATCTCATATATTATGGTTCTTTCATTGGGCATTTTGAAAAATTTAATTCATCGTAAATTTTTGTAGTCTTCTGTTGCTTCTGGTTTTTCCCCCCTTTTTTTTGTCTGTCTTTAGGTTGAATAACAAATTGGAGTGATTTGTGTGTTTGACTGATATAATGGAAAATAACACTTTCTTAGCGGATTTTTGTGATAGATATCATTGATCATTCCATATCTATATATATTTAATCTAATATTTGGGTCTATTTTTTTTGTTGATGCTATACATTTTTGTTATTTAAAGAGGTTTTCAATTTTGACCCAAAAAAAGAGGTTTTCAATAACATTTACTATCTTCTGGTCTATTTCAATGTATTTATAATTAAATTTTATATCACTATCATATTATATCATGTAATGCTAGAATATATTTGTTATTGATGCATAACTGAAATTAAAACAATCTAGGCAACTAATTCGAAATGAAAAAAAAAAAACAAATTCGAAATGTTAAAAAATTTTGTTAGTATTATCGACCTGATCTAATGTTTTTGACATCTTATTCCTATTTTTTAAATATTAGATTTTGTTGTTTATTTGTATTTATTAATTTTGTTTTGTTTTTATAATTATTTTATTCCTAAACTATATTTGTGTGTTTTACGTGAGTAATAAAATACCAACTTGTCCACATTGCATAGTCTCATGCTTACATGCACTCAACTCTGTATCAAGTTTTTCTAAAGACCAATCAGCATCCTCCTTTCCTGGCTCCATAGCTTCATTCCCATTGGCCATCGACCACAAGTTCTGTTCCAAGTCTTCTTTATACTTAGCTCATCTTTGGCTTCAAGTTTAGCAGATGAAGACGAAACAGAATCTTGCTTCTCTGACTCCATAGCATCATTATCATCGACCATAAGATTAGCAGATAAAGATGAATCAACATCTTCCTTTTCTGACTCCATAGCTCCGTTATCATCGGCCATAGAAGATTTGTAGTTTTGTTTGTATTCCAGACATGGTTGATCCTTAGAAAGGCTCTGTTCCATGTCTTCTTTCTTTGAAGAATGCCTTCTTTTTTCCACAGATTGCTTTGTTACTCACTGAGCTCTCTGGAGAGACCTCTCGATTCGGGCTTTCAATTGTCTGCAGGAGAGTTAAAACATTAAAAGCGTCATGTCACTCTCTTTCCTTTCAGTACTTGAAACATTAATCCACCGTAGCTAGCAACTGCATAACTTGGAAACAAATAACTCATTCCACAGTAATCAAACCGAAATTCTATAACACTATTATTGAGTTGAGTCAACGCAAATTCCTTTGCGCACTCACAATCAAAACATTGTAAAGAGCACAAACATTTCTAAGGCAAACATTTGTGTGCAAATCCAAGTTTGAAATCATCGTTATCTTAAAAGGACCCACCAAAATGGAACCTTCAAAGACAAAAAGAAATAAAAATCTTCAACTTTGTCATTTTCTGACTTTTTATTGTTGTTTGATTTTCACTTGAGAATCATTACCATACGTTGACCAAAAAAAAAATCATTACGATACACAGTTCGAGACTACATTCCCTTGAATTGTAATCCTTCACATTCAGAAAGATATATATTCTGGTGATATATATTTACGCTGGATAATGCTGGAGATTCTGCGTTGAAGGCTTGGAGAACATCGTCCTAAGCCTGTTTATGGAGTTCGTGGAGCTTCATTTTCATCAGGCGATCTTTCAGGGATCCGTTTACCAGAAATAGACTCTGGAATAACACCCCAGCTTGAGCCAGATTAAGGAGCAGAATTTGGACTCGAGATTGCATTCTTTTCCTGCTAAAGTAAACAGAGAGGACAAAGAGAATGCAAGTTAAGAGGTCAAAATCAGAGGGAAAATATGATCAAATTCTTACATAGTTATCAATCTTATCCGCAAAAGGGATGTAAGTTTCTGATCAATCTTTGTCTCGTTCATCAGCTTTTGTATGATTTGAGATTCTTCAAAAGAACTGAAACACGAGCACAGTAACATCATGAACAGTCATAAATAAGAGAAGAATAATAGGTTTAACAATGAGAAAGCGTTACGTGTGGTATTGCGGAGGTTCCTGCTTTGGAAGCACAAAGAACAGAGTATTAAGCTTTGCTCTAGAATTCTTGGAGTCTCTGTTTCTTGAAATCGGGCTCAGACTCGGACTCGTGTGCTCTATCAAACCCAGTAAGTGATATTTCAGCCATTGTTGTTTTCTGTGATGGGAAAATCGTTCGATATTCTGTATCACAAGGAGTAACATAATCAAGATCACTGGTGAAGAGTAAAAAGAAAAGTAAAGGAATCCAAATCCCTGAAATCTATAAACCATTGGCTAATCCTACTCGACAACCCTAATTACTGGACCAAAAAATGTTTACAATGGGAAACTCGATTGAAGAGACATCATGAGAAGTTTTTAAACAGACGTACCGGCGGGAGGATTTTAGTCTAAATCTTTCTTCTTCGTCATTAGTGGAACAGAGGGTTCGCGAGAGATGAAGTTTTTGTAGTTAATAGAAAGACCTAAAATTCAAACACTTTCCTGCGAGATTTGCTTGGGGAGATGCTGCTGGTGCTAGGTTCATATATATAGCGGCTGCTAAGGGAATATCTGAAACGGTGGGAATTGATGGCGTAAGAAGGATAGGTAAGTGGGGTTTGATGGTGAGTTAAGTGGTGAATGGAGTCTTAAAGATCTCTGTAACGGTGAGTTGCCATGGAAAAGGTGTAGGAAAGGAGGCGCGCGGTTAGGGAGAAGGCGGAAGGACAAAATTTTAGGGCTTTCTTTCGCTGTTGTTGACGGGTCCGGAAGGAAAACACGGATGAGGTCCGGTAAATGTTGTAACGCCCCTTTCCCATTCTCCGCTGACTGTCGAGCTGACCGGTCAACAATCAAACAAGAACATGACCGATCGAACCTGAGCAAGTCGAACGGGAAAAGTTCGCCACAGGACGAAGCCAAAGACAGTTCGGTTTGAGACAAAAGGCTCGCACCAACCTATCTTCGACTCCGCTATCCTCACTTCCGTAATACAAGTTGTACACCTTGTACCACTTCGGTGAGTTGTGTCGGTTCGGACTAAACCCAATATCAGGGAAACAATTTCATTTCTGAGTAATCAACATTGAGTACAACGTTTAATAGGATTTCACAAACAATCGTCAAGTAAAATATATAAAGAAATCAATACACAAAATGATAATAACGCCGAACCGAGAAAACACTCAAAAACAATCACGAATCAAATCCCGTCACAAGCAACCCGAAACCACACCGAGCATCTCCCGCGTCCGCCGCTACCTAAACCTGAAAAACACAAAAAGAGTATAATGAGCGATCTAAGATCACCCAGTGAATCGGCTCCCCACTAACGGCTTCTAATCTATCTAGATTCTACAATCCCTTCCCCGAAACCCCAAAATAACAATCAACAGAAATAAACGGCCGATCACGCACTACCACGTCGTGTCAACCCACACACAATCAAGCACTAGCCAAAACAAGAGAATTAAGGGAATCGAAGGCACTGCGGCACATGTCCTCGATTGGACTCGATCTATCTATCGCGCAACGAAAGAAATAATAAAACAACACTGGGCCCTACGAACTCGGTAACTTCCACAGGTTCACACCGTCGCCTATGTGGCAACTAACCCTCGACTCCTATACGTGCTCACGAGGACCCACGCATAGGACACCGTTCTCTGTCCATCGATACGCGGTGACTCTGACTACCCCTAGATAGCCCGAGTTTCCATGCAGTCCGGCCCTAGGACATGACCCCGTATTCTCCGGACCGCACACCTACCGGCGTCACCCGATAGGTTAACACCATAACCAGAACCACCATGGCCCGGTTAGGTCAAACCCGAGGATCCAATCGGGTCGGAAGTACCGGAACGTAACAAAATAACCTAGGCTTGCGGAATCTAACGCACCCTAGAGTCCTAGTGCAGAAATGTAAACACGCAGACTCGCTGGGACTCTAGCACAGATCACGCAATCAATATCAATAATAAATCCACAACCATTCCGCAAGCCTCTACACTACCACCGCTCTGACTAGGTAAGATACCTAGTCAGCACCACTAACTTACCCGGTCCCGTGACCGGAGTAAGTGTCCGCAATAACTGCTCGGCCCAACACCGAGCAGTCTAACAAGCCTGCACACAAAGCTCACAACAACAACAATATAATCACGCAACCACAATCACTCACACAATCATAATCAATCACACAATCACAATCAATCACACAATCACACACAAGCAGGCTTATTAGGGTTTCTAAATCTTTTAATCCATTTCACGCCCGCTACCTTGGGTTAACCGCTTGTTAACCCGTAGACGGTTCACCAATCATAACACTTCTCATTTCTTAACCAAACCTAGTCATCATTTATTAATTCCCCGATCTGTCGGTTTAGAGTTAGTAAATTTACTAACTCCCCGACGTCTCATTATTAACTTAATTTGATTCATTACCCAATCCCGCTATTAAACCTAAACCCCAATCCCGTTACAATATTCTATATGTTCGTTTAGGTTTAACCATATTTTAATGTCGTCTCAATTCTCGTATATAGATTCATTAAGTATCGTTCTTATACCATATATATGCATATACGATCCCTAAACAACGGTCTATATGAATGCATCACCCAATCATTACTAACAACCTAGCGGCACACAACCAATTTACCTTTTAATTCTTTAAACCCTAACGTGCTTATCCGATCCTAACCGGTTTAACATTAAACGCCCAATTAATTAATTACTCATTAGGTTAAGTAACGGGTATGCAAACCTAGTACTACGGTTTATCAATTTCCGGGTCTATATGAGTCTAAAGGTTTGTGAGCCGACTTACAGTGAGATAGGTACGGTAATGGCGGTTCTGACACGTCGTGAATCCCGAGACTCCCGAACTAGAACCCGAACCTCCCGAATGTACGAACTCGAATCCCAAAACTTCCCGAACGTCCCGACCGTTGACCGCATAATTCTAACCAAGCTTCCGGACCATGTTCTCTCTCCTTCACGCCTCCTCTCTCTCTTCTTCACGTCGCTCTCTCTCTACTTTCTCTCTCCTATTTCCCTCTCTTCTTTCTCTCTCCTCCGGTCTTCTCTCCTTCTCCTCATCTCACGCTTCTCTCTCCTTCCTTCTCCTTCTCTCTCCTCTTCTTCCCGCTTCTTCTCTCTCTCTCTCTCTTCCTTTCTCTCCTCTTCTTCACGCTCTTATTCTCTCTTTCTCTTCCTCTCTCTTCTTCTTCTTCTTCTCTCCCTCCTCTTCACGCTTCTTCTTCTTCCCTCTTCTCCTCTCTCCTTTCCTCCTTCACGCTCTTCTTCTTCTTCTTCTCTCCTTCTTTCTCCTTTTCTCCTTCTTCTTCCTCTCTTCTCACGCTTCTCCTCCCTCTCCTCTCACGCTTCTCCTCTTCTCTCCTCCTCTTCTTCTTTCTTCTTCCTCTTCTTTCCCTTCTCTCCTCACGATTCTTCTCCTTCTCTCCTCTCCTTCTTCTCTCTTCTTCTTCTTCTCCTTTTTCTTCTTCTTCTTCTTCTCCTTCTCTACGCCTTCTCTCTCCTTCTTCTTCTCCTTCTTCTTCCCCTTCTTCTTCTTCTTTTTCTCTGCTCACGCTTTTCTCTTCTTCTCCTCTCTCTCCCTTTCCTTCTCTCTTCTCTCTTTTTCTTACGCTTCTTCTCTTTCTTTTTTTTCTCTTCTCTTCTTATTATAACATCACAACACTATTATCTCTTTGCCACAAAATTCTATGTCAACAGCTGTCCTCCCCTCTATCTGATGATGCCACGATATCACAAACCAAAAGGGAGGTGAATACAATTCACCATGTGTTGTAGAATGAGATTCATTGGATTTGGTCACTTGTTCATGAAACCATTTTCTTTTCTTCCCCTCTTGCCACGACACACAAGCCTCTTAATTTAGTTAATTTTATTGTTGTCTCTCTCTTAGCCACGTTCACCTTTCAACCAATCAGCAACTTTCCTTTTCTCGACCATCCTGATGCTTCCGTTTAGCCGATTTCAAGTTTATTATTTTAAAAACTCCCTAGACGATCCCATAAATCCTCAAACCTCCATAAACATATTCTTCATGATATTTGATGAATTTAGCATTTTGAATCGCCTCAAACGGACACCCGTAGCTCCGGTTATGAATTTCCGAAGTTTCGTCGGTTTTGTCGGTTTCCATTCCCGACTCACCGTAAAACATGTTTCTGCTCCGATTTCTCCAATTCTGGTCTTGTGAACATTCTTTATATTAAAATATAAGAATATTCGGCCCGTCTCGGCTTCCGTCTCGACTTTTGGTAAAATTACCATTTTACCCCCGACATTGGTAAAATGACAATTTTACCCCTGGTGGTCTTTCTGCTACCCGTTGACCGTATTGTGATACGGGTTATCACATTCTTCCCCACTTACAGGAATTCGTCCCCGAATTCTCCGTCACTGTCAGACTTCAAATCGGTTCTGAACCCTGTAAGTCGCTTCATCACTTCATTCTGACGCTCCTTCCTCGAACACTGCTGCGTACCACTATCCTCAACACTGATCCGATCTGACATCCCAATCTTGTACCCTGATCCGCTCCACTCTCAACTGGCTTTACCCGACTCAATCTTTGAACTCACTCCTGGTTAACTTATCTACTCTGCTTCTTACTTCCGTCTTCCCCACTTTGCCTCGACCTCCACATTCTTCGGTTTGTGACTTTCTGTCTTCTTCTTGAGACACTCTTCAAGAATCTAATCACCTGCTTCCAACTGTCTGATTCCCACAACCCCACTGAATCTTCTTCTCAACTCTCGTTGCTCGCTTCATACTTCTCGGCTTCTTTCTGCCGGTCACTCGATAAACTGATACACTTTCCACTGACAACACCCATCACTGCTTCACGGTCCGGTCCACTTGTCTCACGACGTCTTGTCACTTCATCTCGCTTTCGGGTTCGGGTTCGGTCTCGGATTCACATCGCGTCGCCATTCCGACCTACAATCAATACAACAACTCACTGAAACAATTAGTTTCATCCCGCTCTATTCCCGATATCACTTTCCCATAGAAATATGGTTACTTAATCACGTACCCGACGGTTACCCGTGATTAAATAACAATACCCCATAAGTCCGTTCCCTCGTGAACTGATGGTTGAACACAACCGTCCTCAAGTCGGCTCAACTCAAAGTAAAATTAAAATAAAATCAACACCTTACCTTTTTAACAAAACCGAAGAAAGCTACTAATTACCAATCAAATTCCGAACTACCAAACATACAAGAGGCTCTAAGACCCAAAACGATCAATCCATCCAAAAACCACGCACGCTAACACTACGCAACTACCGCACAAACAAATTAATCAATCAATCAATCAATCAATCAACATAAAATGAAAACAAGCAATCACCATACAATCACGCAATCTAATGATCGGTCGGATGCGTCGTCGGTCTGGGTTCAGGTCATGAGGACGGTCGTCAGTTCCGCTCATCATTTGATTTCACACAGTAATCTATTTGCTTTCGGAACCATCTCATTCATGCAAATAGTTACTATGCTACTCAAAACGATCAACTGAACACTCTGTATCCACCACATACATAACGATATATCATACATCATAAGGTTTTCTGTACATGGTTATGATCAGAGTCCACTCATAAGACCGTCATCACATCCAAAAAACCCATACGACGCCGCTAAACATCGGAAAAGTCAAAGACGACACGCAAAGTCGCCTATCCGCCGATCAATCTACAAGACAAGAATAGAGTGAGTGCCCCCAACTTACCTGGCCTAACTACAACTATCTTATCCCAACGCCTTCAGCAAGACCGAAATGCCCAACACCACTGGCAAAACGGCTCGCTGAAGTATCCGCTGGCAGGTGCGCCGGGAGGGTGTGGCGAGTGTGTGTCTCGAGATGGTGCTCTGATGGCTCGGCTATCGGGCAAGGATGAGTAACGTGACCTGCGCGGCCACACATCTGACAAACTGGAACGGACGCTGGGCGTGGTCCATGGTAACATATGGACGTCTGATAACAATGGCTACCACACAACTGAAAAAAAACAATCCTCACTGGCTCGGGTCGGGACAACGAAACAACCGGTAACTGCACAACAGGCGGCTGGCTGGGCTCGGGTTCTCTGCGGCTGGGTCCCGCTCAATAAGCTTCTGGTACTAGTGCTCGGTATGACTCTCCATCGGGTACACAATTCTGCTCTGGCGGTCGGGCAAGTCATCGCTCCATGGTCCTCCTGACCATATAACGGACGGTGATCGGATCCCGATAATGGATGGTACGGTTCTCGAAGACGCGGGTCTACTTCTCGGGGACACCAATGTAAATGAACCCATACACTCCACATCCGTCGCACGTCTTGTACTCCGGTATTGCTGGCGGCGAGACTGACTGATCCCTGCGGACTCATGATGCTCAACTGTAACTGCTCCGTGCACACACACACACACATCTCCACTCCACCCAGGACACACTGCTGCACGACTGCAATCACAACTCAAAGATAAGTTAGTGCAAATAATACAAAAAGGCTACTCCCCAATCTCAACCCCGGGTTTAACGGACGCGGCTCGGTTTCCTAATGGATGCTTGTGTGACACATTTGACTCGATAAAACGCGGAAAACACTCAAAAATGAAATGTTTCGAAACCCATGCAGAACCATGCTCTGATACCACCTTTCTGTAACGCCCCTTTCCCATTCTCCGCTGACTGTCGAGCTGACCGGTCAACAATCAAACAAGAACATGACCGATCGAACCTGAGCAAGTCGAACGGGAAAAGTTCGCCACAGGACGAAGCCAAAGACAGTTCGGTTTGAGACAAAAGGCTCGCACCAACCTATCTTCGACTCCGCTATCCTCACTTCCGTAATACAAGTTGTACACCTTGTACCACTTCGGTGAGTTGTGTCGGTTCGGACTAAACCCAATATCAGGGAAACAATTTCATTTCTGAGTAATCAACATTGAGTACAACGTTTAATAGGATTTCACAAACAATCGTCAAGTAAAATATATAAAGAAATCAATACACAAAATGATAATAACGCCGAACCGAGAAAACACTCAAAAACAATCACGAATCAAATCCCGTCACAAGCAACCCGAAACCACACCGAGCATCTCCCGCGTCCGCCGCTACCTAAACCTGAAAAACACAAAAAGAGTATAATGAGCGATCTAAGATCACCCAGTGAATCGGCTCCCCACTAACGGCTTCTAATCTATCTAGATTCTACAATCCCTTCCCCGAAACCCCAAAATAACAATCAACAGAAATAAACGGCCGATCACGCACTACCACGTCGTGTCAACCCACACACAATCAAGCACTAGCCAAAACAAGAGAATTAAGGGAATCGAAGGCACTGCGGCACATGTCCTCGATTGGACTCGATCTATCTATCGCGCAACGAAAGAAATAACAAAACAACACTGGGCCCTACGAACTCGGTAACTTCCACAGGTTCACACCGTCGCCTATGTGGCAACTAACCCTCGACTCCTATACGTGCTCACGAGGACCCACGCATAGGACACCGTTCTCTGTCCATCGATACGCGGTGACTCTGACTACCCCTAGATAGCCCGAGTTTCCATGCAGTCCGGCCCTAGGACATGACCCCGTATTCTCCGGACCGCACACCTACCGGCGTCACCCGATAGGTTAACACCATAACCAGAACCACCATGGCCCGGTTAGGTCAAACCCGAGGATCCAATCGGGTCGGAAGTACCGGAACGTAACAAAATAACCTAGGCTTACGGAATCTAACGCACCCTAGAGTCCTAGTGCAGAAATGTAAACACGCAGACTCGCTGGGACTCTAGCACAGATCACGCAATCAATATCAATAATAAATCCACAACCATTCCGCAAGCCTCTACACTACCACCGCTCTGACTAGGTAAGATACCTAGTCAGCACCACTAACTTACCCGGTCCCGTGACCGGAGTAAGTGTCCGCAATAACTGCTCGGCCCAACACCGAGCAGTCTAACAAGCCTGCACACAAAGCTCACAACAACAACAATATAATCACGCAACCACAATCACTCACACAATCATAATCAATCACACAATCACAATCAATCACACAATCACACACAAGCAGGCTTATTAGGGATTCTAAATCTTTTAATCCATTTCACGCCCGCTACCTTGGGTTAACCGCTTGTTAACCCGTAGACGGTTCACCAATCATAACACTTCTCATTTCTTAACCAAACCTAGTCATCATTTATTAATTCCCCGATCTGTCGGTTTAGAGTTAGTAAATTTACTAACTCCCCGACGTCTCATTATTAACTTAATTTGATTCATTACCCAATCCCGCTATTAAACCTAAACCCCAATCCCGTTACAATATTCTATATGTTCGTTTAGGTTTAACCATATTTTAATGTCGTCTCAATTCTCGTATATAGATTCATTAAGTATCGTTCTTATACCATATATATGCATATACGATCCCTAAACAACGGTCTATATGAATGCATCACCCAATCATTACTAACAACCTAGCGGCACACAACCAATTTACCTTTTAATTCTTTAAACCCTAACGTGCTTATCCGATCCTAACCGGTTTAACATTAAACGCCCAATTAATTAATTACTCATTAGGTTAAGTAACGGGTATGCAAACCTAGTACTACGGTTTATCAATTTCCGGGTCTATATGAGTCTAAAGGTTTGTGAGCCGACTCACAGTGAGATAGGTACGGTAATGGCGGTTCTGACACGTCGTGAATCCCGAGACTCCCGAACTAGAACCCGAACCTCCCGAATGTACGAACTCGAATCCCAAAACTTCCCGAACGTCCCGACCGTTGACCGCATAATTCTAACCAAGCTTCCGGACCATGTTCTCTCTCCTTCACGCCTCCTCTCTCTCTTCTTCACGTCGCTCTCTCTCTACTTTCTCTCTCCTATTTCCCTCTCTTCTTTCTCTCTCCTCCGGTCTTCTCTCCTTCTCCTCATCTCACGCTTCTCTCTCCTTCCTTCTCCTTCTCTCTCCTCTTCTTCCCGCTTCTTCTCTCTCTCTCTCTCTTCCTTTCTCTCCTCTTCTTCACGCTCTTCTTCTCTCTTTCTCTTCCTCTCTCTTCTTCTTCTTCTTCTCTCCCTCCTCTTCACGCTTCTTCTTCTTCCCTCTTCTCCTCTCTCCTTTCCTCCTTCACGCTCTTCTTCTTCTTCTTCTCTCCTTCTTTCTCCTTTTCTCCTTCTTCTTCCTCTCTTCTCACGCTTCTCCTCCCTCTCCTCTCACGCTTCTCCTCTTCTCTCCTCCTCTTCTTCTTTCTTCTTCCTCTTCTTTCCCTTCTCTCCTCACGATTCTTCTCCTTCTCTCCTCTCCTTCTTCTCTCTTCTTCTTCTTCTCCTTTTTCTTCTTCTTCTTCTTCTCCTTCTCTACGCCTTCTCTCTCCTTCTTCTTCTCCTTCTTCTTCCCCTTATTCTTCTTCTTTTTCTCTGCTCACGCTTTTCTCTTCTTCTCCTCTCTCTCCCTTTCCTTCTCTCTTCTCTCTTTTTCTTACGCTTCTTCTCTTTCTTTTTTTCTCTTCTCTTCTTATTATAACATCACAACACTATTATCTCTTTGCCACAAAATTCTATGTCAACAGCTGTCCTCCCCTCTATCTGATGATGCGACGATATCACAAACCAAAAGAGAGGTGAATACAATTCACCATGTGTTGTAGAATGAGATTCATTGGATTTGGTCACTTGTTCATGAAACCATTTTCTTTTCTTCCCCTCTTGCCACGACACACAAGCCTCTTAATTTAGTTAATTTTATTGTTGTCTCTCTCTTAGCCACGTTCACCTTTCAACCAATCAGCAACTTTCCTTTTCTCGACCATCCCGATGCTTCCGTTTAGCCGATTTCAAGTTTATTATTTTAAAAACTCCCTAGACGATCCCATAAATCCTCAAACCTCCATAAACATAATCTTCATGATATTTGATGAATTTAGCATTTTGAATCGCCTCAAACGGACACCCGTAGCTCCGGTTATGAATTTCCGAAGTTTCGTCGGTTTTGTCGGTTTCCATTCCCGACTCACCGTAAAACATGTTTCTGCTCCGATTTCTCCAATTCTGGTCTTGTGAACATTCTTTATATTAAAATATAAGAATATTCGGCCCGTCTCGGCTTCCGTCTCGACTTTTGGTAAAATTACCATTTTACCCCCGACATTGGTAAAATGACAATTTTACCCCTGGTGGTCTTTCTGCTGCCCGTTGACCGTATTGTGATACGGGTTATCACAAATGTTCTACACGCTAGAGGCCAATAAGGCGACCCACAAGAGGGACGGACCTAAAGGCCCATAATGTTTTGAAAAAATGTGACACGTGTCAAACGTAGGAGAGAATTGGTTTGCTATTATATATAAGATTATTTTTGTAACGCAGAAATAAAAAAAAAAATAAAAAATGAAAAAGAGAAAAAGGTCTCAGCCCAAAAATCCGAAATGGGTCTGGATAGAAAGGAAACCCTAATCTTAGAAGACCCAAAATCAGTCCAATATTTGGATGAAACCCTAGCTCGAATGACACACGCCGCCTCACAGGATGATCCCCAAATCGGAGCCGTGAACTCAAGAACCAGAAGACCGCACCGCCACCAAGAGCAGAGGCACATGTGGAACTCTGCGACACTAAAAACAAGGGTGAGCCTTAAGAGAAAGAGGGAGCAACCGCCAAAAATACAGAGCACGAAGGTCAAGCCTAGGAAGGAGAGGAGCACGACCGTCTACTCGCCGCTGCCATTTTCGATTCCTCTGCCGAGAGGCGATGCCTAGGCAAGCGAACGAGAGTAGACCGAGACTCTCACGACCATTGTCGGTTCATGACTCCCACCGCGAACCGCCGCACCCAACCACACCACCGTCCTCAAGCGAGCAAAAGAGAGGAGAGAGGGAACCCAATGAAACATGCATCTCCACCACCTCGAGTCCATCGACCTACAAAACTCCATCAGCGAAGACAAGCACCACCGCGAGAAGAATATCTAAATAACCGCTAACATCGGCAAGTCTTGAAGAAGGTGACCACCGAAAAACGACCAAGGAGGGACGCCATCGCCGGATCTGATTAAGCACACAATCTAACACGATTGCATATTCATACTAAGATGGTGAATGTTGGATCAATTCATGATTTACAAACTACAATTCCAAAAAGATCAAGATTTCATTAACAAAAAAATTATTTGAAATTCATATTTTTATTAAAATTAAGAAATTATTAACTTTTTTCTTAACAAAAACATCATTTAATATGTACATTAAAATAACTCAATCAATTAGAAAATTTTAAATACAAATGATCACAAAATATAATTCATTTTTATATTAATTTTGCAGTGATAGTTGAAATCATCATTTAAAATAAAGCAATTGTTTGGGCTAAAACATCACTTAATGTAAAAAAGTACTTATTTCATTGAAAATTTAAAAATATATTAATAAAACGAAGTTTGTTGGTTAAAATATAATTTACTATGAAACTGAATGAATAGTAAATTTAAAAAAAACCTCAAAATTTCAGCTGATTAGAGCATAAAGTGTTTGATAATCGTCTTGATCAGAACACAATTAATTGAATGTTAGATAATCGTCAAGATGATACTTCTGAGTTGGGAATAATCATCTTATTTCCTTATATCTTTTCACCATACTATAATTTTGACTAGCAAATAGTTTATACTTTAGAGTTTGGAGTATATATACACTGTTATTTGCTCAAAAAAATAAAATAAAATACATACTGTTAAAACAAAAACTAAAACTAAAACTAAAGCTAAAATTAAAATTAACCAGTAGGAGGAGATCTACTCTGGTCTTCCTCTTGGGTCATCAATCTGAAATTTTGGGGGCCCATTTAGTAAATTTCAAATAGCAACTTTTTTCTTCGTTTTTTTTGTTGTTGTTGTTCTTATCTGAAAGGGATGAGAAAAGGAAAAAAAAAATGGCGGAGAAGAAGAGATGGGCACATGAAGCAGAAGAGAAAGGTTTTTTTTTCTGGACTTGCAGATCTCCAGCTGAAAGGTTTTCTTCAACTTGATTTGACAATCATTTGCAGTGTTCCGTGCTGATCTCGTAGAAAGATATGAAGAAATGAGTCGGAACAATCGTATTCAGAGCTCAATCTCATTCTTTAGTCTGTTTCCGCGTCAGGCACGCGTCCAGTAAAATTAGAGATCGTTCTGGGATTTTATTTTGCTTGAATCTCTGAATGAAACTCGTAGTCGCATTTGCCTTTCCGAGAATTAGTAGTCGCTGTGATTCATAGTTAGTTCCATGTGGTTTCCAAGTGAGTTTGAGCTTGTGATATTGATCTTGGACGAGAAATGGGATTCTGAAAATGAATAGACTTGATGGCGCAGCGTAAATGATTCCAATAAGTAATAGCCGTTCGACGAGGACTCGATGATCTTGATAATCGTTGATTCCGAAGAATACCGAAAACAAGGAGAAGATGAACCGAAAGTTCTAAGTTTATTAATCAAAAGCTGAATACAACTTAAGCCTAAGTGGCTTATTTATAATAAAGCTCAATATTACCTAAATAATAGAAATAAATAATAAAATAAAAGATAAAGATATTTAGATATAATCTAAATATCACGCTGCATCACTTGAGTTTTTCTGTACAATCTAATTGATTCACAATCATTCTCTATTGTTTCCGTCTTCATTTCTCAAAGGAACCTCGAGATGTATATATTATGTTGTGTAGTGCAGATATGTTTTCTAGTTTCAGACTTTTTTTTTGGTACCTCAGGAGAGAGTTTTCGTATTGGAATTGACTAATTTACGTTCAGACTATTAATTTAGAGACCTCTCTTGAAAATAAACATGAAAAACATATTTCTCTTTGCAGTCAGATAGATACTTTTCATTCTTCAGAGACCGACCATGGCAGGGAACATGTTCTGATAAGAAGCCGCAAATGTCACTGTCCTCAACAAAAGCAACATCAGAATCTGATACCAGCAAAAGCCTTTCAATGAACTCTGTTTCATTAAGAGGTTAGTACGGAACTATATTGGTGTAGACTGAAAAGCTTAATAGAATCTAAGTACAAGTTTTTTTTAAGGCTGAGATACAACTGTCTGTAAGTCATTGAGTTACTGTCTGATCTCCTGATCAAAAATTATATCCAAAACTGAGTTATTGGGTCCACCTAGAAACATATATTACTCATATCGAATGGCTTATGTTTGTTCGACAACAGCATCCATAGATCAGACATGTCAGATGACACAGCCATCACAGATTCACAGGTTCTTAAGAGGTCTTAAATATCAGCTTTTCATTTGCTTATTATTCTATAGTGACTTGATTTTTGCCTGCCAACCTTTTAATGTTGCTTATCCCTAACAGTTTATGGTGCGTGAAAGCCTTTTTGCTGGCGCAATTGATGGCTCGAAGACACATCTGCACCAACCTCCAAGTTCTGACCTCGAATTTAAGCAACCATCAACATCACATTTTCACCTAAAAAGGTAAACTTTTCCCTTTATACCCCATTCTTTCCATGACTAACAAATTATTGATTGCCAATTGAAGTTGAATATTTAGTGACTAGGAATTTCTTCGAATTGGTTGAATATGTGAATCAGGTCTAGTTTGTGTACAAATCTGGAGAAAATTCTGTGGAAGTATGAAAAGATAGGATGAAATATTTGTAGTTTTCATGAATACTGAGAAAGTAATAATATATGTGATATGGGATTTAATCCATGGTTTAGTAGAGACTCAAAGTTTGTTGCTCTTTATGAGGTTACGAAAATAGGAGACTAGAGTGCTTTAGCCTGTAAGCGTAACAAGAACACAACTGTAAACCTTAAAAGTTAGCCTGTGTCTGCTCCTACCAAGATCTTTAAAACCATTTGAAAAGTTCACGGGTTTTGAATATTTTTAATTTTAGCGTAGTTTTATAATCCCTAAACTCATCTATTTGGAATCTAAGTTAGTGATATCTTTTTCATCATTCCCACAATGAGCGAGGGAGGTCACCCCTCAGGATCCACTGCCACCAGGAATACAGAAATATGTATAGTTTAGTCCATGGAACCTAGTGATTAAAGATATTCTTATGATAATATCCATTGTAGGCTTATCTTAGTCTCTGTGTGCGTAGATGTTCTTTTCCATACCATATATTATAGTTTTAGTTAATTCGTTGAAACATTTGAACAAAATATAAGGCAAAATAGATGCCCTAATAAAATATGCCAGTGAAAAGGGTCAAGTTGCATAAACAAACATGAAAAAACAAAAAGTTGTCTATCACTAAAGAAAGAAAAAAACTAATCAAAGTGGGTCACAAATCATGATTTTTTTTATCTGGATCCTAGGCATAATCATCTTGGTAAGTTTATGTGTTAGTCACTAAAAGATATCAAAAAACTTTTCTGCTAGTGAAACTTTTTTTGTTCCAAAAGTATAAACACATTATTATCCGTTTTCCCTATATTTAACAGCTATTTACTGTTGATTGTGTTTGAGTTCCGTAGTTCACTAGGAAGTCCTGTTCTTTTGGGTGAAATGTGGAAAATTTAAAGGATAGTCTTGCTAAGTTTGAATCATATAATCTCGAAAATTTACAAATGTTGGTAGACTTGTTTCGAATCTTATTTAAATAAATAAATAACTGAAAATTCTTAGATTTGGATAGAGAATCTTGTCCTAATCTAAGTGAAGAGACCTGATGTATATCTTCATTTAAGTAATCTCCACTTTCAGAAAGTAAAAGGATAGAATAAAAGAAATGAATGCTTATACAAGTTGTACATAGTAACAAAATGGTTGTATCACTGTGGTTTTAGTCTATTGGTTGAAGTTGGTGATCAAATTTTACTGATTGCAAAGACTTGGTCACTACAAACTTTAGATTCAGGTATAGAAAATCTATGATTGATGATTAGTAAGTGTCAAATAATCAAAATGAGTCAGCTAAATGAAATGATGGGTTATAATTATATAGGTCCCATGTTAGTGAGGACTTAAGACACTTGAATCTAATCCTTAAGCATTATAAAGTCTCTATTCATCTTGTTTTGTGGAACCTCTTCACTTGCTTACTCACTTATTTCCTTTTGATTATATTAAAAAGAGCCGTAAGGAATATATACCCTTGTATTTGATATAACCCAAAAAGCTCTTTCTTTCCACCACTTCCCCTCCTGATGATGTGCATAAACATGTATTCACATCACATGTGATATGTGTACAGTTTAAGTTTCTTATGTCATCATAGCTGACCCCTGTTTTTTAGGATATGTTGTATTAAATTCTGTAGTTAAAAAATTAAAAAGGTTGCTAGTTGGTACATAAAGATGCATTCTAATAGTGTAAAAGTTACTTTCATTTTACTAGAAAAACCGATATATCATAATAGAATCCCAGTCCAAATCAAATATGGTTGCACAGTTACCTGCTTTTGGGTAGATAGACACATACACAGGATATCTATATATACCTCCTCTTGTGCCTCCTCAACTTCCATCAAAACCCTCATTTCTCATTTGGCTTTTTCCTTTCAATTTTTTTCTGTTGGGTTTGATTTGAAAACACTGAAAAGTTATGGTTGATCCTCAAACACCAATCCCACCTCACCTATACCCACAAGCAGTTCAACTTAAACTCTATCAAGCCTTCATCTTCTCCATTCCCATCTTATTCTCCATCATTTTCTTCCTCTTGTTCTATCTTTTTTACCTTAAGAGAAGAGCCTCTTCTCTCTCCTCTTCTTCTCCAATGACTCTTCCTGTTTCCTCGACTCCTCATCTCCCCTCGGTAAGTGGCACGATGTCTCTGTAGATATCTATATATGCAAAAGTACTGAATCATTCACATCAAGGAATAGTAGAGCTATGGTCTTGTTGGGATGTGAGGTTGCTAAAGAGTATTTATGTGCTAATAACATGGTTGAATGAAGAAGAGTGTTGAGATTGGTTGTGTTTTATATTGCAGGTTTGTTTGTTAGATGTGAAAGTAGAGCTCAAAGACAAGCTTCATGTTGTTTTGTTCAATGAAGAATTAGGAAGAAGAGATTCTCTGTACGTTGACTCTTCTTTCATAAAAAAATATTGATGAAATTTCTGCAAAGAGCTGCTCTTTTACTTGGCAAATTTACTCTTACCATTATTGAATTTTTATGAGCATTAAATCTAATTGTCAAGATTCTTCTAGCTGTTAATAGTGTTGATATACGAATTAAGATGTCTAAGAATGATCCTCTTGAAAGTTGAAATATAACGAATTGAGATGCTCTTTACTCATAAGTGTTTTTAGGCCGTTGGTTAGAGCTAAGGAATAATTAAAAGTAAATACGGAAAGTTTAAATTCCAGATAAGAATGTTGTAGTAGACAACATATACCTTTTATTCACTAGATTTTTGTCCTCATCCTAAATTAGTAAAATCCCATCTCGAAAATTCAAAGTAATATAATACTATATTTTTCAAAGCCTTGTTTTTATATTATCATTAGTTTTTTGTTTGTTTGTTTTGGGGTTTCATTGGTTTTTAATGACAAATTGGTGCAGATGTTGTGTATGTTTGGGAGAATTCGAGTTGAAAGAAGAGTTGGTGGAAATGCGATCATGCAAACACATATTTCATCTCGATTGTATTCACCTTTGGCTTTATTCTCACACCACTTGCCCTCTCTGTCGCTCCTCTGTATTCATCTCTTCGACCAAAACCTCTGTCGACGACCATCCAGATTCTCCTCAAACGACTCCACCGGTTTGACTCATTAATCCGAAAGAAATAAGCAGATACAAGTTTTGTTAGTCAATAGATCTTTACAAAATGTAAATCTAAAATTTTGCTGATTCAAGAGATCAACATGGATACCATTCACATTACATATAGGTTACATCCACATTATTCCCTGTCTTCTTCTGCTTGAGCAATATGTATTATTGTTAAATGATGAACCCTAATGGGTGAAGTTACTTGATGAACAAGTAACCTGACACAATAAGAACCAGCTTGAGGATCGCAGCCAAGAAACAAACACATTTTGGTAATTTTGTGTCAATATCGTAGCCTCATAGATTGGCAAAGCAATTCAAGCAAATAGGTTCAGGATTGCCAAATCACATCATCATATTATTCGCTACATAGATTTATCACATTACCATTACTTGCTTCTACTTTACCACAATCTAGACATAATGCTTATTGTAAGTGAAACTAAAAAACCATAAAACTACAAATCCATAGCAAGTGCAGTTACT
Organism: Orychophragmus violaceus; assembly: GCA_030180135.1. Taxonomy (NCBI): domain Eukaryota; kingdom Viridiplantae; phylum Streptophyta; class Magnoliopsida; order Brassicales; family Brassicaceae; genus Orychophragmus; species Orychophragmus violaceus. The sequence continues at coordinate 101,506,663 of CM058233.1, read as the reverse complement.
TGAGGACAAAGGAACCTTACACAATAACAACAAAAGTGAGGATTCCAGCTAAGAAACAAACATTTTTTGGTAATCTTCCATCATCTTTCCGTAGCACCATAGCCATATAGATCGGCAAGCAATTCATCACCGCAAAGCTTGCCAGCATCAATTCAAGTACGAGTCCTTCTTCCCAAGCGAAAAGACGACCACCGACGAGGGGAAGGAGATTCACGATCGCCACCGTAGTGATGGGGAGGAACATAGCCGAAGAGGACCCAAAATCAAAGATCTCTTGCTCGTATCTCGTACCCTGTTCCTTGTCATCGTTGACTTTGCTAGTGAGGTTGAATCCATGCGTGGAAAGGTTTAGAGTTTTAAGAATGAACTCTATGAAGCCAAAGATGAATGAAGACAATCCTCTAATCAACCACATCCTTTGATCATTCCACCAGCCCCGACAAGTTCCCCCTTCTAACACGAAGTCTAATAAATCTTGCGCATATGCACCGAGGAACAAGAAGATGTAAACCCAAAACCATGGATCAGATAACTTGGGAAACACGCTAATCCCATACAGGAGAGCCACTTGGGGCAAAAATCCATATACGATGAGAGGAATTGACCAAAACGCCCAAAATGCATATTGACAATAACCTAAACCCGTTAGTAGACCCGCTGATTTGACACCATACGTAATGGGACTATACCTCGAGAAGGCAACTTCAAGAAGTCCAATGGTCCATCTTTTTTGCTGGCTCACTACATCAATTAGGCATTTTGGGGAATCTCCATAAAATGCTACTTTCTGAGGGCTGCAAAAGACTGATCTCCATCCTTCACAATGAAGCATATATCCTGTAAAGTAGTCTTCTACTAAAGATCCATATCTGAATCCAATCTGCATAGTTTTAAAGGATTGTATTTGGAGTTATACTACATAAATAACTATAAATTATAAGATATTATGAATGCTGAAACTTGATTAATATTGTTTAAAAAAACTACAACCTCTATAAATTAATAATTCGATAAATTAATAATTCGATAAATTAATAATTCGATAAATTAATAAACATTTATGGTCATAAATTAAGTTTTTGATTCAATTAGTTTTTTGATAAATTAATATTTTGCTAAACTAATAAAATTTTATGATTCTGTTATTAGTAATTTATAGATGTTTTAATGTATTTAATTAAGTTATCTATTAGGAAACAATATATTTTCCATGTTTCATAATTCATATAAATCTAGAAATAAAATAAAAACATTTACAAAAGATTAACTTCATCATCTAAAATTAGAGAAACTAATTGTTCTTATAACTAGTTCATCACATACATTTTTGTTAACAATATGAATGATTTATGTGTGTTTGAACTCAAGTAGTGATGTAATGATGTATGTAGTATCGTAACAAACAACCACAAGGCTATCAATTCACATACACGTATACCCTAACCCTATGTGGCTATGTTGTACTCTTCTACTTATTAATGATCCGTATTTGAACCATATCTGTATAGTTTTGAACAATATATTGATATCTATGCACACAAACAAACAAAAAGAATAACATCACAAAGCGTGAAAAATTATTAATATCTAACCTTGGATCCCCAATTGGAGTTGCGCTCGTAGTTACATCCTGCTACATCGTGTGCCAATGCCAAAACAGCTTGGGTCTTAATGGACTTATCAGCATTCCGATTTGGTCCAAGTTCATTTATCTCAGGCAAAATCAAATTAGTTGGAGGCCCATAAAAAGCTCGTCGATTGAAGAAACACCCAGTGCCCGCGTAAGTTGGCCCCATAAGCCCATCAAATCCAGCCATATTGATGACAAATGAGCGTCTGAGCTCGGATGCATATATATCGTTTTTGTTTACTCCTTGAAATTTCTGAGGAAACTGCACAAATCCTAAAGTAGAATTGATCTTAGGGTCTGAAAAATAGCACAAAGCATGAACCGGTGTTGCTGGATTGTTTGAGTACATGTCACAGTCTAGCGTTAAAATGAGTGGTGAGTTTGTCATCACCGAAGATACTCGTAACTACAAATGAAAACATAAAACTCGCGGTTAATGAAATATTGAACCAAAATGCTAGTTAACCAAACCGAAAACTGGTTAAAGGTAGGGTTAGTGGATACCAAAGTATTAAGAGCACCGGCTTTGAAATGATGTGGTGAAACTCTATTTTTCTCTCTTGAAACATATATTAGGTTTGGCAGTATCTCTGTCTCGTTATTTTGTAGCACCTACGTACCAAGGAATTAATAGATATATGAGATCTTATTATATTTGAATTTTGCTTCCAAATAAAACATACATACATAGTGTAATATTATAGTTCAAAAGGAATTAAATTTGAGTGGTAGATACCTTAATAATAGTAGGATGGTCATGACGTGTGAAATTTTCATAAAATTGATCAGATTTGATAGACTGAGTATCAACTTTGCCGCTATTCACCACATGTTCTACTCTCTTCTTCATATCTTCATACATCGTCTGTTTAACCGTACAATGGTTATTTTGTATTTTATGTATACTGCTGTACAATACGTATATAGTTTCTATGCATACCTTAAGATTCTCAGCTTCATCAGTCCGATCATGTGACTTTGATGAAAAATAAACTTCAGGAGATCGATCTTGAACATTATTCTTCTTGCAAAAAGGCAACCAATGCTCAGAGAACTTGGCAGCCTCCATCAAAGCAAACAAAGTCAACGATGATCCTCCATCGTCCGATACATAGACCGAGATCTTATCCGATGGATAATCGTAGGCCATCACTGATAAGGCGGTGTTGACCACCATCATCGGAGGCTCCTTGGAAGGATCAGCCGTGCATATAAACACGTCCATCTTTGGAAAGTCTTCCTCCAGTTTATTAGCTGCATATTTCTTAGGGTTTTCGGACCGATGAACCGGGTTCAACCGGAGGCATGTTGTGGTTGCCCACATGAAGGCGAGAACGACGTCGGAGATGAAAAGAAGAGATGTTATTAGAGTTGTGTCTGCTGTGACAAGTGAGCATGCATGGTGGTACATGAGGGATATGATGCCACACGTGTGAATTACGGCGTATATTCTGTACGGAATGGTGCGCCGGCACGGATGACACGTGTGGAGGGTTGTCGATCGTTTTCTTTGAGGTTCCATCTTTAATTATGATGAAAAGAAATGGTTTTGCAGGTAATACTACTATATAGTACTTAATTATAGGCGAGTTTCGAAGGATAATATATACTATGTTTTTTTATATTGACATTTTCAATGGAGAAGTCAAGTTAAAATTCTCTATCTTGAAAAGAGGCGTCAAAGATCAAATGGATCAGAACTGGGGATGCGAGTCAGCAGCTGTCTTCGCATATGCTAACTCCTTAACTTCTAGCCAAATTAATATGAACCAACACTATACAACACTATACAGTACTTGCAAACAATCTTACATAATGTGTATATATACAGTCATATACTTGTAGATATAACCTGAAATGTTTTAAATATTTTTGGCAACAATTTTTTTCTCCAAATAAGTAATATGTTAGTACTATGTATTTCTATTTAGGTAGGATCGATCCGAGTAAACAAATTATTCTGCCTCTGCCACTGTGTGTTTTATGATAAAAAACTTGGACAAGCTTAGTTATTACTTATACAGTTATACTAAACTTCTTTGTTTTTTTTATCTACGCAGCTATCTATCTTGTCAGGAAAAGAAAAACAAAAGCCAAAACATGGTGACACAACTGCATCTTCAAGACATAATTTTCTTTAAAAAAAGAAGTAAAAACATAAGCCTAAGTTAAGGAAAAAAAGAGTAAAAACATACGTCTAATTTCAGATTTTCCAACTACTCCATCAGATTTTCCGAACTCAACAAATTATTTATTTTGATTTTGGTCAATATTCAAGATTTTGTTTCTTAGCTAATAAATTATCGTTTAATTCTTTGTACTCACTTATTTAGGTTAATAATTAAAGTTAACACATAGATAAATGTTAACAATCCTTTAAAAATAATTTAAATAAATATCTCCCAAGAAAGCATGGAAATTATTAATAGAAAACAAAACTTCTTGGCATATATTTAAATTATTTTGGAGCATAATTAATTTTGGTTATAAACCTAGCTAAGATAAGTATTGGTGAAACACTACTAATATATATTGGTGAAACACTACTAATATATAATCGAGTTAATATATTGAGATAAGGAATATAAACTTATCTTATCTTCTATTACATATACATATTAATTAAAATGATGCAAAAAATACATATCAACTAAAATATCTAACAAAGGAATTAAAATACATATCAATTAATATATATATATATATATATATATATATATATATATGTGTGTGTGTGTGTGTGTGTGTGTGTGTGTGTGTGTGTGTGTGTGTGTGTGTGTGTGTGTGTGTGTGTGTGTGTGTGTGTGGAAGTATATCTTTCTTCAAATCAGTAAATTTTGCGGATTCAAGATACCAAAATGTATGTTCTACGATAAATGAGATATAGGAATTTCATCACATTATTATTTCCTGCTTCAAGCCGTCCACATTCCAAACATAATATTATTGTAAATGAAACTACATAATGTTAATTCATGCAGTTACTTGAAGCCGAAATAACCTAACACAATCAGAACAAATGCGAGGATCCCAGCTGATAAACTTGCTCTTTTTGGTAATTTTCCGGCATCTTTCCTCAACATCATAGCTTCATAAACCGGCAAGCAATTCACCGCCGCAAAACTCGCCAACAACAACTCAAGGACGAGTCTTTCTCCCCAAATAAAAAGACCATAAATCCCCCAAACAAAGGCAAAGAGATTTACGATCGCGACCGTAGTCAAGGGCAAGAACATGGACGAAGAGGGCCCAAAATCAAAGATCTCTTTCTCATACCTCTTGCTCTGTTCATCATCGTCATTGGCTTTGCTGGTGAGGTTGAATCCATGAGTGGAGAGGTTTAGGGTTTTAAGAGTGAACTCTATGAAGCCAAACAAAAATGAAGTGAATCCTCTTATTATCCAAAATCTTTGATCGTTCCACCATCCAAGATATGTTCCTCCTTCTAATATGAAGTCTAGTAGATCTTGCGCATAAGCACCAAGGAATAAAAAGATGTAAAGCCAAAACCATGGATCTGATGACTTGGGAAAGACGCTAATCCCATATATGAGGGCAAGTTGGGGCAAGAATCCATATACGATGAGAGGAATTGACCAAAACGCCCAAAATGCATATTGACAATAGCCCACACCCATTAGCAACCCCATTGATTTGACTCCATATGTAATGGGACTATATCTTGAGATGGAAACTTCAAGAAGTCCAATGGCCCATCTCTTTTGTTGGCTTACTACATCAATTAGACTTTTAGGGACATCACCACAAAATGCTGCTCTTTTGGGACTGCAGAAAATTGATCGCCATCCTTCACAATGGAGTCTATACCCCGTATAGTAGTCTTCTACCAAAGATCCATATCTAAATCCAATCTGCATCGTTTTAAATGATAATTAAGTTGATGTTAAATAGTATAAAAAACTAGAAAATAAAGATATTACAAATGTCAAGACACAACTAGTACTGTCTTAAACGACCTATCTTAGGCAGGATGATAGCTTAGAATGAAACTTGTTTAGTTTTAACGACTAATTATAATTTTATAACAAATGGAAACCAAGACTAGATCAAGCTCATGTCTTACCTTGGATCCCCAATTGGTGTTGTGCTCGTAGTTACATCCTGCTACATTATGTGCCAATGCCAAAACATCTTTCGCCTCGATGGATTTATCCACAGTCCGATTAGGGTTAAGTTCATCTATCTCAACCGAAATCAAATTCGATGGTGGCCCATAGAAAACCCGTCGATTGAAGAAACAACCAGTTCCCACGTGATTCGGGCCCATAAGCCCATCAAACCCAATCATATTGATTTCGAAGAGGCGTTTGTACTCGCATGCATAGATATCATTCTTGCTAACTCCTTGAAATTTTTGAGGAAACTGCACGTAACCTAAACCGGATTTTATTTTAGGATCAGTCAAATAGCACAAGGCTCGAACCGGTGTTGTAGGATCGTTCGAGTACATGTCACAGTCTAGTGTTAGAATGACTGGTGAATTCGTCATCACCCCAGACACTCTTAGCTACAATGACATGAAAACATTCAATTCGCTAACCAAAATGCTAGCTAGTTAACCAGTTAAAGGTAAGGTTTAGGTGAAACCAGGGTGTTAAGGGCACCGGCTTTGAAATGATGTGGTGAAACTTTACTCTTCTCTCTTGATACATAGATTAGGTTTGGCATTGTGTATTTTCCGGTATAGTCCATGTCCGTCTCTCTATTTTGCAACACCTGCTCTCAAATTAATTAAATTTAGTTATGTGATATATTGTGTTGTTTACAGAATTGCTAAAGTAGGACTGGAAAAAGTGGTATCAAACCGAATTCGGATCCAAAGATCCGAACCGAACCCGATTTAAAAAATGGTACCAAACTGAAGCCGAAAACGATAAAATATACAAACGAGTCTTCTACTCCTATATCCGAAAAACCGAATCCAAATCAAAAACCAAATAATACCCGAAATACAATTATATATTAAAAATATGAATTATATTTTGAATTAAAACAATTCAAAATATCCAAAATCATAATTATAAATTCAAAGTTATTATTTATTTTAAGACTAAAATAATTGAAATACTTAAAATAATTGAAATATCCTAAAAACTTAGTTATATTTATCAAAAATTAACCAAATTTAATTTAAATTTAACTATCTTTTTGTTTTATATTTCGGTATCCAAACATATAGAACAAAATCGAATTCGAATCAAGATTCTAAAATATATGAACAGATTTTATATTTCTAAATTTAAAACCCAAAACTCCATAAAACTTGAGCGAGCGGATACGGAAGGTTTATGCCTTTATAAATTATAACATATTGCAAACTATTATTCTTATAATTTCTTAATAGGATACATAATAATGAGAGGATTTTTAAAAGTTTTTGATAAATAAATACCTGGATAATAGTGGGATGGTCTTGACGAGTGAACTTGTCCGTCCACAAATCGAATAGTCCACGAAATTGATCGCATGTGATCAACTCAGTTTTAACTTTACCACTATCAACCACATGTTCGACTCTACTCTTCATATCTTCGTACATCATCTGGTCCACGGCACAATAATTACATATGCACTTTTGGTAGTATATATACTATATAATTTAATATTTATATCTCACATAATTTTGTAGAATACATTTTGTCCTTTTTATCTTGAAGATATACATATTATCGGATTGACAATATGTTGGTTACGTATATACACATATGTACAACTGAAATTTAAAATTATTCTTTTTAATTAATTGAATTTATAAAGAAAAATTTCGATACTTGGTAACCAAACAAACTCCTATAGTTATAGCATTTAGGTAACGTATACAAGTCTAGGTGAAGAGCATTTAAGTAACTATTATACAACTCCTATCTTTCAGAAGAAAGTAATTAGGTAACGACTGTGAGCTAAATCTTTATCGTTTAGGAGAAATCTTGGGATCACAAACACTAAAATAAGGACAAAAACGGCCATTATCGTCGACCAGATGTGATAAGGCCCTTAAGGCTGTGAAGGATTGACTCTTCAGCACAAGTTGCACAACTAGGGACAAACAAAACACAATGATCCGAAAATTCAAATCAAACCCGATTAAAAAAATTCGAAAAAGTGGTACCAAATTTGGAATCAGTTTAGTAAATGTGAATGTTATATGAATTTTAAATTTATATAAATATAAGTGATAATTAATATAATTTATACACGTTTGTTTAATTATAATTAATATGATATAAATATTTGATAATAATATTATTAATGCTAAATTGAATATATAATTTTAAAAAAATTATCAATTAATGGTTGTGTTTACACAACGAGCAAATTATACTAATAATATACTGTAAATGATACACAAAAAAGTAAATAAATGTAACAATATGATCTTGGCGTTTTAATCATTATTATTTAACTAGGAGAGAATCCGCGCAAATGCGCGGATTTTGTTTTATTATAAATATTTAATATATTTTTGATATTTATTCTGAATACTAATATGTTTTATAAGTTTTTATTATCAATTTTTCATGATTTTTTAATTTTTATTTTCTTCAACTTTTTATCTTGCTTTTATTTTTTATGCGTTATTTAAAATATATGTATTTGTTGTTTTTACATTTTGCGTTATCCAGTCTTAATATTATAATAATATTTTAAATTTTTATTTATTATAATGAATTTGTTAAATTTCTTATTTGTATATTTAAATTATTTATTTGTTTCTATTCCTAATAATTACTAATTCTATTATTTATTAAATATTTTTGTTATAATTTTATTTTAAACTTTTTATTATTTTATATTTATTTTCAGTTTTATAATTTTGTATTTCCACTTATATTAAGATTTAATTATATTTGTTTATTCATTATATAAAATATAAAAGATGTATTTAAATCTTATAATATATAATATTTATTTATTTATGAAACTTTATATTAAATTTTATTTTCAAATTAATTTATATTTATGTTTTAATGATTTTAACTAATTATATTTAAATTAAATGATTTTAATTATTTGATTTTAGATTTATTTGAACAATAATGATTTGGAAAATTAATTAATGAGTTGGACCAATTAAGAGGGGGCTGATGTGGCAGCTTGAGAGATCCCCCTCTTCATCTTTTATATATAGGATTGTTAGTACGAGAACTAAGAAATATTTTGATCTACGTCTGCGATTTTGCTGAATTCAAGATAAAGAAAATAATAACACTAAATCTAACTATAAGTGATTAATAAAAAATACACACCTTAAGATTATCAGCTTCGTCGTTCCAAGAATGTGATTTTGATGAAAAATAGACTTGAGGAGATCGATCTTGAATATTGCTATTCTTGCAATAGGGCAGCCAATGCTTAGAGAACTCGGCAGCTTCCATCAAAGCAAACAAGGTCAACGACGATCCTCCATCGTCCGATACATAGACCGAGATCTTCTCGGACGGATAATCGTAGGCCATCGCAGATAGGGCAGTGTTGACCACCATCATCGGAGGCTCCTTGTAAGGATCAGCCGTGCATATAAACACATCCAACTTCGGAAAGTCCTCCTTCGGTTTAGCTGCATATATCTCAGGGTGCTCGGACCGATGAACCGGGTTAAACCGGAGGGAAGCTGAGGTGGCCCACATGAAAGCGAGAATGACATCGGAGAGGAGAAGAAGAGATGTTATTAGGGTTGTGTCTGCTGTGAGAAGTGAGTTTACATGATGGTACATGAGGGCTACGATACCACATGTGTGAATTACGGCGTATATTCTGTATGGAATGGTGCGCCGGCACGGATGGCACGTGTGGAGGGTTGTGCCGCCGACCGACTGTTTTATATGAGCCTCCATCGTTTTACTCTCTTTTGTTTTTGTGTTAATAGACGCAGATAGTTTTGGAGAAGATTGGCAAGTAGAACATAGCTCACCACTAATATATTATTGATATTTATAGGCGAGTTTTCAATGGGAAAAAAGGATAGATTTCCCTGTATATTGGAAAAAAGGAGAAAATATCATATGGATGATTCGATGAAGATATTGTTTGTGAGAGCTATGACATCATTATGAAAGAGATGATGAAATAATTAATACAAAGAATAAATAACGCCAATACTTCATTATTTCTTTTTTTAAACACCTAGCGATAGTTTGTCCATTTTCACCACGTCCCGTATACTTGCATATATATATATATATATATATATATATATACTTAGATATTAACGAAATAAAATATTTGTTTGATACATATAATATGATTAATCTACAGTTTTCATTAATCTCATGTAGTTATTAGTTAATATTTTTTTTCAGGTAATTTTTTACAAAACATAAAAAATAAACTTTGAAAAGGTCCAAAACATCTTATATGTTCAAGTTACATCTCTTTATCCTTTTTCAATTTAATACTTTTTGATTATGCTTTGGGATTTTATAAAATATTAGATGAAATGATTTGTTAATTTATTTATTTTGTAAATTTGATCAAACCAAAAGAAGCTATTAAGATTAGCTTAATTTATTTTGAAGATTTTAATTGTATAGATTTAAAAGGCTTTAATTTAAAACATTATAAAAATTGTATTAAGAAATCAAAGGAAGAAGCCTCTTGGGACGTTGGGCCGGCGGGAGCTGGACGCTTTCTGGCAGCACACGCGCACGGGATAAAGGAGTGCTCGAACTGGTTTGGGAGAGAAAATGAGAACACGCCTGTGGGCAGGGGCGGACAGAGGTTACGACCTATGAGGTCACATACTCCCAACTAATTTTTTTATTTTATTTAAGTACATACAAGTAGGGGTGTCAAAATAGATAAACCAATCCAAACCAACCCATATCCAAATAGTTTTAAGTTTATATGGATTATGGATTAACCCAATCCATTTCATAAATGGATTAAGTCAATCCATAACCTATTTATTTTAATGGATTAATGGTTTTAATGGTTAATCCATTTAATAATATTTTATAATTTAATTAATTATTAGTTTAGATTATTATGTATTGTAATAAATTAATTAAATAATAGTTAATCTATAAATAAAATAAGATTGTTGGTTGGATCACTATGGAAAATGCGATTTTACGGTTTTGCTGGGAAATGCGATTTTACGGTTTTGGTGGAAAAAAACTATTTTATGATTTTGGCGGAAAAACACGATTTTACGGTTTTGGCGGAAAAACGCGATTTTACAATTTGGCGGGAAAACACGATGTTACGGTTTTGGCGGGAAAACATGATCTTACGGTTTTGACGGGAAAACACGTTTTATGGTTTTGGCGAGAAAACACGTTTTTACGGTTTTGACGGGAACATTCAACTTAACAGTTTTGGCGGGAAAACACAATTTTCCAGTTTTTGTGGGAAAACACGTTTTTACGGTTTGAGTGGGAAAACACGTTTTTACGGTTTGAGTGGGAAAACACGTTTTTACGGTTTTGGCAAGAAATTTTGACTTTACGATTTTGATGGAAAACACGTTTTTACGGTTTGGCGGGAAAATACGTTTTGCGGTTTTGACGGGAAAATACGTTTTGCGGTTTTGACAGGAAAACACGTTTTTACGGTTTTGACAGGAAAACACGTTTTTACGGTTTTGACGGAAAATTTTGACTTTATGGTTTTGATGGAAAACACGATTTTACGGTTTTGGCGGGAAAACACATTTTTACGATTTTGGCGGGAAACTTTGACTTTACGGTTTTGAAGGAAAACACGGTTTTACTGTTTTGGCGGGAAAACACGTTTTTGCGGTTTTGGCGGGAAAACATGTTTTTACGGTTTTGGCGGGAAAACACATTTTTACGGTTTTGACGGAAAACACAATTTTATGGTTTTGGCGGGAAAACACAATTTTTATGGTTTTGGCGAGAAAATACATTTTACGGTTTTGGCGGGAAAACTCGACTTTACGATTTTGGCGGGAAACTCGACTTTACAGTTTTGGCGAAAAACACGATTTTACGGTTTTGGCAGGAAAACACGTTTTTAAGGTTTGGTGGAAAAACATGATTTTTACGTTTTGGCGGGAAAACATAATTTTTAATGTATTGTAGTTTTGATAAAAAAAATATGATTTTGTGTTTTGAAGAGAAAAGTTAACTCAATGAGAAAATCAAATTGTGAGATGAGAAAAAAATATGTTTGATTTGGTTTAGTGAAATTGGTATATAATTTGTCTTGGTTATTTTTGGTTTTTACATTTAATTTAAATTTATGTTGGTTATAAATTTTTGTTGGTTTGGATATGGATAACTCATTATCCATTTGAATCCAAACCATTTTCAACCCGACTCATTAAACCCATTTACCCATTTTATCCAATAATCCATTTATACCCAATATTTGTATCCATTAGAATCCATGGTTTGGATTGGTTTGGGTTGATCCATTTACTTTGACCCATTATGACACCCCTAACTACAAGAAAACATGTAATATTCCAACGGATGTTTTCAACAATCGTATTTTGTTGGAAATTTCCAATAAATATCCCATAAAATTTTGTATGATGTTCTATTTGTTGGAAATTTATTGCAAATTTCCGACGATTTTAGTTATGGCAACTACGAAGTATAATTCATAGGAATGTCGTTGGTATTTTCCAACAAATATTATATCTTTGGAAATTAGCAATAATTTTAAGTTGTTGGAAATTATTAATATTCCTCACAATTTTGCTACCAAAAAATATGTTGGAAAATTACAAAAAAAAAGAAAAAAATAGCTACTTTAACTAATATTCTATACATTTATTATATATTTATTTTTCACGATTTATATACCGGTTAATTCAGATTTCATAAGAATGTCCCCAACTAGTTTAAATTTTAGAATAGTACTCCCGATTAAAAGTATTTCTAGATCTGCCATTGCCTGTGGATGCAAACACCTTTTGCTTATGGAGATAGTTATCACATTTAGAGTTCTACCATTCAAATAATGAATGGCATCGTACGGTAATCTACCAATATCAGTATATGCCCTTACAAAAAAATAAAAGGCATGTTAAAAAAAAAAAAAAGAAGGTAATCTGGACTGGAGTAGAAGATACGATAAAGGTATCGTACGTACGTAGTGAATGGAAGGGCTTGCTTCACAATACTATCAGCAACTTCAATCCATATCTTTAACTATCACTATAAGAAAAGAAAAATCTGGTGTTTTCATCCATTTCTTTATATCATCTTTTTGAACAGCCATCATATTAAAATAAAAAAGTTTGATCACAGAGGATCAGTTACAGTCCTGGATAATGCCGATCGTAAAGCAGCAGTAGCAAGTTTATCTGCCTCGACATTTTCATCTCTAGAGATAAAAGAGAAGGACAGAACTAAAAAAATGTGATATTTTTTCGATGTCATGAAGGATTCCGATGAGCTCCTTCTTCTGTTGCTTTGTGTTTATGATTCTAATGAGTTCCTTTGCATCATCTAAATTCTAAATTTAGCACAAAACACACCAAAAATAAGAAATAAATAAATACAAATGTGTTTGTGAAAATATATATGGAAGTGTATCTTTCTTCAAATTAGTAAATTTTGCTGAATCAAGATACCAAAGTGTATGTTCTACGAAAAGTGAGAGAGAGGAATTTCATCACATTATTATTTCCTGCTTCTAGCTTACCACAGTCCAAACATAATGCTATTGTAAATGAAACTACATAATGCTAGTTCGTGCAGTTACTTGAGGACGAAGTAACCTAACACAACCAGAACAGATGTGAGGATCCCAGCTGATAAACTTACCCTTTTCGGTAATTTTCCGGCATCTTTCCTGAAAACCATAGCTTCATAAACCGGCAAGCAATTCAGCACCGCAAAACTCGCCAACATCAACTCAAGGACGAGTCTTTCTCCCCAAATAAAAAGACCATAAATCCCCCATACAAAGGCAGCGAGATTTACGATCGCGACCGTAGTCATGGGCTAGAACATGTACGAGGAGGGCCCAAAATCAAAGATTTCTTTCTCATACCTCTTCCTCTGTTCATCATTGTCATTGGCTTTGCTGGTGACGTTGAATCCATGAGTAGAAACTAGAAAATAAAGATATTACAAATGTCAAGAGACAACTACTATTGTCTTAAAAGACCTATCTTAGGCAATCTATTATGACATATTTTATCTTACCTTGGATCCCCAATTGGTGTTGTGCTCGTAGTTACATCCTGCTACATTATGTGCCAATGCCAAAATATCTTTCGCCTCGATGGATTTATCCGCAATCCGATTAGGATTAAGTTCATCGATCTCAGCCAAAATCAAATTCGATGGAGGCCCATAGAAAACCCGTCGATTGAAGAAACATCCTGTTCCCACGTGATTCGGGCCCATAAGCCCATCAAACCCAATCATATTGATTTCGAAGAGACGTTTGTACTCGCATGCATAGATATCATTCTTGCTTACTCCTTGAAACTTTTGAGGAAACTGCACGTAACCTAAACCGGATTTGATTTTATGATCAGTTAAATAGCACAGGGCACGAACCGGTGTTGTAGGATCGTTGGAGTACATGTCACAGTCTAGTGTTAGAATGACCGGTGAATTCGTCATCACCCCAGACACTCGTAGCTACAATGAAACGAGAACATTCAATTAACTAATCAAAATGGTAGCTAGTTAACCAGTTACAGGTAGGGTTTAGGTTATACCAAGGTGTTAAGAGCACCGGCTTTGAAATGATGTGGTGAAACTTTACTCTTCTCTCTTGATACATAGATTAGGTTTGGCATTGTGTATTTTCCAGTATGGTCATGTTTGTCTCGCTATTTTGCAACAACTGCTCTCAGAATAATTAAATTTAGTTTTGTTAAATAATGTGTTGTTTTAGAGAATTTCTCTATAAAATAATTGCACAAAATATTTAGGTTCAAAGATCTGAATTAAACCCAATCTAAAATTGACAAAATACTCGAACAAACCTTAAACACTTATTTTCGAAGAACTGAACTTGAATCCGAACCCGAACCCGAACTAAACTAAAAACTAAATGGGTATTCGAAATACAGCTATATATATATCAAAATATTAATTATATTTAGAATTAAAATATTAAAATATTCAAAATCAAAATATAAATATGAAGTTTTCAATTATTTTAAAATTAAAATAATTGAAATATTCAAAAACTACTGAAATATTTTAAAACTTAGTTATAATTGTTAAAATTTAAACAAATTTAACTAATTTTGTTTTGTTTTTTATATTTTGGGTATTTGAATTTGAATGGAACTGAATCGAACTCTAACCGAAATTCTAAAATAATTGAATGAGTTAAAATTTTGAATTCGAAATCTTGAAATCTCTAAACGGATATTCAATAACATATTGCAAACCATTATTCTTATAATTTCTTAAAATGGATTTTTATATGATATATAATAATGAGATAGGAATTTTAAAAGTTTTTGATAAAATAAATACCTGAATAATAGTGGCATGGTCTTGACGAGTGAACTCGTCGGTCCACAAATCGAATACTCCACGAAATTGATCCCATGTGATAAACTCAGTCTCAACTTTTCCACTATCAACCACAAGTTTTACTCTACTCTTCATATCTTCGTACATGATCTGTTCCACTACACAATAATTACATACACTACAAGAAATTGTCCAAATAGCTACGGATAAAAATCCGTGGCTATTTCAGATATAGCCACGGATAGCTACGGAAAAAAACCATTGTTATCGGTTTATGGGTATCGGCTTTTCGTGGCTATTCGTAGCCACGCTTCCACGGATAGCCACGAACAAAATCGTAACTAATATTGCCTCGAATGGCCACGAATATAGTCGTGGCTGTAGCCACGATTTGTCCACGACATATTTCGTGGCTCTAGCCATGGATAGCCATGAACAATTCATGGCTAATATAGAGACGAATGGCCACAAATTTTGTTGTGGCTATAGCCACTAATTGTCCACGATTTGATTCGTGGCTATAGCCACGA
Source organism: Orychophragmus violaceus (assembly GCA_030180135.1). NCBI lineage: Eukaryota > Viridiplantae > Streptophyta > Magnoliopsida > Brassicales > Brassicaceae > Orychophragmus > Orychophragmus violaceus. The sequence goes on along the minus strand of CM058233.1, from coordinate 101,491,064 downwards.
ATTGTCCACTATTTGATTCGTGGCTTTAGCCACGAATAGCCACGATAGAATTTGTGGCTGTAGCCACGAATAGCAACGATCTAAGTCGTGGCCATTATATTATATCCACGACTTATATTCGCAGCCATCCGTGGCTAACTGTATTTCGATTATAAAAAAAATCTGATTTAAATCCTACACTATTCAAATGCTAATATTATAGATTTGATAATGCAAATTATCAACCTAAACTAACAATCATACAAAACACATTATATTAAATTGCAAAGAGTTTAAAACAACAATGTTCTAGTACTATCAAAGTCTACACTACACATGCCATTTACATACTAACCAACAACCAAAAGGGACTAATACCAACAACCCAAAGGGACATTAACCAAGATCATTAATCTGCTGGTTGGACTTGGTTGGACTCGGAATGCAGTTCCACCACACAATAATTACATATGCAATTTTGGTAGTATCTTATTTAATATTTATGCCTCGTGTATAATTTTGTAGATATGCATTTTTTCCTTTTATCTTTAAGATGCATATATATTATTATCGGAATGATAATATTTTGGTTATGTATATACAAAAAAATCTCTATAAATTAATAATAGTAGAACTTTAATAATTTATTATTTTATAAGTTATTAATTAATTTATCGTTAAACTAATAATTATTAATTTAATGGGATAGTTTTTCATTATATAAACTTTTCGAAAGTTTTCATTTATATTGAAGATGCATATATGCAAAGAGATCATGCGATATGTACTCCAAAAAGATTTGCAATCATGGTTTGAAGAATTCGTTTATAACTTTTTGATATAAAATGAAATGATAACACTAGAAATTGATGATGTAATCAAAAACTAGAGATAAGTTCCAACGAAGTTCCAACGAAGTTCCATCTTTTAGAAAGAAACAAACAACACAAAAATAATATTTTACCAAATTAAATTAGATATGTATGCTTAAATTTTATAATTATTAATTTATAGTAATGTGTTGTGATCCTATACAGTAAAAACTCTACAAATTAATACAGTTAGAACCAAGATATTTATTAATTTTAAAAAAAAAATATCGAAAATATAAACATCTATGATCCATGACCCTATTTTTTACCCAAAATAATCAAAAATATTCATAATCAACAAGTCATTAACAAAAAAAGATCCATAATTTAGTGTTAATTACATAACATAAACATAAATTCAATAGATCTAAAAATATTTTCATATGATTTTTTATGTTGATGTTGAAACCATGGATAATCCTTTTACTATATCTTATATAAGTTTGGTTCTTTGGTTCTTCGGTTCTTGATTTCGCTTATCTGTTTGGTTCTGATTCTTACCTGATATCAACGGTTCCTCAATTCATGCAATGGATAATATAGGTAGAATCAAATAAAAATTTTTGATTCTGGTTATCAGTTCTTCGGTTCTGATTTTTCGGTTCCAGTTTTTATGCATAGATCTAGTATGTATGTCTAGTCTCTTCATGTTGTTTTCTCAACCAGTTTCCATTTGCTTTTTGTCAAACAGTCTCTAAACTGAAATTTAAAATTACTTTCTTTTTAATTTATTGAATTGATAAAGAAATGATCGATACTTGGTAACCAAACAAACTCCAATAGTTATAGCATTTAGGTAAGGTAACTAATACAAGTCTAGGTGAAGAGCATTTGGTGAGCATTTAGGTAACTATAATACAATTCCCATCATTTAGAAGAAAGTAATTAAGTGAGGACTGTGAGTCCAAATCTTATCGTTTAGGATAAATCATGGATGTTCACAAAGGTGATGTCACAGTCACCCAAAATATTGGGATCATACAAATTAAAATAAGGTCATTTTTAAACTGGATGTTATTCTATAACACAAAGTAATTAAACTGAATTACAATTTTTACATTCGATGAAGATTGCTAATTCAATAGACAAGGTAGATTATTACTTTTTTCCTTTTACTTATTCGTTTTATTATTGAAGTTTTATTTTATTTTATTATTATATTGTTTTACATTTTAATGTAGGATTTACTTAAATTTCTCAGTTTTATTCCTACTCAGCTTAATAATAAGTATGAATATATTATATTAATGAAAGGTAAACATAAAATTTAACTGTGTTCTTAACAAAACTTTAAACGACACATAATGTAAAACATAGAAAGTAATTAAGTGTAACAGGATGGTCTTGACGTTTTTAATCATTAATATTTAATTGTTAGTACGAGAACTAAGAATTATTTTGATCTACGTCTGCGCATTTGTTAAAATCAAGATAAAGAATAATAACACTAAATCTAACTATAAGTGATTAGTAAATAATACATACCTTAAGATTATCAGCTTCATCGTTCCAAGTATGTGATTTTGATGAAAAATAGACTTGAGGAGATCGATCTTGAATATTGTTATTCTTGCAATAGGGCAGCCAATGCTTAGAGCACCCACAACGGTGAGACGCTTGTGGGTGTCTTAATTTCTTTTTTTTATTATTATTATTTTTTTTTTTTTACAGATTTAAAAAAAAAAAATTAAAAAAAATGAGGAATCACGTCGCGACACGTGGCGAAATCGGCTAAGGAACGGTCTCTTAAACAAGAGACTTTGTATACGGTTTTTAAAAAAAAAAATTGGTTCCCACGTGAGACCCACATTATTTTAATAATTTTTTTTAAGATACTGGTCTTAAGAGACCCTTGTTGGACCTGCTCTTAGAAAACTTGGCAGCTTCCATCAAAGCAAACAAGGTCAACGACGATCCTCCATCGTCCGATACATAGACCGAGATCTTATCCGACGGATAATCGTAGGCCATCGCAGATAAAGCAGTGTTGACCACCATCATTGGAGGCTCCTTGTAAGGATCAGCCGTGCATATAAACACATCCAACTTCGGAAAGTCTTCATTCGGTTTAGCTGCGTATATCTCAGGGTACTCGGACCGATGAATCGGGTTAAACCGGGTGGAAGCTGTCGTGGCCCACATGAAAGCGAGAATGACATCGGATAAAAGAAGAAGGGATGTTATTAGGGTTGTGTCTGCTGTGAGAAGTGAGTTTACATGATGGTACATGAAGGCTACGATACCACACGTGTGAGCTATGGCATATATTCTGTATGGAATGGTGCGCCGGCACGGATGACACGTGTGGAGGGTTGTGCCGCCGACCGAATGTTTTACACGAGCCTCCATCGTTTTACTCTTTTTGTGTGTGTTAACAGACGCAAGTAGTTTTGGAGAAGATTGGTTAGTAGAACAAAGCTCACCACTAGTATATTATTGATATTTATAGGCGACTTTAGAAAAAGAAATATACCATAGAGATTAGATAGAGGAAAAATATGAGAACAATAATACTATTGCATAAGTATTACTATTTGTAGTAAGATTTGGCGTCATGTATTGTATCCACATTTTACCAAAAAAAAAAAAAAAAAAAAAAATGTATTGTATAAAATGTATTGTATCCACGTGACCGCAATTTTTTTTTAACACTCATTTTATTATATAATACAAACCAAAATACCATTTTGGTATCCACACATATTACACATAATTATCAAAACTCAGATTTGGTAGATAAACGAAATACACACAACATATCGAAATTAAGATTTACAGGGAACATAAACCCCACACTGAGCATACAAATGGGATATTAAGGCCAATAATGTTAACTCTCGACGAAACCGGAAGAGTCGGAGAAGAACAGGAAGACCAAACTTCAAGGTTCACAAGTCAATGCCGAGGGGATCTGCTAGCGCAGGAAGAGATCCAAAGATAGAGAAAACCACAAAGAAGAACCCAGACTATAACGATTATCCCGAACTTAATAAGCATAGAGCGAGAATCTAATTCCTAGCCGCCTAATCTTCTTCCGAAAGAGTCTAAATCTAGAACTTTGCATCTTCAGTAGAGGCTTCCTTACAAGAACTGATTATAAAGACACGGGAGAAAATCTATTATTCTTCTAAACTAAAGGTCGGCGGAAGGTTAAAGGTTTTAAAGATTCACCAAACAAGGGATGGGATAACCAGATTCTATCTTAGAGACGACAAAGGACGAGACCGGCACTTTTCCGAGCTAGTCAAAAGAAACTTCATGACCCTAATTTACCCGCATAGTAAAGCCGCACCACGGCCAAGAGAAAGAGAGGAGAGAGAGGGTTCTTAAACACAAACCCCAAACCACCAGATTAAAAGAAGGAACTCACGTGAAGACATAACCACATAACCGACGAACCGAAAGTGAAACCATCGGAGTAAACCGAAAGATTCAACGCATAGACGAAGGACGGGAAGACCGCAGCCCCATAGAAAACCACCGGCTCAACCGGGCAACGCAACGCCACGACTCCGCAACCATCTATCTACGCCAATCCAAAACATGTCACACCCACACAAGAGATAATTTCTTCACCGTTGAGGAGAGGAGCTAAGCCAAATATGAACTAGGACAAAGCCAGAGAGACAAGACAACAAAATACATAATAAAACCGTGGACGAAGATTGGTCAACCGAAAGACGGATCGCCGAAGAACACCTCACACACCGGAAAACTCATTAACTGTCACCTCACTCACCAGCTTGACACCAATACCAGCCACAAAACCCATCGAAGCAGTGAGGAAGATAACACTGAGCCACCGTCGTTATGGAAGGTCATGGAACCAGCCACGACTCCGACCAAGAGAACCGCAAGATCGGCCAGATCTCGTGCCGGAAACATCTAAAAGGAAGAGAAGAAAGGACGGGACGGTGCCGGTGCTAACGGAGCCACCGCACACCGTCCAAAACCAAGATCGAAAGAGCTACTGTAGTGTCGGCAAGAAGTGTCGGCAAAGAGAAAGAGAGGAGAGAGAGTGAGATAAAATAATGAAGTCTCTCGTGACCGCAATTTAATGTCGAATTATACCAATTCCACGTGTCTTCTCACTATTGCGCTTAAATAATACCGACAAACAGAATCTAGTGTGTCCACGTACGTAATGGGACCACGACGGACGGTAAACTTTTACTTTTCTGTCCTTTAAGCTAATTACAACACATTTTGTTTATAATAACAATAATACCGCTCTCTCTCTCTCTACTTCCTCTCTCCTATCTTCTATTTCTAGAACTTTACCGTCTTTAATCTGCCGTCGTTTCTGACCATCGGCGCTGGCTTTGCCTCGTCGATGATTCGAATTACTTTTATTGTGTGTCGGCTGCGGTTTAACCCGCCAATAAAACTCTGGCTCCCGTTTTTTTTGTATTTAAGTGGAGGCCGACTTTTGTTTCCAGCTTCTTCGTCGGACTAGGTAGTTGTTCCGGACAGATTTTCTATCCATTTAATTTTCGATCTATCATCCAGTGGTGGTTTATCCTTCTCGAAAACCAGTCGCGGTTCTACTCGAGTTGATTGAGCCGTTTGGGCCACTCCATCCGTTTGGGCTTTACTCTTTGTATTCGTTTTATTGCACTGATGTAAAAGCTGGCCTTTTAGGCCCTTAAATGAAATCCAAAACGACAAAAAAATTGTTAATACATCACTTCTTTGCAATCAATAGTTGCTAATTAGTGTTCAAAAAGTGTTAGATGCTAAGTAAACGATGACCCAATGCCTAACGATTATAACGTCTAATCGAGGTCTAAGCAATTTTAAATGGTTTAAACGTTTATAAAATCACTATATATTTTAAATATATTGTACTATATATATATCATAAAATTCAAATATTTCCTAGTCTTAAAAATATATTTAGGACTCAAACTACATTGAAATAACAAAAATAAAATCAGCTAAATTTTCACCACACGATATTTGCTATTAAAATCTGTTAAATTTAAAATATTTTTTATATTGATAACCATTAATTTATGAAGTATAAACTTATAAATTTAGTTATATGTAATAAAATTTTAAAATTACACTGAAACAAACACAAAAATTAAAAATCAAATGATAATTGGTTAAAGATTATGTAGAGCCGCCTAAGACCACCTAGACCAGTCTAAACCCGCCTTGGACCGCCTACAACTGTTTAAATTCACTTAATAATACAAGCACCTAATTCTAATGCATAAGAGAAAATCACATAATCAAATGAACCGACTAAATATATAGTTGCCATGTTGAGTTAATTGGGAGGATCTTTTAATTTCCAAGTGGTAGATTTGTTATAAAACTCATGACTAGTATAACGTCAACCATATAAATCGGGGATTCCTTTTTTTGGTTAAATGCTTTTTATATAAAGCTCAATCTCCAAAAATGGAGTAAGTGTTTCCAAATTATATCGTCATCATGACATAAAATGAAAAAAATACAACAAAAGAAGTAGACAAACATAGAAGGATAATGACCACATATAACTTAAACAAATAAAAGTATTCAAGAAGTCCTCAGATCTTTTTGACAGTGGAGTTGTTAAGTAAGATGAGGCATTGGGCACTGGATCGAACACCCGAGATTGGAACAACAACAAATGCACAATTTTCTATCTCCAGAATGGCTACAGAGGTGTATAGACACCTATCAAATGAGTCTTTGATGACACCCCTTGTGACACAACCATTTAATACAAATAGTGAGCACAAAGGAGTAACGAACTCCATAATGGAGCCAAGATCCTCATAAAGGGGTAGGGTAACAGAATCCTCATAAAGAGGCAAGGTCACGAACTCCCCATAAAGAGGCAAGACCGTATATCGATTTATGTAGCTTACACACATGATATGGTGGTAACATAATACCTGGAGCAGGAGTATAACCCAGAGGCAAGCTCATATATATCTCTTCTTCCAAACCACTTTGTAAAAAAACATTGGTAACGTCCACTTGAGATATACTCCAACCTAGTCTTGCATCCAATCCAAGAATGAGCTTCACACTTGCCAACCTTGCTACAGCATAAAAAAGTATCAAAGTAGTCGACACCCTCTTGTTGAATAAGCCCTTTGCCACAAGGCGTGCTTTATACCTTTCTATAGTACCATCTGCATTGTACTTAATGGTATAAACCCATTTACACCCCCCCCACAATGTTTTTTCCTGGGGGTAGTGATACAATACTCCAAGTCTTGTTCAATTCCATAGCCCCAAGTTCCACATCCATAGCCTTATTCCAATGTGTTGATGCCATGACCTGTTTAAAGGTTTTGGGTTCTGTTTCTATGGAAATTGAAAGGAGATAAGACTGATATGGATCTTTGAACTGAGAATAAGAAAGAACATATGATAAAGGATAGAGAGTGATTATTTGTTTTCCAGAAGAGGTTAGGGAATCAGATAAAGAATCAGAAAGACGAGTAAAAGAACAATGGTAGTCAGCTAAGTACCTTCGAGCATGTGATGTTCGTTTTGGCCGAGCATAATTCAGTAATGAAACAGTTGTCGTATCGGAAGATACAGTCTCATTATGTGTAGATGGAATACTAGTGTGGGATGAAGATGCATTGGATGATGATGATGCATTGGACACAGATGTATGTGAATCAATAATGACAGGAAGGATTCGATAATGGCATGATTGTAATATCCTGTTCCAAGAAATAGTCAACGGGCAGCAGAGAAGTCAACGGAGGGCATTTTCGTAATTTTCAGAAGATGAAGGGCATTTTGGTAATTTTACCAAAATGCGATCTGGAAGTGGAGAAGGGCCAAGTGTTCTTATTTTTGTCAAAAAGAACATTTAGAAGACCAGACGTGGAAGAAACGAAGATTAAACGAGTTTTACGGACTATCGGGAAAGGAAACCGATAGAACCGATACAACTTGTAAAATCCATAACGGGAGCTACGGGTGTCCGTTTGAGGCGATTCAAATTTCTAAATTCATCTAAGATCTTCTAGAATCTGAAAATGAGACTTGGTGGATTTTTAGAAGCAGCTAAAGGATTTTTAAAATATTCAATGTAAAGCCGGTTTTTCCGAGAAACTGATACATCGTTCGGGCAAGAAAGAAGACCCTCTAAAGTCCACCAAAAATTATGAAATTTTGACCGAAGCTACATTAGAAGATGAAGAAAATATGGTTAAAAGGATTGAGCAAGATTTGATGTCTAGATCAAGTTATGAATTTTGAGTTCTTAATGGGTTATTAAGGCTTAAAAATTCAAAATAAATTCCTTGAGGCTTGGGCTTGAGTCAGGGTATTTGGGACAGTTTACCAAGACCATATTGGACCTAAATCCAGCTCAGTATGAAGCATGGGCCACGAAATTTTAGCCCAAGAAATAGAAGCTTCTTAGGTGCATGAATCTCCAAAGATGTGTTGTCATCAATCCAAGGGCTGCATGGAGGAGGCTACAAGTGGATGGTGGATGATCAAATTCATTGTTTGTGGATGGTTTTTGGTGGAGAGGTCGTGGCTTAAGATGGAGAAGAAGTGGTGACAAGTGGAAGGTGGAGATCTCTTCACTTTAGCTATAAAAGGAGGCCTCCACCCCTCACTTTTCTTCACACCAAAAACACTTCTCAACAAGAGTAGTGAAGAAGAGAGAAAGAAGAGAGGGAGAAGGGAGGAAGAAGAAGAAGAAGGAGGCGGCAAGAAGAAGGAAGAGGAGGAGGAGCCGGGAGAAGAAGAAGAAGCCGGAGGGAGGAGAGAAGAAGGAGAAGCCGGAGGGAGGAGAGAAGAAGGAGGATCCGGAGGGGAGAGAGAGGGAGGAGAGAGAGAAAAGGAGGAGAGAGAGAGTGAGAAAAATAGAAGAAAGATGGGGAAAGGAATATTAATACGTCGGAATATTCTAAAGAATATTCTTCGGAAAGGAATTTTTCCGACGTAATAATCTTCCCGATAAACCGGATTTCTTTTATTTAGAAATAGGATAGACGGTTGTAGTAGCCATCATATGAGGGTTATCCGGAGGTTCGGAATCACCAAGGTCAAGTGCGGGTCAAGTTCGAGTTCGTGCATTCGGGAGGTTCGCGGTCCAGTTCGGGGGTCTCGGGATTCATACCGTGTCAGAGCCACCATTTCCGCGTCTATCTCACTGTGAGTCGGCTCACAAACTCATAGATTCATATAAACCATAAATTGATAAACCGTAGTGCTAGGATTGCATACCCGTTACTTAACCTAATTAGTAATCAATAATTAATTGGACGTTAATGATAAACCGGTTAGGATCAGATAAGCACGCTAGGTTTAAAGAATTCAATGGTAAATCAATTGTGTGCCGCTAGGTTGTTAGTATCGATTGGGTGATGCATTCATATAGACCGTTGTTTAGGACCGTATATGCATCTATATATGTATTAAGAACGATAATTAATGAATCTATATACGGGAATTAAGACGACATTAAAATATGGTTGAACCTAAACAAACGTATAGAATATTATAATGGGGTTGGGGTTTAGGTTTAATAGCGGGATTGAGTAATGAATAAAGTTAATTAATAATGAGACGTCGGGGAGTTAGTAAGTTTACTAACTCTAAACCGACGGATCGAAGAGTTAATAAAAGATATCTAGAATGGGTTAAATAAGGAATGTGGTGAGTTGGTAAGCCGTCTACGGGTTAGCAATCCGCTAACCCAAGGTAGCGGATGATAATGGATTAAAAGACTTAGAAACCCTAATAAACCTGCTTGTGTGTGATTGTGTGATTATGTGATTGTGTGATTGATTGTGATTGTGTGATTGTATTGCTGTTATTGTGAGCTTTGTGTGCAGGTTTGTTAGACTGCTCGGTGTTGGGCCGAGCAGTTATTGCGGACACTTACTCCGGTCACGGGACCGGGTAAGTTAGTGGTGCTGACTAGGTACCTTACCTAGTCAGAGCGGTGGTAGCGTAGTGGCTTGCGGAATGGTTGGAGATTTATTATTGATATTGATTGCGTGATCTGTGCTAGAGTCCCAGCGAGTCTGCGTGTTTATATTTCTGCACTAGGACGCTAGGGTGCGTTAGATTCCGCAAGCCTAGGTTTTGTTTACGTTCCGGTACTTCCGACCCGATTGGATCCTCGGGTTTTACCTAACCGGATCATGGTGATTCCGGTTATGGTCTTAACCTATCGGGTGACACCGGTAGGTGTGTGATGCGGAGAATACGGGGTCATGTCCTAGGGCCGAATCACATGGAAACTCTGGCTATCTAGGGGTAGTCCGAGTCACCGCGTATCGATGGACAGAGAACGGTGTCCTACTCGTGAGACCTTGTGTACACGTTTAGGAGTCGTGGGTTAGTTATCATATAGGTGACGATGTAAACCCGTGGAAGTTACCGAGTTCGTAGGGCCCATTGTTGTTTATTCTTTCTTTCGTTGCGCGATAGATAGATCAAGTCCAATCGAGGACATGTGCCGCAGTGCCTTCGATTTCCCTTAATTCACTTTATCTCTGGCATTGATTGTGTATGGTTGGGTTTATCACGACATGGTAGTGCGTGATCGACTATTTTTCCTGCTGATTGTTATTTTGGGTTTTGGGGCGGGAATTTGTAAACTTAGATAGATTAGAAGCCATTAGTGGGGAGCCGATTCACTGGGTGATCTTAGATCGCTCATTATACTCTTTTTGTGTTTTTCAGGCTTAGCAGCGACGGACGCGGGAGGTTCTCAGTGTAGTTTCGGGATGGCTTGTGACGGGATTTGATTCGTGATTTTTGAGTGTTTTTCTCGGTTCGGCGTTATTGTTATTTCGTGTGTTGATTTCTTTGACTTGACGATTGTTTGTGAAAATTCTATTAAACGTTGTACTCAATGTTGATTACTCAGAAATGAAATTGTTTCCCTGATATGAGGTTTAAGTCCGAACCGACACAACTCATCGAAGTAGTGCAAGTGGTACCGCTTGTACTATGGATATGAGGATAGCGGAGTCGGGGATAGATTGGTGCGAGCCTTTTTCTCAAACCGAACTAACTTTGGCTTCGTCCTGTGGCGAACTTTTCCCATTCGACTTGCTCGGGTTCGATCGGTCATGGTCTTGTTTGATTGTTGACCGGTCAGCTCGACGGTCAGCGGAGAATGGGAAAGGGGCGTTACAGAAAGGTGGTATCAGAGCATGGTTCTGCATGGGTTTCGAAACATTTCAGTTTTGAGTGTTTTCCGTGTTTTATCGAGTCAAATGTGTCACACAAGCATCCATTAGGAAACCGAGCCGCGTCCGTTAAACCCGGGGTTGGGATGGGGAGTAGCATTTTTGTATGATTTGAACTAACTTATCTTTACGTTGTGATTGCAGTCGTGCAGCAGTGTGTCCTGGAAGGAGTGGAGATGTGTGTGTGTGCGCGCGGAGCAGTTACAGTTGAGCGTTATGAGTCAGCAGGGACCAGTCAGTCTCGCCGCCAGCAATACCAGAGTACAGGACGTGCAACGAATGTGGAGTGTATGAGTTAATTTACATTGGTATCCCCGAGCAGTAGACCCGCGTCTTCGAGAACCATACCATCCATTGCCCGGACCAGACGACTGTCCGCTCTGTGATCACGAGGGCCATGGAGCACTGACTTGCCCTACCATCATATCAGGTGAGTATACTTTCGGTGGAGAGCCGTACCGAGTATCAGTACCAGAGGACTATCGAGCGGGACCCAGCCGCAGAGATCCCGAGCCCAGTCAGTCGCCCGTTGTGCAGTACCGGTTGTTTCGTTGTCCAGACCCGAGCCAGTGAGGACTTATCAGTTGTGTGGAGATTATGATCATCATGCGTCCGTATGTTACCATGGAGTACGCCCAGCGTCCGTTCCAGTTTGTCAGATGTGTGGCCGCGCAGGTCACAATGCTTATCTCTGTCCGATAGCTGAGCCACAGCATGTTGGAGCACCATCTCGAGACACACACTCGCCACACCCTTCCGGCGCACCTGCCAGCGGATACTTCAGCGAGCCGTTTTGCCAGTGGTGTTGGGCATTTGTGTCTTGCTGGAGGCGTTAGGTTGGGATAGGAGTAGTTAGGCCAGGTAAGTGGGGCACTAACTTCTTTTTGTATTATAGATAGATCGGCGGATAGGCGACTTTGCGTGTCGTCTTTGACTTTTCTGATGTACAGCGGCGTCGTATGGGTTTTTTGATGTGATGACGGTCTTATGTGTGGACTCTGATCATAACCATGTACTGAAAACCTTATTGTGTACGATATATCGTTTTATGTATGTGGTGGATGCAGAGTGTTCCGCTGATCGTTTTGAGTAGCGTAGTACCTATTTGCCGGATTGAGATGGTTATGAAAGCAAGTAGATTACTACGTGAAATTAAATGATGAGCGGAATTGACGACCGTTCATCATGACCGGAACCCGGACCGACGACGCATCCGACTGATCATTAGATTGCGTGATTGTGTGGTGATTGCTTGTTTTTCTCTTCCTGTTGCTTGATTGATTGATTGATTGATTGATTTTCTTGTGCGGTAGATTGCGTAGTGTTAGCATGCGTGGTTTTAGTAGACTGATTGTTTTGGTTTTAGAGATCGTTGGTTTGATAGTTGTTCGGAAGGTTGATTAGGGGTTGATCGCTTTTCTTCGGTTTTGTTAAAAAAAAAGGTAAAGTGTTGATTTTTATTTTTATTTTTATTTTACTTCGAGTTGAGCCGACTTGGGGGACGGTTGTGTTTAACCGATAATTCACGAGGGAGCGGACTTATAGAGTATTGTTATTTAATCACGGGTAACCATCGGGTACGTGATTAAGTAACCATATTTCTATGGGAAAGTGATATCGAGGATAGATCGGGATGAAACTAATTGTTTCAGTGAGTTGTTGTATTGAATGTAGGACGGAATGGCGATGCGATGTGAATCCGAGACCGAACCCGAACCCTAGAAACAAGATGGTGTTACAAGAAGCAGTTTAACCTGAACCTGCAAGTGAGTCAGTGGAGTTTCATCACCAGAGTGGGTATCAGTGATTGAGGAGGGTCGAGGAGTGCATGAGTATGGCGGTTAGTTGGAAGGAAGAAAGTCACTCGAGGCGGTACTCATTAGAAACAAGTTAAGCAATGGGAATGGAGGGCGAGTTATTATTGCGAGATCAAGGAAGCCTGGAGCATTGATCGGCACAGATGAATCCATGAAGCGTGGAGTTCAGTGATCAAGAAATTTCGAGGTGTACATAAGTATGGCGGTTCAGTTGGGAGGAGGAACATCGATATTACCATAATACCGATGGGGAGCGAGAGCAGTAAAGATGAAACAAGTATCGAGAGTGGAGGGAGAGTCGGTGTTGTGCCATTCACGGAGGTCGAAGCAAAGTGGGGAAGTCAAAAGTGTCGATTCAAGACGATCATTAGTTGGCGCAGATAGAATCAGAAACTCGAGTGGAGCAGTTCAGTCAGGATCAGTGATTTCAAGAATCCAGATTAAAGTCAGTGAAGCAATGAGGTGAGGAACCAGGAGTGATCGTGATCCAAGTTCTCAGTGTGGAGTGTTCAAGGCGTCAGTATTTTGGGTTTTTTCAAGACGGTGTTTCAGAGGTCAGTAAATATCGGGAGTCCAGTTCAGTTGGTTCATCGTTCGAGCATCGGAGCAGTGGAATCTGTTCCAGAGTGGCGGCTTACAGAGTTCAGTTTCCGACTCGAAGTTTTTAGTAACGGAGAATTCGGGGACCGAATTCCTGTAAGTGGGGAATAATGTAATATCCTGTTCCAAGAAATAGTCAACGGGCAGCAGAGAAGTCAACGGAGGGCATTTTCGTAATTTTCAGAAGATGAAGGGCATTTTGGTAATTTTACCAAAATGCGATATGGAAGTGGAGAAGGGCCAAGTGTTCTTATTTTTGTCAAAAAGAACATTTAGAAGACCAGACGTGGAAGAAACGAAGATTAAACGAGTTTTACGGACTATCGGGAAAGGAAACCGATAGAACCGATAAAACTTGTAAAATCCATAACGGGAGCTACGGGTGTCGGTTTGAGGCGATTCAAATTTCTAAATTCATCTAAGATCTTCTAGAATCTGAAAATGAGACTTGGTGGATTTTTAGAAGCAGCTAAAGGATTTTTAAAATATTCAATGTAAAGCCGGTTTTTCCGAGAAACTGATACATCGTTCGGGCAAGAAAGAAGACCCTCTAAAGTCCACCAAAAATTATGAAATTTTGACCGAAGCTACATTAGAAGATGAAGAAAATATGGTTAAAAGGATTGAGCAAGATTTGATGTCTAGATCAAGTTATGAATTTTGAGTTCTTAATGGGTTATTAAGGCTTAAAAATTCAAAATAAATTCCTTGAGGCTTGGGCTTGAGTCAGGGTATTTGGGACAGTTTACCAAGACCATATTGGACCTAAATCCAGCTCAGTATGAAGCATGGGCCACGAAATTTTAGCCCAAGAAATAGAAGCTTCTTAGGTGCATGAATCTCCAAAGATGTGTTGTCATCAATCCAAGGGCTGCATGGAGGAGGCTACAAGTGGATGGTGGATGATCAAATTCATTGTTTGTGGATGGTTTTTGGTGGAGAGGTCGTGGCTTAAGATGGAGAAGAAGAGGTGACAAGTGGAAGGTGGAGATCTCTTCACTTTAGCTATAAAAGGAGGCCTCCACCCCTCACTTTTCTTCACACCAAAAACACTTCTCAACAAGAGTAGTGAAGAAGAGAGAAAGAAGAGAGGGAGAAGGGAGGAAGAAGAAGAAGAAGGAGGCGGCAAGAAGAAGGAAGAGGAGGAGGAGCCGGGAGAAGAAGAAGAAGCCGGAGGGAGGAGAGAAGAAGGAGAAGCCGGAGGGAGGAGAGAAGAAGGAGGATCCGGAGGGGAGAGAGAGGGAGGAGAGAGAGAAAAGGAGGAGAGAGAGAGTGAGAAAAATAGAAGAAAGATGGGGAAAGGAATATTAATACGTCAGAATATTCTAAAGAATATTCTTCGGAAAGGAATTTTTCCGACGTAATAATCTTCCCGATAAACCGGATTTCTTTTATTTAGAAATAGGATAGACGGTTGTAGTAGCCATCATATGAGGGTTATCCGGAGGTTCGGAATCACCAAGGTCAAGTGCGGGTCAAGTTCGAGTTCGTGCATTCGGGAGGTTCGCGGTCCAGTTCGGGGGTCTCGGGATTCATACCGTGTCAGAGCCGCCATTTCCGCGTCTATCTCACTGTGAGTCGGCTCACAAACTCATAGATTCATATAAACCATAAATTGATAAACCGTAGTGCTAGGATTGCATACCCGTTACTTAACCTAATTAGTAATCAATAATTAATTGGACGTTAATGATAAACCGGTTAGGATCAGATAAGCACGCTAGGTTTAAAGAATTCAATGGTAAATCAATTGTGTGCCGCTAGGTTGTTAGTATCGATTGGGTGATGCATTCATATAGACCGTTGTTTAGGACCGTATATGCATCTATATATGTATTAAGAACGATAATTAATGAATCTATATACGGGAATTAAGACGACATTAAAATATGGTTGAACCTAAACAAACGTATAGAATATTATAATGGGGTTGGGGTTTAGGTTTAATAGCGGGATTGAGTAATGAATAAAGTTAATTAATAATGAGACGTCGGGGAGTTAGTAAGTTTACTAACTCTAAACCGACGGATCGAAGAGTTAATAAAAGATATCTAGAATGGGTTAAATAAGGAATGTGGTGAGTTGGTAAGCCGTCTACGGGTTAGCAATCCGCTAACCCAAGGTAGCGGATGATAATGGATTAAAAGACTTAGAAACCCTAATAAACCTGCTTGTGTGTGATTGTGTGATTATGTGATTGTGTGATTGATTGTGATTGTGTGATTGTATTGCTGTTATTGTGAGCTTTGTGTGCAGGTTTGTTAGACTGCTCGGTGTTGGGCCGAGCAGTTATTGCGGACACTTACTCCGGTCACGGGACCGGGTAAGTTAGTGGTGCTGACTAGGTACCTTACCTAGTCAGAGCGGTGGTAGCGTAGTGGCTTGCGGAATGGTTGGAGATTTATTATTGATATTGATTGTGTGATCTGTGCTAGAGTCCCAGCGAGTCTGCGTGTTTATATTTCTGCACTAGGACGCTAGGGTGCGTTAGATTCCGCAAGCCTAGGTTTTGTTTACGTTCCGGTACTTCCGACCCGATTGGATCCTCGGGTTTTACCTAACCGGATCATGGTGATTCCGGTTATGGTCTTAACCTATCGGGTGACACCGGTAGGTGTGTGATGCGGAGAATACGGGGTCATGTCCTAGGGCCGAATCACATGGAAACTCTGGCTATCTAGGGGTAGTCCGAGTCACCGCGTATCGATGGACAGAGAACGGTGTCCTACTCGTGGGACCTTGTGTACACGTTTAGGAGTCGTGGGTTAGTTATCATATAGGTGACGATGTAAACCCGTGGAAGTTACCGAGTTCGTAGGGCCCATTGTTGTTTATTCTTTCTTTCGTTGCGCGATAGATAGATCAAGTCCAATCGAGGACATGTGCCGCAGTGCCTTGATTTCCCTTAATTCACTTTATCTCTGGCATTGATTGTGTATGGTTGGGTTTATCACGACATGGTAGTGCGTGATCGACTATTTTTCCTGCTGATTGTTATTTTGGGTTTTGGGGCGGGAATTTGTAAACTTAGATAGATTAGAAGCCATTAGTGGGGAGCCGATTCACTGGGTGATCTTAGATCGCTCATTATACTCTTTTGTGTTTTTCAGGCTTAGCAGCGACGGACGCGGGAGGTTCTCAGTGTAGTTTCGGGATGGCTTGTGACGGGATTTGATTCGTGATTTTTGAGTGTTTTTCTCGGTTCGGCGTTATTGTTATTTCGTGTGTTGATTTCTTTGACTTGACGATTGTTTGTGAAAATTCTATTAAACGTTGTACTCAATGTTGATTACTCAGAAATGAAATTGTTTCCCTGATATGAGGTTTAAGTCCGAACCGACACAACTCATCGAAGTAGTGCAAGTGGTACCGCTTGTACTATGGATATGAGGATAGCGGAGTCGAGGATAGATTGGTGCGAGCCTTTTTCTCAAACCGAACTAACTTTGGCTTCGTCCTGTGGCGAACTTTTCCCATTCGACTTGCTCGGTTTCGATCGGTCATGGTCTTGTTTGATTGTTGACCGGTCAGCTCGACGGTCAGCGGAGAATGGGAAATGGGCGTTACAATGATGGTAGAACTAAACATGTCATCGATGATGATGACAAATGAGGATGAATTTTAAAAGGAAATATAGATTTATGAAACACAACATTACGAGAGACTGAAACCAAATTTGTGTTCAAATGTAATATTTTGTAACCTTTATAACTTGTTGAATAGCCTAAGAAGACATATTTATCAGCACGAGGACTAAACTTATGTATATCTTTTGCTAAAGTTGAAACATAGAACAAACATTCAAATAATTTCAACACTAAGTAATCAGGTTTTTTTTTTTGCAAAAGTAACTCATATGGTATCGCATTATTAAAAACAGAGATGTAGTTCTTTTAATCAAAAAACAGTTGTAAGAATGCAATCACTCCGGTATGCTAAAGGAATATCAGACTAAAATAGTAAGGATCTAGCCACATTAAAAAAATGTTGATGTTTCCATTCTACCCCAGTTTTGTTGGGGGGGGGGGGGGTATAAGAACAAGAAAACTGATGAAAAAGCCATGAGAATGAATAATGTCAGTGAAAGCAAGTTCTGGTGCATTGTCAATTCGAACAGCTTTAATCATACAATTATATTGAACTTGGTAAAACAAGCTGATGCTTCACTTTTATTTCTCATCAAGAATATCCATGTTACACGGTGTGATCATCAACATCTGTGAGAAAGTATTTATAACCTTCAACATACTCTATTGAAAATGGACCCCAAATATTTAAGTGAACGAGATCAAAAGGAGAAGATGATATATTATTATGAGACTCAAACCATAAACGTTTTTTTTTTTAGAAAGTGGGCAGAGAGTACAATGTAAAGAAGTAAGACTCGATCTAGACTTTGGTAGCATATCAGAAAGCACCTTTAACTTGTCAGCAGATGGGTGTCCAAGGCGTTGGTGCCAAAGATTGCCATCAGCTAGCAAGAATCCATAGAAGTGGGTAGATGAAGTAGACGATGATGAATGATGACAAAGTTTGTCAAGCTGGAAAATTTAGAGACTACGAAGAAGAAATACTCTACCAATCATCAAGCCCTGAATATACTTCTGGATGAAACATGATTCAGGGAAAAAGTGGGCTGAGAAATGACTTGATTTGAGTAAATTGCTAACAGATATTAGATTGAATTTAAAAGAAGGAACATGCAAAACATTATGCAGAACTAAAGATTGATTAAGATGCACAGTGCAATGTGTTTGATATCCACTCTAGTATCATTGGGTAAAGAGACTGTAACTCCAGAGACAGTTACTATTTCATCAAAGAAATCTATGTCAGAACAGACACTGATGTTGATCCAACTATCATGAGGAAGATTAGAGTAGAGAGTGGAAAGCTACTGATGTTGAACGGGTAGTTCATTATTTTCAAAACAAAGTGAAGTGGATGGAAATGAAACAGTACCATATGAAGATTGAACATCCATGACACTATGTTTAGTAATTGTGGAATTAGGCAATGGGGAAGTATCTTGACTCTTTGAAACTGAGACATGAGCTGTAAGTTGTTGAATCAAGGATTGGACCTGATCAATGATCATCTTATTAACGTCAAGATTAGTAGTGGTCATAGTTTGTGGAGGTAGATATTGTTTGTCAGATTTAATCATCACATTTGTTGCCACTGCTTGAGAAGGAGACTTGAAATTTGGCTGAAAATACCCTCTTGGATGCCTGATGATAAGCATAAGGCTTGCTCTTATATCCTAGTATATATCTTGGAGGATATCCATGTAGTTTGTAGCACTTCTGAATGACATGGCCCATTTGTGCACAATGTGTGCAGACTGGTCGAGACGACCGTGGCCGAAACTAATTATGTACATCAGCATAAGCAACATTCTCCATCGGATCACCATAAGAGATTTGACTTTCTGAGACAAATTGATTTTCAGAAGTGTGAAAGACCACATTATCAGATGACTGATGTACTGGTTTGATATTTTCTGCTTTTCATCTTGTGTCACCATGTTAAAAACCCTCTTATATTAATGGAATCGGTTTCAACATAAGGATGTGACGTCGAGTAGCTTCATATGAATCATTCAATCCCATTAGAAAATTAGTAACACGGCTATGTTGCTTCATCTATTCCCATAGCAAAGCAGCATTGCATTCACACTTTCCACAAGTACATATTGACAGTTCTACATAGTTTCTATATTCCTCCCATAAGGTCATTAATTCTGTATAATATGAGCTAACATCTAAGACACCTTGTTGAATCGTTCCTAGATGTTGTTCAATCTCAAAAATACGAGGTGCATCACCTTGTTTGAAGCGAGATTGGATATTCTTCCAAATTTCTTCAGCTGTGGAAATGAAGAGTAAGCTTGATTAAAGCTAAAGGAGACTTTAATCTAAATACACTAATAAAACCTGGAACCCCTGTTCGAGGCGTGTAGTGTGATTACCAAGCGATATATGCTAGCGGATCGAAGGAAAGGTGTGGCTTTCTCCGGATGACCTTGCATAAGACCTGGAACCCCTGTTCGAGGCTATAATTAGATGTGTGTCTTGGACAAATATTGAAAAAGATGGTGCACTTCAGATATTTGAGAGTTATTGTGATTTTTTATCCTTTCATGTTTCATGTGTTTGTTCCCAGCCAGTGCCAGTGCATTTTTATCCTTTCATCTTCTTGGTCAAAATGTACACATCAAATACTTGTCTCACACCAAATGAACCAAGCTTCAAACCTATAAGAACTAGTGATCCAGGGGCACCCCTAAAAAAACAAAGACAATTTATAACTTGTCTGGGTTCACAGTTCACACCAGCTCAAATTGATCAATTAATCTCAATATTAGGGTTTTTGCATAAATCAATAAACTGCCTGGTTTACTGCATTGGGATAACCAAAATGTACTAGAAATTTGAATGAAGTAACTTTGAAGACCGATCATTGTTTGTCCAACTCTGTGGTTTTGGAGATAAAGTCGCATATCTCAAATAAGTATTTCCAAGTCTACATAAATAACTTACAATTTAGATTTTACTTTTTATTTGTAATTTTTTGTAGTCATTTGATCTTTTATTGAGAAAATACAAAATGATGATACTTAAACTTAAATATACTACGTTATATTATTTTTATCATAGGGTGTTGTTTCCTTTATTTTATAAAATATTTAGTTTAAATAATATTACAATTTTTTTAAAGATTTGCAACAAAGTAGATAAATAGGATTAAATTATAAATTTTATAAAAAAGGTATTAGCTCTAAAATAAAATTAATATAAATATATTTAAAATATTCAATTTTTCACGTTAAGTAATACATTGAAGATTTATATTAAAGATGGTCTAATATTAAAGGAGAACAAAACTGATGACGATTTAGAATAAAAAAAATGCAGATATCAACAAATGACAAAATTTCAAAAATGTCCGGTAGGAGAAAGCAACAGGAGGCACCACTGCAAAAGGAAACACATGCGGTTAAAACCAGTGTTAAAAAAGCGATAGGCGCTAGTCGGGCGGCGACCTAACGCCTAGCGCCTAGAACGCCTAGTCGGGGCCTATGCGATTTTAGGCGGTTTAGACGTTTATAAAAAAAACCCATATATTTTAGATATATTTTACTATATACATCATAGAATTCAAATATTTATAATCTTAAAAATAGATTTAGAACTCAAATTACATCGAAATAACAAAAAAAAAAAATCAGATAATTTCACCATACGACATTTGCTATCAAAATCTGTTAAAATTACGATATTTTTTATATTGATAAGAATTCATTTATGAATTAAAACTTATAAATTTAGTTATATGTAATAATTTTTTTAAATTAGATTGAAATAAACACAAAAATTAAAAATCAAATGATAATTAGTTAAAGATTGTGTAGAGCCGCCTAGGACCGCCTAGATCCGCCTAAACCCGCCTAGGACCGCCTAGATCCGTCTAAATCCGATTAATAATACAAACGCCTAATTCTAACGTCTAGGAAAAAATTGCCACGGTCAAAGACCGCCTAGCGCCTAGGCCCCGCCTAGACGGCCGCCTTGACCGCTTTTTAGAACACTGGTTAAAACAAACCAATCGTTTTAGGGAAAAAGAAAACATACATTAAAGTTGGACTTCAACATTAAGGTCCAACAAAATTTGATACTCCATAAGTTACAAATTAAACCAATATACAAATGTGTCACGCGGGGGTGAAGACTACTAGTAATATATATGAATATCTTTCTTCCATTTACACAAGCTTTTTGTCATCCAAATCCTCTTAACAACTCTAATAACTCTCCAATACTCCAAAACCACTTGGAAAGACTCAAGAAATGACCAAAATATGCAAACTCTATTCATAAACACTCCCAAGTCCTAAATGAATAAATTCCTAATGACATGGTTAGAAATGAATGTAATTTATGCAAGAAAACCATGCAAAATTTGATCATATAATCCCCTAAATTATGGTACTATCAATTATAAGTATCAGAGGTTGCGGAATGTGAAGAGTCACTATATGTAATTGTGAGGTTTTACATTGATATGATTGACAACAATAATTAATTTGGCATTACTAATATATTGATTGGCTATCAAAAGTGTATTTTTAATAGATTAAATATGGTATTGTGAATGTTATGTATATTTGTGCTCATTTCTAGTGACTAACATTGTTGTTTGCCCATTTTTCTCATTTCAGTTAAGATTTAAGTAGCAACTAGATTTTGACCCGCACTTAGAAAGTGCGGGTTTAATTTTCTTTACAAATTTTACTTTTTATTCATTTTGCTAATAGTAGTTTAAATTTTTAATTATGTAATCTAATTTTGATTATAATTGTTTAACCAACATTATAAACAGTGAGTTAGCAGTTTAGTTTAAAAAAAAATGAATTATGTGTTATTTGGAAGAGATATATCGTAAGGATTAAGAGATTAAAATAACGATTTCGCATTATATATTTTAATATGTGTTGTATCGTAAGATCATAGTTTGGAAAAAAAATATATATATATATATATGTGTGAAAACAACTATTGTAAAAGTTATGTGGTATATGTTTAATTGTTATTTTATTTATCTAAAATATTATTTTATAAAATACATGTTGTAGTCATATATATAATTTGCGAATTTGATGGAATTATCCGTTAAAAACTTCATTCAAACATAAAGCATAATTTGACGCTTCAAATATTTGAATAATATAAGTATGAAATCATTTTAATATTTTATTAATTTTAAAATATATCAGCTGAAATTATTTACTATATGCGAATTTTTTTATATAAAATTTATAATCGAGATTGGCTAATTAATTTTTCAACCCATTTAATTAATTAAATATTTTTCAGTTTGATGGAAAAACCTGCTAAAAAGTACAATCGTAAAAACATCAACCGTAATATATATATATATATATATATTTGAAACATAATAAAAAGATATTAAAATATATTATAAATATATTTTGAATTAAATCATAAATTAGAGAATCTTAATTTATATATAATAGTTGATGTATAAATTATTCATTATATTTATCAATTAATTTGTTTTGATTTTAATTAATTAGGAAAGTGGGACCTATTAGATTTTGGTTGTTTGACTACATGTTTAATAATTGTCTTGTTTGGAAACATGGATTGTAGAGATAATGTTATATTCTCAAATTACCCTTAATGAAGAATACAAATCCTAATAATATCAAGGGCAAATTCCGGGAACAACATTTATGTACCATGACAAATCTTCCTGTTTTAATAGATTAGATTTGGTGTGGAGTGGAAATCACGCTATTCAGCATGATTTCACCGGGATATAGTGTCTCATTGACTAGGTCTATGAGTACACGTAACTAACAAGTACCATACCCGATGTAGAAAAAAAGGAGAAAACGTGCTTGAACTTTTGTTTTGACAACATATATGTGCATTGACAGTTTTGACACTTGCATGAAAAAAACAAAACAAAATAAAAGACAAGATGGCTTACACGAGCCATTAGGATTATCCCTCTTACATGCTCCAAACATCTCAAAAGTCATTCCCCCAGTTATTCACAATCTTATTTTCTCCTTCTCTGTTCGTTACATCGTCGCATCTCTTACACCACACAAGCTTCTAACAAAAAAAAAAGAATAAGAACTTACAGACGCCCTACCTTGAAAAAGCTCCCCAAAAAAACGAGCCATTTTTTAAGCCTTTACTTTCTTGCGAGACAAGATGTGGTTTCCTGTCTAAGCCACTTCTGATCTTCCCACACGGTAAAACACAGACACAGGACAAGACAAAGCAGATAAGGAGACAAACTGTAGAGTAATTAGTTGGAATGATTCTCTGTCTTCGAGATAGTTGTTGTTAATGTTGTGTCAACTTCCGTTAACAGGATCCGGAGTTGGTTCCCGGGCGTCATTTTCTTCACTTCCTCTTTTGACCATATGAATATTCTCTTCACCATGGTGCAGAATTCACTGTAACCACAAAATTAAACCATTCTTAATTTCCTTATCAACAGATAGTGATTTTATTGATTGATAAAGAGAGTTGTCACTTACGGCCATGGGTCATCACCAACAAGCATCATATCTCCCTCATCGTCTGTAAACACTATCTCCCATTGATTGCGACTCTGCAGTTCGCCTTCTATGGCAAACAGCTTCTCAAGGTCGTCTATAAGCTCACTGTACCCATTTAGTACTGTTAAATCCACAGCCCTGCCCACCGGTACGCCTTGCATCTGCACCTGTGTTCATAGATTATGTAAAATGAGGACGTATGTGCTTATCTGTGCATAAAAAGTGTTCACTGCATACCTTGGTACGGCTTCTTGTAGAACTGATTTGCTTGCTTTGGACCTCTTTTGGTGATGCCTGCGCAGGTTCCTGCTTTTTCTCCTCTGATAATTTTGAAATCTCGGATTTTGGGTCTGAGTTGCTGTCCAGAGTTGGTTTGGTTATGTTTATTGGTCGCATGGGTGCAGTTTTCTCCTCGGAAGCCGGTATAGAGGAACTCAACAGATCAACTCCAAATAATCTATAACTAGCGGTAGCCTCGGGTTTCTTCTGCTCGACTGGGATAACCATTTGGTCGTTCTGTGTTGAATCTTTTAACACATTGGTGGACACAGAGTAAGGGCTGATTGGCCAATCAGAGTTCTTAGCAGCGTCAGTTGCATCACGATAACACTGTTGAGGAGAATTCCTTTGTGAGGTGATGCACGATTGTGCAAACTCATGGGATTGCGAATTCCAAAGGTTTGAAGCTGGTATGCCTACATCAAAAGACGTGTGAGTGAGATAGTAGCTAGAAAGCTTGAGAGCTACGCAATAGCAAGGAAATCTGACGATTGCCTTACCAAGTGCAGATACATCACTAACATGACGAGGCCTTTTGTTCTTTAGCCCAACTGACTGGGGAACATTTTCCGAAGTTACAAACGGCTCGATCTCCCATGGTGAAACCTTATCGGGTCTTGAAATCGATGCAGGCTCATCCCAATGAACCTACACAAAAATGTAGCAGCCTGATTGAGTTTTTAAACTTTAGAAACAGTTTAAGACGCATGTATAAAAGAGTAAAGAATTTTACTTCTAGGCAACGCCATTTTGAGTTTTTCCAGAGAGGGGAGCAGTCATTAACACCAACAGCCGTGCCAGAAAATCTTTGTACAAAGACATGTATTTAGAAAACAGCTTTGCGGACAAAGAATTTGCAGGGTACTAAACAAAGAAAGCCAGACTACCTTCTTTCAGGGGAATCCTCTCCTTCAAACCGCATCTTAAATCTCATCCCTACAGAGAACTCATTGTCCATGGCTTCCAGATATTTGTTCAACCTAATGATAAATTGGCTTGTCCTGCTCATACCGAGATTAAATCAATAAGCAGAGTGTCGCAAAAACTCATCCCAGCTGTTCAACATAGAGTAATAACTGTATACCTTGGTTTATAATATACGGTGAACATAGTTCGGGTTTGAGTAGCATGGTATGCAGTAGCAAGCACTCCCAAATGCATGCTATGACTTGATATGACGGATGAAGGCATACTGCTCTGTTGGCGATTAGCACGTCTGACTCCAACCCGCAACTCTCCGTTCTCCCCTCTGGACGATATAGTATAATTTGGAAAATTCAAGTTCAAAATCCACAACTGGAAAGTCAAAAGAAACAAAGCAAGGTAGCAGTGTGAAGTATACCTCAAGAACACAAAGGTGTCCCCAGCAACCAATCTCTTTGATGTAACAAAGGTGCTCCACCCTGTTGTCAAAAGATGCCTTCGTGGTTGACCTGTATAATAGGTTTCAAGTAAAACATGATCAGTAATCACAAAACCTTGTTTGTCCCATGAGCGTATCTTATGGATATATCATTTCATTTTAACATTGTCATAGTAATAGATCTATCACCTCTGAAAATATGCTTGAACTTCCACTGATAACCGTGCACATCTTCAGCTACTAACTCCTGGGTCGGGGTTTGTTGGGTCATATCCTAAAGGAAGACAAAAACAAATGAAATTTCATATTGTAAGGCTGAAATCCAAGTCCAATGTGAAGCCGTTTGGTACAAAACTAAGCAGAAACGGTGTCCTAATTACCAGCGGAGGAAGGCATTCCGTCGCATGTTTCCTTAAAACAGAGAATCCCCCATGCGTGCTTGTATCAGATGCTGTTAAAACCTTGCTGAAAGAGTGAACTTTTGGCCTTTGCGACTCAGGAGGAGATGGATCAGGACTCATAGGTTCATCAACCTGATGCAGTTTATAGAACCGGAATACGTTTAGAGATTAACACTCATTGGATGTGAGAGAGTTGCAACAAGTTAAAGAAATCAAAACTGAATTTGTCACTCACCGTTCCTTCAGGCATCAACATAATCTGAGCATATACCTCATCCGTATCTTTCTCCGCCTGACAACAACAAGTGATCGAAAATATCAAAACCTTCATTTAGTCAAACAAGATCCGAAACCATTCTAGCTTGTAAGGTTCATCTATATGTATTGTTAGCTAATGGTCATTTCCTAGAAGAAGAACACATGAATCATCAGGTCAATTCCTTCTTTGCTTGAATCAAACAATTATAGCTAGACAACTCAAAAGGCCCCAACACATGGCTACTCAATTTATACTATGTTACTAGGTCCATGGATCTATGTTTTATCAAACGACAAGAGAAGCGTGAAGACAATGACAATCAAAACTAGATACCTGAAGACGAACGTTCATAACACTGCATAGAATCTTTGGAGGAAGATCGAAAAGCGATTTCGTCGGTTTCATCGTATTCAAGTCCTGCTGCGTTGACGCTTCGAGCTGGAAAAGAAAAATCAAAATCAAAATCGCCACCAAAAATAGAAATATTTTCAGATAAATCCGAACACAGATCTATAAAAAGAAAAGAGTAAATGGAGCTTACTTGTTCCATGTGACCTTGAGGAAAGTAATACACTCTTTCCCCAGCTTGAGGAACATCAACCAGAGGCCCCGCGCATAATTTCCATAACTCATCATACATATCTTCACCTGTTTAACCGCCAAATTCATAGAAACGTCGCCGGAAAATAAAAATAAAACTCACTTCCGCCACTGCAAAAACATACCTATCGTCATCAGCTCAAGCTAATTTAACCAGACGCCGCCGCCGCTGCCGCAAATCCAAATTAAAGCTTGATTAAATGTTCTTCTCCCAATCACCACTCACGCACAACACTCTTCGTCTCCCTCCGATCAACGACGAAGCTTGAAATCAGTCCAAATTATAATAAATGCGAAATTTAATTGTAGAGAAAAGCGATTCCGTTTTTTTTTCTCTCTCTCCCTCTCCCTTGTTATGCATGAAACGATGGCGAGATCTGAATCGTAACGCAACGAAATCACCACTGTAACTGTAATCTCTTTCTCTCCCGCAAAACCGGTTTAAATCGCTTCCGGCCTCTCAATACCAACCTTCTCTCTCTTCGTGACTATCGTCAAAACAACGCCGTTACGAAAGGAAAAGAAAAAAAAAGGAATCTTTCACTCACTCAAGAACCCCGTTTAGGAAGCGCGTCTTATTGTTACGCCTCACACCTTCGTTGCTTTTATCTCCGTATTCTGTGTCTCTACCGAAAAAACAATTCTTATTTTTATTGATTTAATATGTCCAAAACATTTGGACTCTTTTTTTTAATAGAATACAAATAGAATTATTGTATAATCAACTGTAAACAGTAAATCTGTATATAAGATAGTAACATGTGTTTTTTTTTTTTGCACCAAACGATAAAAATCAACAAGTATTTATTTTCAGAAAATTGATATTCTGATGACAATCTTCATTCTTTCGTTTTATTTTCGTATCTAATTGGAACAATTAATATCAATATAAGTTTTTTTTTGGTCAACAAAATACACTAACAAAACTTATTTTTCACTAATCAAAATTGGTGGCTCCGGTCCAACGTGGATTATATATGATTCGTTTACTTTTAAATAATTTGATTTTTCTAACAAAAAGAAAATAGTAAATTCTTCAACAATCTTGATAAACACTCTTCTAAAAGAAAATTCATTTATTTGATTATTTTCGTAGTAATTAAAGCAGACTTTTAAGTTATAATTATACATACTTTTTACTTTCCTGAACGTACTAAACAATGACTAATATTAATTACTGGATAAGTCATAAATTTGTTGGCTTTTAAAGGCTGGAACGGAGCGTGAAGGCGCGTGCCCGTGCCGTTACGGTAACGAAAGTCGATCAGGCGAGGTCCAACAGCCGTCATCGTTGAGATTCCGTTACTTTCGCCGTTTGCTCCGAACGCAGGCAACAGGACTGGCTGAGAGTTGGAAGGACAAATCAGGATTGACCTAGTACTTTAGATAAATTACTTTTGTGCCACTAAGGTGGGACCAACATTAAGCATGTGGGTGTGGGAAGTATTTGGATCGCTGATTTTTGTTGGTTTCACGGTTAAACCAAATTACCCGCCACACTGTTTACGCGCTTCTGATTTTTCTTGCAATATGATTTTTTTTCCGACAAGATTTTATTAGAATACCAAAATACCAAAATACCAAAATATAAAAAGGATTACAAAGTCGAATACAAAACATCAAAATACAAATTATTGCATAAATAAATATATGCGCCATACACTAAAGACAAAATATTAGAAGAAACGAACTCGAACGATGCTTCCTTACGAGGTAAGTCTTACACGCTAACAGACATTGTATGCTGTTTTTTTTTTCTTTATCATTCGTCTCACTTTGATACGATATGTATGCCAAATTGACATTGTCTTTTTTTTTGCTTTTCAAATCGTACAAGAGAAGACCATTGCATCCGTGATATGTTTTGGAATGTCGACATGATACCAATTAGTCCGTATTCGCGTCTTTGATGATAATGTAGACTTCATATTTCTCCCACTTTGACTATGATTATCTTTGCGTTTGTCGAAGGTCTCGTTCGATGAAATTGGTCTCTCAACTAATGACTCTTTCAAATGTGATTGTTGTTGCATCAACATGGTAGTTAAAAGTCCTTCCCTTTGAAACTCACTTCGTGGCCAGAGAAATTCCATAGCAACCATTAATTTCAACACTGAAATTCCAGGATCCCAAATTTGAAGATAGTCACTAAAGCAACACATAAGCCGGACGAACCACCATGAATGACAACATTGTCGGAAGGAGACTCTACTCGAGAGAGAGAGAGAAAGGAAACGGTTACCTTGAACCGACACAAATTCAAACTGACCAACGTAAAAGCCATTACCACAAACAACATATATTGACAACAAACACCATTATCTTCATGATGGCAGTAGCAGATCGGTAATAAAATAGCCAAAGAATCAACGCAATCCACACCAACCAAGAGCCAATGACATCTAATAGAAGACCAATACTTAACCATGGAGATTGAAGAGCGATGCATCCATAGAAAAGAAGAGACGGTTATAAACCGTATCATCTCTTCAACCCACAAATCCTAAATTGATGAAGTTTTATTTAGATAAATATAAATTAAAGCAAAGAATAATTACAAGGAATATGGCCGAAGTCGGAGTCGACGCCGGCCGGTGATATTTACAGAAAATATGATTTTTGTTTACCAATTTTGACATTGAAACTTAGATATTGAATTGATGTATTTTAGCTTACAATCTTGAATTCATTCTATTTTATTATCAATTTTTCTCTTTTTTGTATTGTTAATCAAGTGGTATTTTAAATCACATTTTCATATTCACATACGGAATTCGATCATAGACAGGGGCGGAGGTAAGAAGGAGCTAGTGGGGTCAGCTGACCCCACCAAATTTTAATTATTACCAATAGTTTTTGAACTTTTTATTTGTTGACCCCAGTTAAAAAATTTTGTTGACCCCTACTTGTTTAAAACCCAACCTAGGTTGCTTTAAATATAGATCATTTAATTTTCAAATACACATGCATCATTTTTCTTCCCAAAATCCACAAAAATAAATCATGCCAAATAAAATAGGTTTGAAGTTGAAAAATCATATATACCTTAGAAAGTTTAAGGATCAGTTCTTTTTTTTTTCTGCTGATTTGTCATATATAGATTAAACCAAAACCATATATTTGTCTTCCTCTTTATTGTATAATATATGATACATACTTTTAAAAAATTTCTCAAATATACTAAAACAATTTTTAATTAAATATATCATAAACATGTTAAGTAAAAACGTTAGGATTATAAAAGAAAACATGCTAAATAAAAATTGGGAAACAATAACTTACATAAAAATCGCTAAATAACATTTACGTATAATTTAATTAAACAAATTTATGAATAATGAATTTTTTTTTGGCATCATGAATAATGAATTATAGTTTACAAAAATTGTTTAACTATAAAATATTTTAGAAATTTGTTTCACTAATAAGAAGGTTTAAATATATATATATATATATACTAATAAAATATGTTTAAAAATATATATGGTATATTGTTCTTTTACATTTTTATATTTTATTTAATATTTTTTTTATAATATATTGACCTCAGTTAAAATATTTTCTGGCTCCGCCACTGATCATAGACATGGTAAGACTAGTGACATTAGATGATTAACTACCATCTAACTCCAGTCTCTAATCAATAACTATGGACAATTCTTTATTAAAAATACTTATGGACAATTCTTTTGAAGTAATAGGTGATATAACGGTAATCAGCCGATAAAATAATCACCAAAATGAATCCAAATGGATTTTCTATCTTTTCTTTTTACCCACCAATGTTTTTTGTCTGGATTAATTGTTTATTCAAGTATTTTATATTGTAAACTAGCAAATATTTATTTCAATACCAATTTGGCAGATGGCTTTAATTATGTTCTTAAACATTTGCACCCATCTCTAGTATTGTATTGCATGGATTTTCGTATAATACAACTAAGTTTTTTTTAATGATCAATAAAATGTATTTTTCCAACAAAAACGAATATTTGATGTAATTATTCATTTGGCGATGAATAATGCCAAACGATATATAAATAAGAGGCAAAATAGACAGATGAAAAGTCTATACTCCATAGTCCATATTTTAGTTAACCAATAAATTACTTACTTTATTGTTTAGTTCTGTTTTTATTATAATTAAAATATTGCTAAATATGGCAGAAAACGTCACCTATGACGTATTTTGACAACTTCTGCTCCCTTTAAGGATATAAATAAGCAAGATGCCTTCAAACCCACCACCACCATCTTCCGGATTTTCATTTTCTCATTTTCAGAATATCTTATTCTATATTTTTAATATTAACTTGGTATCTTGTCCCCGTATATTCTCAAGAGCTTGTTCAAACGAATCTCAAAATTAGTAAGCAAATGTATAAATATATTTATAGATTTCCGTCGGTACTCTTAAGAAATCATACATTGTCATATAACTCCCACAGTTTTGGTCTCAAATGAGCTCAATTCATTTACTGAGTTTTATTTCAATTTTGGTAGTTTATATCATTTGCTTCGGTTTAACCCCATAGTCAATCGATATTGTTACTCTTTAGTATAGAAAGTGCTACTTATTCAAAGCCTTGACGATTTCAACTGATCATGTGTTTTGTAAAATTTTTAATAAATGACTTCTTTAGTTTTTGCGATTTAATTTGCTAATCTCGAGGATAATGAGAAGTACATATCATTGTCGTGTTTTTTATTTGTCTTCAAAATCATTAACATTGACTTGGTGATCATCATCAGCAAGAAGTTAATATCTTGGATAACAAGTTAGTGAATCTTCTAAGAAAAAAGATTCGATATACTTCTTTGATGGCATATACCCTCCTTACATCTCTATTAAAAAAAAAAAAAAATCAAGTATCAGAAATTAAAACGACTCATGTTTGCTCACAGAGAGCTGGGAGCATGGAATATGCTCAAAAGAAGGGTTTCATCTTAATTTGAGAATGTTTTAATGTGAGTCAGGGAACAAGATTACTAATTTTTTACAGGCGTATATATGGTTTATCATTCTGTATTCATCATTCACAATATTAATTAAAAAAACATAGACAAATGATAGTTATCTAAATTGTGATTTTTTCTTATTTTTGTCTTGAGCTCATCGCAACATTCATCCAAATCACAGCAGTACGTGTTTGGGACGAAAATTCTGTAAACCGTTGATTTGAATTGGGGTTGTTCTTTGGGAGCTCTGTGAGAAGTAAGGAGTTGTTATATATTTAAGTGTGGTTGTAAATATTAATGAAAAGTTGCAATTTATTAAATGAAACATTGTAATTTATTATTTAATAATATTTAAATTTATTAAATGAAACATTGCAACTCTTAGATGTAAACCATTGCAACCTTTGGTTTTGAATCATTGCAACATTTGGTTTTACCATTGCAACCTTTGGTTTTGAACCATTGCAACCTTTGGCTTTGAACCATTGCAACATTTGGTTTTGAACCATTGCAACTTTTGGTAATGAACCATTACAACTTTTGGTGAATAGTTGCATTGGTTGGTGATTAATAATTGCACCCTTTTGATTTCTATATAAGGAGTTGTTGGCATTTGCAAATGAACAATAACAAAATTTCACAAGCAAAAGCAAACAACAAAAACTAATACAAAAGAAAGAGAGATAAAAGAGAGAGATTCATTGCTTCAAAAGATTATCAAAGATCTTTGAAGAAACACATATAAACACAAAAACTTCTATTTGTATCTCTTGTATCTTAGCCTAGAACAAGAGTGAGACTTTGGTTGTCTTATCCTACAAAGGGATTTCGTGTAACCCAAGGCTTGGGATAGGGTCGAAATACTCTTTAAGGAAAGTGCTCTCGTGCGCGATTCAATCATTATCCAAGTTCATAGTTCACACCACAAGGATACATCACCAACAATCTTAAAGAGTATTTTCTTGTGAACTATGGCTAGTGTATCGGTGCGAGAGATGACATCGAAGTTTGGAAAGTTAGAAAAATTTGAGGGAGTAGATTTTCGAAGATGGCAAAAGAAGATGCATTTTCTCCTTACAACACTTAATGTAGTGTATGTTCTAAGCATGCCTATGCCCACTATACCAGAAGATGTAGAGAACGAGTCCTTGGAGGAGACAAGGAAGCAACTTAAATGGGAAAATGACGATTACATATGCCGAGGCCACATTCTTAACGGTATGTCAGATCCACTCTTTGATGTTTATCAGAATGTTGAATCCGCAAAAGAGTTGTGGGATGCACTAGAATCAAAGTACATGGCTGAGGATGCTCTAGTAAGAAGTTCCTTGTGAGTAATTTTAATAATTACAAGATGTCTGATTCTAGGCCGGTTATGGAGCAATACAATGAATTGCTTCGTATCTTAGGGCAATTTGCCCAACACAACATGAAAATGGATGAATCCATATCAGTATCGAGTATTATCGATAAGTTACCACCTTCGTGGAAAGATTTCAAACACATGTTGAAACACAAAAAGGAAGAGTTGTCTCTTGTACAACTTGGCAGCCATTTGCGCATAGAGGAATCTCTAAGGGCGCAAGAGGGAGGAAAACCCAAAAATGTAGAGGCTGGTACTTCTTCCATTAATATGATGGATGAAGGTAGGATTTCTAAGAAAAATAAAGGGAGGAAACGCTCCTTCAATAACAACACTAATGATGGATCTAACAAAAGGCTTAAGAGCGTTTGTTGGAATTGTAATAAGCCGGGTCACTTAAAACGTGATTGTCGGGCATGGAAGGATACAAAAAGAGCGGAACAAAACCGCTTGGGACAAGGGTCTAAGGACCAAGGTCCATCCACTCATCAAGGTCAGATCTCTGTTTTTGATTCATACTCTAATGCAAATTATGTATCAAAAATTTCTGAGGCATTTTATGTGCAGGATGATGAAGTGGCATGGTGGATTGACTCGGGTGCAACAACACATGTTTGCAAGGATCGTGACTGGTTCGTGACATATGAGCAAGTTCAAGATGGGTCCGTACTTCATATGGGCAACGAGTCAACCGCCCCTATCCTAGGTCGTGGAAAAGTGGTGTTAGCATTTAGTTCCGGGAAAACTCTTGATCTTAAGGATGTACTTCATGTACCCGGAATTAGGAAAAACTTAGTCTCTGGTAGTGTTTTAAATAAGTGTGGTTTTAAACAAGTGTATCAATCTGATAAGTATATCTTATCAAAGCATGGTGTGTTTGTTGGATTTGGATATTTCTGTAATGGTATGTTTATGCTTAATATTAATAAAATTGTCAAATCTATTTATATGGCAAGTTCTAGTAAAAATGATACTTCACTATGGCATGCTAGATTAGGTCATGTACATTATAAGCGTATGATTGATATGTCTAAAGAAGGATTGATTCCTACGTTAGACATAAATATAGAGAAGTGTAGTACTTGCATGTTAACAAAGATAGTTAGGCAACCATTTAAAAGCATTGAAAGAAATTCGGTAGTGCTTGGACTTGTACATAGTGATCTATGTGATTTACATGCTACACCATCTTTAGGAAATAAGAAGTATTTTATCACTTTCATAGATGATTATACTCGCTTTTGTTATGTATATTTATTACATGCTAAAGATGAGGCCCTAGATAAATTTAAGGTTTATAAAACTGAGGTTGAATTACAACAAAATGATTTTATTAAGAAGTTACGCACTGATAGAGGTGGAGAGTATTATGATCCTGCATATTTCCAATCCGTAGGAATTATACATGAAACTACGGCTCCATATACACCACAACAAAATGGTGTGTCGGAGAGGAAAAATAGAATTCTAAAGGAAATGGTTAATTCCATGTTATCCTACTCGGGATTGAGTGACAGATTTTGGGGAGAAGCAATGTTAACAGCTTGCTATTTATTAAATAGAGTTCCTAACAATAGGAACAAAATTACCCCTTATGAACTTTGGTACAAAAAGAAACCAAACTTGAATTATCTTCGAGTTTGGGGATGTAGGGCTGTCGTTAGACTTCCCCAACCCAAGATTAAAACCTTGGGAGAAAGAGGTATTGATTGCATCTTTATTGGATATGCTGAGCATTCCAAGGCATATAGGTTTTATGTCATAGAACCTAATGATTCTATATCGGTTCACACCGTAATTGAGTCAAGGGATGCAATATTTGATGAAAACCGTTTTTCATCTATACCTATACCAAAGGATATGATTCCTAGTTCAAGTGGAACTAAGCAAGGAGACGAAACAATCGTACCTCCTAACATGTCACCCATGCTCCGTAGGAGCAAGCGAGGAAGGATCGAAAAATCATACGGTCCTGATTTTCAAATCTATTTGGTTGAGGGATCAAGGGATGAGATTGGCTTCCAATACTCGTATTGCTATCATATTGATAATGATCCTAGGACATATAGTGAGGCTATGAAGTCTCAAGATGTTGCTTTTTGGAAAGAAGCAATAAATGATGAGATGGACTCCATCATGGGAAATAATACTTGGATCTTATCGGATCTCCCACCCGGTTGCAATCCTTTGGGCTGCAAATGGATCTTCAAAAAGAAGATGAAAGTTGATGGAACAATCGACAAGTTTAAAGCTCGGTTGGTTATTCAAGGCTTTAAACAAAGGGAAGGTATTGATTATTTCGACACATATGCTCCAGTTGCTAGGATCTCTTCTATAAGGCTATTAATTGCTTTGGCAGCTATTAATAACCTTGTGATTCACCAAATGGATGTCAAGACAGCATTCTTGAATGGTGTTTTGGAAGAAGAGGTGTATATGAAACAACCTGAGGGTTTTATTATGCCTGGTAATGAGCATAAGGTGTGTAAGTTAATAAAGTCATTGTATGGGCTAAAGCAAGCACCTAAGCAGTGTCATCAAAGCTTTGATGAGGTTGTCTTATCAAGTGGATTTAAGTTAAATCAGTCGGATAAGTGTTTATACAGCAAATTTGATGAGTCTGGTAATGGAGTAATCATTTGCTTGTATGTTGATGACATGTTGATCTTTGGCACTGACCTTAGACAAGTAGAGCTTACAAAAGCATTTTTGTCATCAAATTTTGCCATGAAAGACATGGGGGAGGCGGATGTGATTCTTGGAATTAGAATCAAGCGTGAAAATAAAGGACTAATTTTGACACAATCTCATTATATTGAGAAGGTCCTTAAAAGGTTTAATTGTGATAATTGTTCTCCAATGAGCACTCCCATGGATGCGAGTGTGAAGCTTATGCCTAATACAGGACAAACAGTGTCACAACTCGAGTATTCACAAGTGATTGGCTGCTTAATGTATGCCATGACGAGCACTAGGCCAGATATAGCTTATGATGTAGGGAGGTTGAGTAGATACACTAGTAATCCTAGTACTCAACATTGGCAAGCCTTAAGATGGGTGCTCAAGTACTTCAAAGGAACCATAAATTATGGTTTGTCTTATGTCGGATTTCCTTCGGTTTTAGAAGGGTATTCAGATGCAAGTTGGATTAGCAACGTAGAAGATCATTCTTCTACGAGTGGCTGGGTATTTTTGCTTGGTGGAGGTGCCATTTCGTGGGCTTCTAAGAAGCAAACTTGCATTACAAGTTCGACTATGGAATCGGAATTCGTAGCTTTAGCTTCTGCCGGTAAAGAGGCAGAGTGGCTAAGAAACCTAATATACGAGATTCCATTATGGCCGAAACCAGTTTCACCAATATCTATCCGTTGTGATAGTCAATCTACTTTGGCTAAGGCCTATAGCCAAGTGTATAATGGTAAGTCGCGACACCTGGGCGTTAGACATAGCGCTGTACGTGAGCTGATCACTCATGGGGTGATTACCATAGAATATGTTCGGTCTCAACAAAATCTAGCAGATCATTTGACGAAAGGATTAGCTAGAGACTTGGTAGTTAAGTCAGTTAAAGGGATGGGATTAAAGTCCATATAAAACTTTAATTGTGGGATACCCAATTCCCCTCTAATACGACGTTAGGGGCTGAATTCAATGTGGAAAGCCTACACTTAAAGATTGAAGCACATGTTTATATCATCCCAAGGTATGTGCTTGGACCTGCAAGAAAGGGAGAGGTTGAAGTTTTATTCTTAATAGATCTTTTGAAAAAATGCAATTTGCAGGTGCATGATTAAAAGTATCTACCTATATGAGTGTGAAGTGTTGCCGCTTCAAGAAGTTAGGACTTGACTTTGTAAGCACTCATGAATGGATAGGGACACATGGCTTGTAATAGTGTCAGGTATAAACACTTTGAGTAGTGTGAGAATTCATGTGTGTATTATCTTCATGTGCCCAAATGGGTTGATAGGATTCAATCCATAGGACATCCTGATTCTCGGGCATTTGGAATGTGTAATATCACTAAGATGAAAATTCAATCGTTATGACATTTTCATTTATGCATGACTTTGATATATGTGTTATATAATTAGTGAATTTTTGGTTACACTTAAATGGGGGAGGAATGTTATATATTTAAGTGTGGTTGTAAATATTAATGAAGAGTTGCAATTTATTAAATGAAACATTGCAATTTATTATTTAATAATATTTAAATTTATTAAATGAAACATTGCAACTCTTGGATGTAAACCATTGCAACCTTTGGTTTTGAATCATTGCAACATTTGGTTTTACCATTGCAACCTTTGGTTTTGAACCATTGCAACCTTTGGCTTTGAACCATTGCAACATTTGGTTTTGAACCATTGCAACTTTTGGTAATGAACCATTACAACTTTTGGTGAATAGTTGCAATGGTTGGTGATTAATAATTGCACCCTTTTGATTTCTATATAAGGAGTTGTTGGCATTTGCAAATGAACAATAACAAAATTTCACAAGCAAAAGCAAACAACAAAAACTAATACAAAAGAAAGAGAGATAAAAGAGAGAGATTCATTGCTTCAAAAGATTATCAAAGATCTTTGAAGAAACACATATAAACACAAAAACTTCTATTTGTATCTCTTGTATCTTAGCCTAGAACAAGAGTGAGAATTTGATTGTCTTATCCTACAAAGGGATTTCGTGTAACCCAAGGCTTGGAATAGGGTCGAAATACTCTTTAAGGAAAGTGCTCTCGTGCGCGATTCAATCATTATCCAAGTTCATAGTTCACACCACAACCACAAGGCTACTTCACCAACAGGAGTTACAAGTTTCTCTGTATATGGGTTAGGTGTCCACGTGTTATTACGTGATTCACTGCTTGTAACCAATTTATACATGGATAAACACATTTTTTGGTCGAGTTTACAATGAATCATGATGGCAATCTATCATTATAATACACAACAAGTTGATCTTTTGTATAGTTAGAAAATTTAAATATGTAATACAAGTGGCTACACGCAAAAGGAATGATAGTAGGCTTCGTACGTACATATATACACATAAAACCAAAGAGTACGATAGTGGGAAGGATAATTAGGGTTTAAACATCTATAATTAGTTTGGCCTTTAAATAATCCCCAATCAAATTAAAATTATACTATTATAGACCATAAAATGGTACAAAAAGGGGAGAAATTACCAATCAACGTAAGGATTTGTGTGAATGATTGTCTTTACACTAGTCATTATTGCGCCACAATGGTTGCAAATGCTAGAATTTTGTATAAGTAGCTTTATTGCTTGACACCTGTCATTTTACATAATGGACTATACTTTATATTTACGTATATGTTCGTGTGTGTGTTTCTTTAACTTATTTAATCAAAGTGTCCCTTGGCATCCTATTAAGCCCTCTTAAGAAGTCAAGGGTCACATTTCGCATTATTTAAATGACTAAAATCTTAATTTTCATATTGATATCGTAGTTGATCAAGTAATCTTGCCTTGAAATGTTTAGTATTTTTTTTTTTTTTTTTTTGTAACATAGTAATTTTATTTGTTGGAATCAAATGTTCCGTAATTAATAAACGAGGATTCTAAGATGGGTCTATCATACCGGGATAAGATGTATATATAAACAATAATTTAGTAAGTTTTTATACGTGTGAACAACAACACTCTACCGATAGCATATACTAAAAATAAAATGTTTTGAAATATGCAATATTTTATACATTAACTACATTGTTTTTCTGCACACGTTAACTGAATATGGACAATAATTTTGAATTAAGGATTTAAAACTCAGCATATAATTGTAATGAATAAAATCAAAATATAAGGAATAGAGAGAGGAAATAGCAAAAGATACATAGTACTATGATTGGCTGGACAAAGATAGAGTCTGCGCACCCATGTGGAGACCAATTAATTGAATGTTTCATGGCCTAATACACATCTACACATTTTATTTGTTATTATATGGTACACTAATCACAATTTTCCAGTTGCATAACTACTATGAGATATTACATAACATATATTGAATGAAATGATATAACAAATTACATGAAATTGTTATATAGCATATTAATTTTTTCATGGGAAAATGATTAGTTTGTCATATAAAATTTACTAAAAACAGAAGAAGCTTATCCATTTGGATTCCACGTGAAAGCTTTTTCCCAAGGGGAATATAATATCGGAATACTTATTCCTGAGTGAAAAGAACCAACCCCAATTTGAGAGGGACAGCTTTTTAATATAGGGTGCAAATGGTGGTAATTAGAGGAATGAAGTGGAATAATATAGTGGAATTAAAAATAGAGGAATAGAATTAGTTACGCTGAAAATTTTCCTCTCCTTAATAGTAGAGGAACAAATCTCAGCAGAATTCTTCTTAAAATGTGAGTTCCACTCTATTCCACTAGAAAATAAAAATTAACAAATGGATGATTTTTGGAGTAATCTAGCATAATTGTCAATTCCACTGAATTTTGTTCCTCTAATATGATAACCATTTACACCCATAGTTATATATATCTTAACATATTATTTAAATTGATTCTCATTGTATTTTTAGAAGCTCAATTGTTTTAGTGGTTGACTAAAGAATTTTATTCCTTTATATGGAATTTAATTTTCAAAAATGCGAATTACTACAAATTAGAAATAATATTTATCAAAAATAGAATATTTTATGATTTTATATATTAAAAATAAAAATATATATTATAAATATGTGAAACTTCCTATATATCATTAACTAGTATGATTTGTTCACACCATTGTGAGAACACAACCATTAATATACAATTGTTTTTAAATAAAAATCATCATTCAATTTAGTATAAATAATATTATAAAAAATATTTATACTGTATTAATTATAATTAAACATACATATATATTACTGTAATTAACCTTTATTAAAATATTTTATAGTATATATATAAATTTAAAACTAATAGCAATAAAATAAATTATTATTTAAAATCATATATAAATATCTAAATCTACTTTGTAAACCTATTTCATATTATTTATAATAAATTATAATTATTTATAGATATATATAAATATTAGTATATATATAAACTTTTATTAAGTATTTTATCGTTTACATTTATCCAAATTAAAAATTCAATTAAATAATACTAATTTACTGTATAAATTGTATTATCTACAAAAAATTATATTTATCAATATTTAACTCTCATATTTCATACATATTTTTGTTTTTATTATCTTATTTTAAAATTTTTGTAATTATCTCTAAAATATATGAGATTGTATTTATCTGTAAAATAAAATTAATATAATTTTATAATTAATATAATAAATAACAAATTTAATATTTAAATAAAATTAACATAAATAACTCAATTTTATTAATTATAAATTAGTAATCAGCCATTTTAAACATAAATATAAAATCAAAAACACTTCATAATTAATATAAAGATTTTTGCGCTGCTTATAAGACTATCCATTGTAAAATATGTATTAAATATATATAGCCAATAACCGTTTGTTATATTTTTAAATGTTGTATAAAGTTATAATCGGCCTTATTTATTGGTGATGTAACAAAATAATATATATATATATATATATATATTAT
Organism: Orychophragmus violaceus; assembly: GCA_030180135.1. NCBI lineage: Eukaryota > Viridiplantae > Streptophyta > Magnoliopsida > Brassicales > Brassicaceae > Orychophragmus > Orychophragmus violaceus. The sequence goes on along the minus strand of CM058233.1, from coordinate 101,450,671 downwards.
ATATTAAAATAAATTAAATATTTTTATAGCCATATTGAATTGCCAACTGATAAAAATGTATTGTAAATTGGAAAAGCGAGGGACCACAGCCGGATAAATAAACTTATACTGGGAAATGTTATTGGTCGTTGATGTTCTTCTTATTATATTTAGTATACTAATAATTTGTATTATTATTGGACGGACTACAATACAAAAACTTCCGGAATAAGTGGGATCTTTGTTCCTCACGTTGACTTTATTTGACTTACTCTATGAGCTTCCCCTAGCCGTAGGATCTTTGAGTAGTCTTTCCAGTCCGTCAGATTCGGAGGTCCAAATCTTGGAATCCCATCATCCTGGATCTGTTGGCAATCACAAAAACGCCATTTGTACAGGCCAATATCATATTTATTGGTTTAGCGATTTTTAGATTTTTTTTTTTTAACTGTTAGTATTTGGATCTTAAATCTCATTAACAAAGAAACAACCAAAATTCAACCTGAATTATAGTAATTCATCCACAGGGTTTTCACTGTTTTTATATTGGGCAGATTTTCCAATTATCTATCAATGAAAATTCCTTCCTATTCCTAATCCTAGGGCTACAAGACTTGCTTGAATAACACAGCAAAATATAAATATTCTATGCCTAACTCATACATTAACAAAGAGAATTTCCAATGACGATTTCTCAACTAGAAATTCTTATTGAAATTAAATAAAAATAATTAAAAATAGTTTTTTGAGAAATTTTGTTTAGAATCGGTTCTCAAATTAGAACCTTTGAGAAACCCTATCTCTCTTCCACATATCATTTTCTAATTAGGTCACAATTATTTGTGATAAATCAAATAATCTATGATTTGTAATATTAATTAAATAATTTATATGTTATTATTTTTATTTTTAATATTTTTATAAATCATTAAATAAATTACCTATATTTCAAGTTCCATTATGCATAAGTTTATTTATATATTAATATTATTTTTAATTGATGTTAGTTAAGCTTAATACATAATACTAAATTATTATTTTTAATAATAATATAATATAAGAAAATTTCTGAATTTTTTATTTTAAAAATATAATTTCTGACTTTTTAAAAATATTCTATAACATTTTTACATTAAAATAATATTATTGAGATATCAAAAATATTAATATTATACTCCATTCGTTTCACAATAAGTGTAGTTTCAGAGTTGTTCTGTTTCAAAATAAGGATTGTTTTAGATTTTCTATACAACTTTTGACATAAATTACTCATTTTAACTTTAATATTAACCAATAAAAAATAAGGATATCAAGAATCAACTATAGTTGTTAAAAGAATAATATGATTTTAAATATGTTTTTAATTTGTGTGAAAATGTCAGAATGACACTTATTATGAAATAAAGAAAGTATTAATTAGATACTCATAGAGTTTCTCACTAATGGACATGTAATTTTAGGATGAGTTTCTCTAAATATTTTTTATAAAAAATATTAGTATTATATTAGTATTTCACCAATGGAGATGCGATAAGAGACTAAAGTAACGAAAATCATGAGGTCTCCGCTGGGTCAATTGCACAAGATATATCTTTTGGAAATTTTCTTGCATTTTTGTATCATTTGAAAACTGTGTGCAATATTGTATCTTTTTTTAGGAGAGAGGGAATGAAAAGACTAAAATAACCCTAGATTAATTGGAACAATTACTGGACCTGGTAACTAGAAAGCTAGTGGTTGGGCGGTTTATTTTATTTTATTTTATTTTTTAAATTAGTAATTGTAGATCTGGAAAAAACACTTCAATTCAAGAACCGTGATTCGGTTCATTCCCCTCATCGACTATTCCCTACACATTTACGCCGGCGGAAGCAAAACACTGATTCTGTTTAGGGTTCTGGCCCTAGTTCATTATTTACACGTAAGGTAAGGTTGCCATACTCAAAGTTTTTATGGTTGCGAGTATTGTCCGGAAATCGTATCAGTTCATGTTTATTGTTGCAGACGATGGAAGACATAAACCTACGTATTAGGTTGTACAAGACAGATAGATACCCTTATGGCCAGCTGAATATATATTCAAAACCGGAAATACTGAACAAGGTGTGGAAGAAGATCAAGCATACGCAGGAATGGGAGAGAATTCGGGATTCGAGTTTTGGAGAGTTGTTTAAGCTTCCCGTGAAGCAGTGTTCAATTTATGGGAAAATAATTCATGCCCTTTTGGGGAGGTGACTGATAACGAAAAAAGATACGAGTTGATATCAGTTTTTGCGGGGAATCCTCTGCAATTTTTGTTGGAAGAGTTTGGATTAATAACAGGGTTAAATTGTTGTGAGTTCCCCAAACGATAAGAGATAGAGGAGAAGCAGATGGTCCCATAAGGATTAACCCCAGTGTGGGAAGAGTTGTTTGGCAATATGAGTAAAGGTAGGAGAAGAGGTGACCAAGGTGTTTATACGGTCAGGTTTTAATTCCTAGAGCTACACTGCAAGTGCACAGACGTGAACTAGTAGTATATAGGGTATCGAATCCACAGAGACTCAAGACTCTTGCGATAGATTATAGAACGTCGAATTAAGCTAGATAAGCAGTAGTGAAAGCAGTAAATCTAAGAAGAAAGTAAATCAATCGGTGTAAATCAATCAAGCGAAACGTCAGGTCAAGGGAGTTCTCAGAAAATTAGGAATATAGGCAATCAATTAATCGGGATCGAATTAAGAACTGTTCTAGAACTAGAATCACGGAAGCATAAGAAACCAACTTTCGTTGCGAATATTATCTATGTCTAATAACCTAGCAAGCCAACTTTTGTTGCGAATCTTAGATTTCTAAACATGCATTAATCTCAAGTTCTTTTGTTCACAATTCTCCTAAGCCAAATTTCTTTGCGAATAGTCAAACTGCTCATCTAGGTTCTTTCTAGTTAATTAATCAACTTTCGTTGCAGAAATCAACCTAACATCAATAATCTAAGTGGCCAATTCAGATCAAGCATTAAAAACAACCCTAGATGAAGAACTAGAAAGTATGAATCCCTACAGATTGATCAACCTATAATTCCTTGAAATCCCTTATGAGAATCTCTAAACCTAACAGGTAAACTACTCAGAAATGGCAGATGAAACAAAAGACATGATGAATAGAAAACCAAATATCATAAAAAGGAATAAGAAACAGGGGTTCGAAATCTCTTCTCTCTCTCGAGTACAAGACCAGCCCCAACTCTCTCAATCTCTGATAAAATAAAGCGTAGCCTAAACAATGGCTTAAAAACCCTAATATAATGATCTAAACTCGTTTGGGGCTTCTTTGTGATTATGAGAAACTTCTGGGCCAAAGTACAATTTCTAAAATCTTCATTAAACTCGGCAAGAATTGCATGTCCACGATGTGTGTCGATCGACGCCAAGGCTGTGTCGATCGACACAGAGCTCCAACATCGACAATTACTTCTTCTTCTCGCACAAATACTCCAAAAGGCTCCAGAATGCGCCATAACGTCCAAATGTGCTTCAAACATACCTAGACCTGTAAAAGACTCTAAAAGACTTCAAAAACACATAAAAGACTCGATAACAAAGACATATATCATGGTAAAAATCCCTAAAAACCATGATATATCAACTCCCCCACACTTAGCCTTTTCTTGCCCTCAAGCAAACAGAAAACCAAGATCAGGAGAAGAAGTTTGAAAACTTCAGAAACTCGTTTCATCGTAGGAGCACCACACTCAGATTCCCTTTAGTAAGCCACATGAAAATGAACATGCAGACATCAAAACCAACAAGTACTTCCCCCACACTTAGCAACTGTCCTGAGTAAACTCCACAATCACATTCAAAGCATTCAAATTCACCATACTGACTTCTGTAATCTAATAAGTGCGGTCTCACCTATGGAGTATTGATCAAAGAACACATGGACTCTTACTCTGTTAGCACATGACCACTCAACTATAATTTTCTGGTTCTTTTCTTCTCCTTTTCCCTTCCTTAGCACTGATTTTTCCCCACTGGGTATCATTTTATTTTTTCTATCAGTGCTCTTCCCGCATTGGGGTGTACTTTGGACATGTTTCTGTTGGGATAGTGTCCTGAAATCACACTTGTACTCACTCCTGTGATAGTTGTGTGTCGAGATCAGACATTCGTATAATACTGGGCGTTTGCAATGCTTTGCTAGAAGCCTCTTGCATTCTGTAAGTCGTGGGCTTACTGCCAGTATTGTATGATCCTATAGGGTCACACACCTAAGCGAACTGGAAGCTACGACATGGGAATGATCATTGTTGCAATGATCATATTATGTGTATTGAAATACACATGAGAAATTGATATAATGGTGTTGTGTCGATCGACACAGCTTGTGTGTCGGTCGACACAGTTCGGATTTTCCGAACAGGCTTTTCGGGTTATGGCTTAATTGAGTCTGGCCCGTTAAGCGCGTTTAGGTCGAATAAAAGCTGATTAGTTTCGACCTAAACAAAGGGCCGTCCAGTTTTCTTGATAGAAACACTTGACACACTAGACACCATCGATTCCCATTGATCCGGCACTAGCATCCCGTTTCCAGCGAGCGTGCGTGTGTATCTGGTAGAGGCAAAGCGTTGCGTTGCTCCACTGATCTCGTTCACCATCTTCTTCCGCTGCCAAAGGTAAGAACGAGGTTGGTTCTAAATTTCAATATAACAAACCCTAGATCCATCGGGATCCAACAGTGGTATCAGAGCATGCTTAGGGTTTAGCTATTGAGAATGGTGATATAAAATCGAAACTTGATGTTGTTGATATGTATATTACTTGTTGAAATCGTTTTCATTGTTTAAATCTCGGATTTTTGTCTCTGTTGAAAACGATGGTATTGCTGAAATCGCACTGTGTCGATCGACACAAAGCGTGTGTCGGTCGACACGCCGCGGCGCAAAATATAAAATTTTAGGGTTTGTCGCAGGGTGTCGATCGACACAAAGCGTGTGTCGGTCGACACAGAGCGAAAACTCTCAAATAAATTTTAGGGTTTGTCGCACAGCATCGATCGACACAAAGCGTGTGTCGGTCGATACAAAGCGAAAATCCGCAAATAATCTTTAGGGTTTCGATCTGAGATCGAGTACCCGTAATCGTGCTGCGTCGATCGATACACTGGGTGTGTCGGTCGACACAGGCAATGCGATTAGATAGATCGGTTCAATTGGATTGAACTGGTTATCTTGCTCGGTTAATTTTATTAACCAAAATTGATTCTGGTTTGGTCATATCGATCGACACACAGTGTGTGACGATCGACATGGACCATTGAACCGAACTGGTTCAATTGGATTGAATCGGTTAAGTAAATTCGATCCGGTTTGACCGGTTATCGAAGAACGGTTTAAATAGAGTTGCATCGATCGATACCAATAGTTGGCGTCGATCGACACAACGAACGCAGACTTGTTGATTTGACCACAAATTTGCATGAACCAGAATAATTTAATCCTAAAAGTTTTAGATGAATCTAAACTTAATAAAACTAAATGTTTTTTTAATTAAAAGTTATTATTTTTGATATATATAGTGAATATAAATCAAGATAAGATTAGTTCTTTTCCTCAACTAAATATCAAGTGATCTTGATGTCTTGCCCGATCTTGTCTACTGTCAAGACTCGTGTCGTTTGTTGGATATCTTGGAGTCCTTGATATCCACTGCAACATGGGTAAGGCAGGTGGTCAGTGACAGACTTGCAGTGCAACTGTCAGTGATCACAAGACAGATAAAAGATTGGTTATACTTGACTGGGCTGTCAGAAGTTCTGGGCCCAGAGACATCAGAGTGAATTGGACATAGTTTGTCTCATTCACGACCAAGAGTTGTACTGAGTACAATTAGCAATGATTTGCTTACCTAGATAACTAAAGCTTGAGTAACGGCGAGTCGCCCACTCGAATTTTAGTAATCTGAGGATCTTGGCACATTGTATTCATATGAGGAAACATAGTTTGAATACAATGGGAGTTTTCTTATTAGATAAGAATTCTCATTTCTTGTGCTTTATAACTAAAATTTACCGCTTTTGAATTACAGCTATGTCTGTCTCAAATCACATCAACACTTTCTCACTAAGATCCGTCCTTGAGAAGGACAAGTTAAATGGATCTAATTTCTTGGAATGGTATCGGAACCTGAGAATAGTTCTCAGGCAAGAGAACAAGGAATATGTCCTTGAAAGAGTTCTCACCGAGAGGCCACGTTCCAATGCTCCGCAGACAGAAAAGAATGCTTGGGATAAGCATTCAGCGGATGTCAAAGATGTTAATTGTCTAATGCTGGTGACTATGAACTCTGAGCTGCAGAAGCAATATGAGAACGTATTGTCACCCATTGAGATGATTAACAGCCTGAAAGCTTTGTTTCAGGAGCAAGCTCGCACAGAGAGATACCAGACGGTTAAATCTCTCATGGATTGCAAGCTGGCTAAGGACAGTCCAGTAAGTCCTCATGTCCTTAAAATGATGGGTTACATTGATAACCTGGGGAAAATGGACTGTGCCATTAGCCAGGAGCTGGCCACTGACATGATTCTGCAGTCTTTGCCGTCATGTTTTGATCAGTTCATCATGAACTACAATATGCAAAACATGACTAAGACATTGACTGAGTTGCACGGTATGCTGAAGACAGCAGAACCGAATCTCAAGAAGGCTACTCCCAATGTCCTGATGGTACAAGGGGGTAAAAGGTTTAAGAAACCTAAGAAGGGTAAGGGTAAGGCCCAGGTTGTCCAGGCTGAAAGTCAGGACAAGCCCAAGCCAAAGCCCAAATCCGGGCCTTCTCCTGAGGATAAGTGCAACTACTGCAAGCAGTTGGGGCATTGGAAGAAAGACTGCAAGAAGTTCATGGAAGATTACAAGAAGCTGAAGAAGACGTATGATGCGTCTGACTCAGGTATTTATGTTATCGAACTTAATGTTATGTCTTCTAGTCCTACTTCGTGGGTATTGGATACCGGCTGCGGTGCTCATATTTGTACTGATGTGCAGGCACTAAGAAACAGTAGGACACTGAAGAAAGGACAAGTAGAGATACGAGTCGGGAATGGAGCTAAGGTTGATGCACTGGCCGTAGGCACCTACGAGTTGTCTTTACCTTCGGGCATGGTTTTAATTTTGAATAATTGCTACTATGTACCTGCGATTAGCAGAAACATAATTTCAGTTTCCGTTTTGGATTTGGAAGGTTTTGATTTTGCTGTTAAGAATAAAGTTTGTTCTTTTAATCGTGATGGTAATTATTATGGTAGCGCCCCATTAGATAATGAGTTATATATATTAAACCAATAAATGCCTGTCTTTAACATAAATACAAAGAGGTTTAAGTCCAATGACGAAAACCCGACTTTCTTATGGCATTATCGTTTGGGCCATATCAATGAGAAACGCATCCAGAGGCTCCATCGAAATGGGCTTCTGGGCTCATTTGATTTTGAATCATGTGAGAAATGCGAGTCTTGTTTGGTGGGCAAAATGGCTAGAGCCCCTTTCAACAAACCAAATGAAAGGGCCAGTGATTTATTGGGCCTTGTTCATACTGATGTATGTGGGCCAATGAGTACTGCTGCCAGAGGAAACTTTAAGTACTTCATTACCTTTACTGATGATTTCAGTAGGTATGGCTATGTCTATTTGATGAAACACAAGTCAGAATCCTTTGATAGATTCAAGGAATTCAAGAATGAAGTACAGAATCAACTTGGCAAGAGTATTAAGATTCTGCGATCGGATCGCGGAGGAGAATACTTGAGCCAAGAATTCAGCGACTATCTGAGCGAGTGGGGAATCGTTTCACAACTCACTCCTCCTGGAACACCCCAATGGAATGGAGTGTCGGAGAGGAGAAATCGAACTTTATTGGATATGGTTCGGTCTATGATGAGTCATTCTAATCTTCAACTATCCTTTTGGGGATATGCTCTAGAAACGTCTGCGTTTACACTGAATAGAGTGCCATCTAAATCAGTAGAAAAGACACCACATGAACTGTGGACTGGGAACGTTCCTAGTATGTCTTTCCTAAGGATTTGGGGTTGCGAGGCTTATGTCAAACGTTTAATCTCCGACAAGCTTGCACCTAAATCAGATAAATGCTATTTCGTTGGTTATCCTAGGGAAACCAAGGCATACTACTTTTACAACCAATCTGAGAATAAAGTATTTGTTGCTCGGGACTGTTCTTTTCTTGAGAGGGAGTTTCTCTCTAAGAAAAACAGTGGGAGTAAAGTACATCTCGAAGAAATTCAAGATGCACAGGAGACTGCCCAACCTATTGAGGAAGAGCAGCAGTTGGATCCACAAAGTTCTGTGGAACCGGCGCCTGTGGAGCCTGAAGTTCGCAGATCCGAAAGGATCCGTCACGAACCCGAGAGATACTATGGATTTCTCGTAACCAATTCAAATGATCTGATGATCATTGAAGGTGACGAACCAGCGACCTTTGCGGAAGCAATGATGGGCCCGGACTCCGAAAAGTGGCTTGGAGCCTCTAAATCCGAAATGACATCCATGTCAGAAAAACCAAGTATGGTCCTTGGTCGATTTACCTAGTGGTGTAAAAGCCATTGAGTGTAAATGGATCTTCAAGAAGAAGATTGACGTGGATGGCAATGTACAGATTTACAAAGCGAGATTGGTGGCTAAAGGTTTCAAACAAATTCATGGTATTGACTATGATGAAACCTATTCCCCAGTAGCTATGCTTAAATCCATTCGGATTCTTCTAGCGATTGCTGCTCATTATGATTATGAGATTTGGCAGATGGATGTCAAAACCGCATTCCTGAATGGTATTCTGGAAGAGGATGTGTACATGGCACAGCCTGAAGGTTTTGTCGATCCTAAAAACGCTGGGAAGGTATGCAAGCTTCATAAATCCATTTATGGGTTGAAGCAAGCATCACGGAGTTGGAATCTTCGTTTTGATGAAGCAGTAAAACAATTCGGTTTCATCAAGAACGAAGAAGAATCATGTGTATACAAGAAGACAAGTGGGAGCAAAATTGCATTTCTTGTATTGTATGTCGATGACATACTCCTCCTCGGTAATGACGTTCCGTTGCTTCAGTCTATTAAGACTTGGCTAGGAAGTTGTTTTTCCATGAAAGACATGGGAGAAGCCGCATACATTCTTGGAATCAGAATCTACAGAGATAGAACTAACAAGCTGATTGGATTGTGCCAAGACACTTATATTGATAAGGTGTTGCACAGATTCAGGATGCACGATTCCAAGAAGGGCTTCATACCAATGTCTCATGGCAAGAGTCTCTGCAAGAAGCAGTGTCCGGCGACACCTGCTGAGCGAGAACGCATGAATAGGATTCCTTATGCCTCTGCAATAGGATCTATTATGTATGCCATGCTCTGCACTCGTCCAGATGTAGCTTACGCGTTAAGCATAACGAGTAGATACCAATCTGATCCAGGTGAAGCTCACTGGACAGCTGTCAAGAATATTCTCAAGTATTTGAGACATACTAAGGATAAGTTCCTTGTGTATGGAGATAGTGATGAACTTGTGGTGAATGGATTCACCGATGCGAGTTTTCAGACGGACAGAGACGATTTCCGATCACAGTCTGGATATGTCTTCTGTCTAAATGGCGGTGCGGTGAGCTGGAAGAGGTCTAAGCAGAATACCGTAGCTGACTCCACAACGGAAGCTGAATATGTTGCTGCTTCAGAAGCGGCAAAGGAAGCTGTTTGGATCAAGAAGTTCATGACTGAACTTGGTGTGGTTCCTAGTATCTTGGAGCCAGTGGCTTTGTTCTGCGATAAAAATGGAGCCATTGCTCAGGCGAAAGAACCAAGGTCACACCAGAAGTCCAAACACGTTGAGAGGAAATATCATCTGATTCGTGATATTGTCAATAGAGGTGATGTGAAGATCAGCCGAGTTCCGACTAACGAGAATGTCGCTGATCCTCTAACCAAGTCACTCCCAAGGCCTAAGCATGAGAGTCATACGACTGCTGTAGGCATTAGAGATCTTAAGATGTAATATTGATTCTAGTGGGAGTTTTGGATTTTGTTTTAGTTATAATAAGACGCCCTTGTAAACATTCTTTTAGAAGTGTTTAATGAAATTTGATTTCAGCATTATTTATTGTGATCTAAATAATGGTCCCGAAATAAGTTTATGACATATTATAGGTCATCAAGTTGAGAACTTGATCATGAAACCCTATAAGTTAATAAATTATTTTGTCCCTAGTCGAGGTTGTAGAATTGGGACACTGACAACCATTAGAGACTAGATTGTGAGGTGACTGTTGGCTAAGTTTCATGGAGCCAATGATATGATTATCACAGTCAGTCACATAGATATATGTTGATGAACATATGATCGGACATGACCCGCTAATGAGAAGTCTACAAGATAGTAATATCTATGTCATAAGAGGTTCTCATTACGACTATAGAGTATAGTCCTAAGACCTGAGTTCATCATGCTTTCTTGCATATGAATTGGTACATTTTGACTTTGTCAAACGTCGATCTGTAACTGGCGGCTGTAACGACACTGTTCAAGTTTATCATGAAGTGTGCGTTGAAACAGGGATGGAACAAGATGGAATTTGTCCCTCCTGAAAAACGGGAGATAAATATCTCAGGGCCTATCGAAGATTGAATACTGAGAGAATGTGTGGCCGCACTCAAACGAACTGTAGTTCAGTTGTTTGTAATGTTCAGTATGAGATCAGGAGTTCGATAAACACGATGTTGGCTAAATAAGGATGACACAAATCTTGCCTTATGCCAAATCGAGATATAGAGACAAAAGGATTATAGGAGTTGATGATTCCAGTACAAGTGGGAGATTGTTGGGATAGTGTCCTGAAATCACACTTGTACTCACTCATGTGATAGTTGTGTGTCGAGATCAGACATTCGTATAATACTGGGCGTTTGCAATGCTTTGCTAGAAGCCTCTTGCATTCTGTAAGTCGTGGGCTTACTGCCAGTATTGTATGATCCTATAGGGTCACACACCTAAGCGAACTGGAAGCTACGACATGGGAATGATCATTGTTGCAATGATCATATTATGTGTATTGAAATACACATGAGAAATCGATATAATGGTGTTGTGTCGATCGACACAGCTTGTGTGTCGGTCGACACAGTTCGGATTTTCCGAACAGGCTTTTCGGGTTATGGCTTAATTGAGTCTGGCCCGTTAAGCGCGTCTAGGTCGAATAAAAGCTGATTAGTTTCGACCTAAACAAAGGGCCGTCCAGTTTTCTTGATAGAAACACTTGACACACCAGACACCATCGATTCCCATTGATCCGGCACTAGCATACCGTTTCCAGCGAGCGTGCGTGTGTATCTGGTAGAGGCAAAGCGTTGCGTTGCTCCACTGATCTCGTTCACCATCTTCTTCCGCTGCCAAAGGTAAGAACGAGGTTGGTTCTAAATTTCAATATAACAAACCCTAGATCCATCGGGATCCAACAGTTTCCATGGATGCACAGGAGGTAATAGGGGTCTCTACCACTCCTGCGACCACTTCGGAGTTACTAGCTCATCCGCAATTTATCTTTTTTTTTTACTTAAGAAAGGGGAGAAGGGAACCATACTTGGACATGTTTACAAGCTGTGTCAGAACTAACAGAGGAATCCGACTCAAAGTATACCAAGCCCATATGTGAGAAAAATTAAGTCAAGTTAATGGTGAAGTCAGCAATGGATTATATGAATACCTGAAGTAATATGGGTGTCCTCAGTAGGCTGGTAAGTGTTGGGTTTTCTAATAGTCATAGATCATCTGCAAACTCATCCAATGGTCACTTAAGTTCCTGCAAGTGTGGTAATTTCCTCAAAAATTTATTGTTTCCTACTCAATTTTGACCCAATAAAACAAATTTGGACTGACTCTGAGAAAACAGCAAACGGTGCGTCAGTAGCTACCTCCCCCAAACTTGAAACACATTTTCCCCAGTGGTGTCAATCTTAGGCTCGGTGAGAAGAAAGATCGGAATGAAAAGAATCCAAACATGGTCAGAACACTTACATGTCGTCGGCATGTGTCGATCGATGCTCATGACCGCGTCGATCGACACAAGGCAAATTTGCTCGCGGTTTCGAGATAACCACTGATTAAACCGCAATCTTTACGGTAAAAGCTTAAACCGTATGTGACCTCTGCGTCGATCGACACTCAAGAACGTGTCGGTCGATGCAGGGCGATTCCGACCTGTTCTCACGCTATGAACACTCCAAAAGAATAAAAATCAAAGTAACCAAAATCAAAACGAAAAATAAAAGAAAACATACCTACTAGTGGGTTTCCTCCCACTCAGCGCTTGTTTTAAGTCATTAGCTTGACTATGGAAAGGAGATCAGACTTATGGGGGATTCAACATAGACTTGGAGTGTCGCTGTGAATGTCTCCTCATCCAAGGTGGCGTATAAGTAGTCAGATCATGAGATCTCCCAAGGAAAAAGCGAAATGAACTAGGATGGGAGCGAAGCGTGGGTGGGATACTGCGTTTTCCTGCATGCATAGCTGATGGATTAGGAGATTTAAGTTTAGAAGATTCATACATGTGCTTCGGTGGATGAAAGAGATCTGGAGCTTTCTGCTTAAGAGCAGTTGCAGGCTCTGAAGATGTTAGAACAAGTTCAGAATGAACTGCCATCTTCTCTTCTCCAATAGGAATCTCTGGTTCTACTTCCACACTAAAGCTTTGTCCATCAATGGTGGATTTCTGCAGCTTATCCATCTTGAACTGCAAAGGCTTAACTCCCAGGTGGATATCAATTAGACCATGTCTCACATCAATCACTGCTCCAGCAGTAGCTAAGAAAGATCTTCCAAGCAACAGAGGATCATCTGGCTCAATATTATACTCCAGCACCACAAAGTCCGTTGGAATCAAGTAGTTTCCAACTCTGATAGGTATGTTCTCAAGAACTCCTTCTGGATATCTCTTTGATAGATCAGCTAGGATAAGAGAGATCATAGTAGGCTGGAAATCTATCCGTCCCAATCTCACAGCCACAGAGTGTGACATGAGATTCACACCAGATCCTAGATCACACAGAGAATGCTTAAAGCTGTCCTTAAAGATGGAACAGTCTAGCACAAAGACTCCTGGGTCTGGAAGCTTCTCTGAAATTTGAATCAACCTCTTTTCCATCACTGTTTTGCATTTAGCTTCGTCTAGCTCCTGTTTGGACCTCGTAGGAGCCTTAGGATAGAGTACATGAAGCTCAAAGACTCGTTCAGGAACTGTTGCAGGTTTCTGATCTCATCTGCGATCGGTGTCGATCGATGCATAAGATGTGTCGATCGACACACTGCGATTAAGAGCGTTTTCATCATACGTATCGGGTTTGCGTCGATCGACACTTGGAGTGTGTTGATCGATGCTCGGCGCAGACAGACGTATTCATCCAGAAAATCGGATATGATATCCTCTTCTTCATATGTCAGATCAACTTCATCTCCTACATTCACAGCATATGAATTGCTTCTGTTCAGCTCTTCATGATCCATTCTGTCTTTGCGCTGCTCCAGCAGTCTGCTGAACCTGAACATCCAGCTTCTTCACATGAGTACTCAGAGACTCAATATTCCCATTCAGATACAAGTACAGAGCATCTATCTTTCCATTAAAGTCCATTGTACTCTTCTGATGTCCTTCCAAGAGTTGTTCCAATAGACCCATCATCTTACCATTCTGCTCATTTTGAGGAGGAACATGCTGATATGATGAAGAACCATAATCTCTGGAGAATGAGCTGTTCTGTTGGAAAGGTCTCTGAAATGCAAACTTTGGTGTGAAACCTGCAGTCTGTCCCTGCTGATTTCCATACCTCTAACCTTGATAACCAGCTCAAGCTATGTAATTGACGTCCTCAGTCTCCTGAACATCCACCTTTTTCCCCAAGTAAGATGATATGGACATAATCAATCTTGCTCCTCATCTCAGCTATCTGTGAACTATCAACTTTCCTACCAGATTTCTGCCTCTCCAAATCAGCATTCTTGACATTATTGCTAGTTATAAAGTTCTCAATAAACTCTTTAGCTTCCCCTGGAGACTTAGTGTTGAAGTTCTCATTACTTGCAGCATCTAGAGCCATCTGATACCACAAATCAACTCCTCTGAAGAAAATGCCCAGCAGCTGAACCTCAGAGAAACCATGATGAGGACAATCTCTCTGGTACATCCTAAATATCACCCAAGCTGCTTTCAGGGGTGGACACAGCGTATCCATGGTCAGCAAATGTCAAACCGATTTGACTTTGTGAAGATACATTAGCAATCGAACAATCGTGTACAACAGAAAATTGTAGAAGTTAAATGGGTTATTGTATCCATGATAATTGTTCTTTATCAAGGACAAAGTTTGTCGGGACAAAGGATAGACAATGTTGTGCGAAGTAGACACAAGTTTATACAATGAAACTTGATCTTTAGTCTGCAATCAAAACTTGTTCACGTATTCTTGCCGTCATCACATCAAATGCGTTGGTTCTTGCTCTCCAGGCCAAAACATCCATATTCAACATCGACGAGGTTGGATCAAGGCTTACCGTCATTACATCAAATGCGTTGGTTCTTGTTGTCGAGGACAAAACAACCATATTCAACATCGATGAGGTTGGTAAATGCAAAAACGGTATAAGTAAATGCGAAAAGGTTGCAAGAACTTGTTATCAAAAAATTATTGCTTGATGGTTGAATTGGTAATTGGATTAGTCGAAAAGGATCCGTTTGGCTGAACTGGAGGAGGATATGTGTTCTAGAAGAGATTTTCAGCAGCGTCGACGTAAAGCGGACATGACCGACCGAAATCTTCCATAAACATAATCGGTGGTAAGTTTCAGGGCTGACAGAGGAGGATCGAACAACAAAGCCAACCTCGTTAATAAATATTTGACGAGGTCTTTAATCTTCGTGAGTAGGGTATATAATATAGAACAACAAAGAACTAGATGCCTAATATATTCCAACCGATTGTATAGTTAACATATAGGTGTATATAATATATAGAATAACCTAAAATATATTCCACCAAATTAGTTAATAACAAACCAAACACATATATGTTTTTTAATTAAAGTTAGGAACAAGAGTAAAAATAAACTAATATTAGCAAACTATAAAAAATTAATTGATTTGTAGGTTAGGGGTAATTGTGTCTTTTAACTCATAAAAAGACAAAAATACAAAATAGCAACTAGTTTTAAAAAGATAAAAGAATGTAATTACTTTTAAAAAAAGATATAGTGAGTAATATATTCGGCTTCTGCTTAGCAGTATTATGACCCAACCGCTATCTGGCCATAGAGATCGCCCTTTATCCGTAAAAGACATCTCCAGAAACGCCCATAGTCGCGTCGAGAGCAACCGAATGGTTGCTACGACCACGAAAAAAGACTTATCAACACAACTCCAAGCTCTTTGCTCTCTAGATTTGCTTTCTCATCTCTCTCAATCTTCTCTACATCCAATCTGCTATTAAGGAAACAATAAGAAAATTGCGGTTAACTATAACAATACATCTCAACTCATGCGATAGCTTTATTTAGTAATACAAAAGATTACCGGTGGACCTCAATGCATTGTTTCCTCTGGCCAATAATTCTACACGGGAAGCTACAAGGGTTTTACATAGCTTTAGATCTCTAAGATCCTTTTCCTGCTCAAAAGTATTATACAGATTCTCTCATTTGTAAATTTTTTTTCCAAGAAGAAAGCTTTAAATCATAAGAAATGAAACCCTAAATTACAATTTTCTCTTTCCATTCTGTGATTTCAGCCTTGCTTCTCTCCACTAGCATAAGTGTTGTCTTCATCTCCAAGCTAACACCTGGTTGCTTCTCGGTCATTTTCAGAGTCCTGAAGAACCGATAACTTCATCTCAATCAATTTCACTTTCTGCATCAACAACTTCAAAACGTTATGCTTCTTCTGAGCGACAGTTTCCTTTCCAATCTGATCTGTCGCATTGTTATTCACTTCCAAGTCATCATGATTCAGTTCCAGCATAGCTGGTTTACTGGGAAGAGTCTCTGATGCAACAAATAGATCTTCAACCATTTGCTCAAACGCATCAATGCCAAATGCTTCCACAACACTCAAGAGTACAGTAAAACTCAGACCAGTAGTGACTAATTGAGTTCAGTTTAAGATATATGATATATCAACCATTTGGTTCCGGGAGCCGGAATGTCTTAACGTTTTTAGCCACGAAACTCACAGCGGGAGACCACATCTTGGTTGGGTAACTCAGACTCCCTGATAAACCTAGACTCTTTGAGATTCGAAGAGTAGTGCTCAAAATTTGCAATTCTCACCGTGTCAACCAGCGTCTCCTCCGCGACTTCGATCACAACATACTTATTTGACACTGAACAAGGGTTCTTAGATAATGATATTTGCCAGGCACATTGCTAGCTTTTGGCTTCCTTGTTTTGCGACCTTCATAGCAGATTATTGACTTGAAGAACAAGTCACCATTTGGCAACATGGAGTCATTCCTTCAAAATCTTCCACCTTGAGGACAATGATGCCCGGTTTAGTGATTTGGGCTTTAGTTATTAGTGGATTCAGTTTTAGTATTAGACTTGTCTTATGTATTTAGTATTTGTTCTTCTTACGGAAACTTATCAATTATGATCAATCAAACATATATTTTCTCTCTGTTTCTTCTTCTGTAGGTCATATGCCTACCCCTTCTCCCATTTATTCTTCAGCTTATCACAAACGTCAATGTCCCGTTTGTGAGATCGAATCGGATCAAACCAAGCGAATCTCCCCTACTTTCTCAGTAGAATCGTTTCCTCGTTCTGCTTCTCAAATCTCCGCCGCCGATATTAAACATGCTGGATCCATTCTGGGAACCGGGGTAGTGGAGGCGGATAGTCGGGCCGGGTCTACGGTGGAAATAGAGTCGAAGCTGGAGATGGATTGGCCGGTCGGGTTCGAGTTCTGGGCCTGTTCGCAGTAGCCGTCCGTTGTTGATAACCAGACTTTCGAAGCAAACAACCATGAAATGTAAAAAACCTCTTGGTTTCTTTTCTAAATCTTGAATTAAAAAAATGCAAATAAAAATAAAAATATTTTGAACTGACGATTTAAATATCAAAGAGTTGCTATGATAAATTAGTAGTACACGGATTTTCCCCCAATTTCCCTTCTAAAAGTTGGGTTCTTATCATCATCATTTTCTCATGTGTTGTCTGTTTATAAGAATAATTAATGCAAGAGAAAAGAAAAAGAAAGAAAAAACGAGAATTATGAGGAGCCATTGGATGATGAGTCGTAGCCGTAAGGATTATTGCTGGCCCAATTCCATAGATCCCTACACATCTCTTCGATCCCATACTTTGCCCTGTGCATTCATACCATGCCAAACATCTATTTCAATGCACATCATCATCTATCTAATAAAACTGAGAAAGTGCAATTGTTTTTTCTGTCATGTATTCGATTCACAAAGCTAGTACTCTATTGTTTATTATTCCTCTACTCTTAACAAAATAAAATTAACTTACTTCCAATTTAGCTCGCGCTCTGCTTTCTCTGTTGAAGCGTAAACGATTTCAGCGTCTCCAGGACGTCGTCCGGCCAGCACCAACGGGATTTTCTAATCGGAAATTATCAAAAATGTTAAAACCAATGATTCATAATCGGGTTTCAAGAGCATCATTCTTTTAAACAAACCAACCAATGTTTACCTTTCCGGATGCCTTCTCGAAGGCAGCAACCATTTCTAGGACTGATGTTCCATTACCCGTTCCAAGGTTGTATACCTCACAACCTGATTATTGGAGAGAGTAGATTGAGCTTGGTTTCGATGACAGCTCATAATAAAGAGGAGTAAGAAGATAAAGAGTTTAAAGATAATAATACATACTGATTTTGAGATCATCCAGCTTGCGCAGAGCAGCTATATGTCCATCTGCTAAATCCATGACATGAATGTAATCCCTAACCTAAAATGAAAAACAACAAAGACATGGACAATGTTAAAGATAAATCACGAATTTGTCTCCCATACTCCACATTCCAACACAATATTAGATTGAAATGTAATAACAGTTCTTGTCTATGAGAGACATCATACATACCCCTGTACCATCCTTTGTCTTGTAGTCGGTTCCAAAGACGGTAAGGTGAGGTCTCCGGCCAACTGCAACTTGTTGGATATAAGGCATAAGATTGTTTGGAATTCCAAGAGGATCTTCACCAATGTAACCACTAGGATGTGCACCAACAGGGTTGAAGTATCTAAGCAATATGATCTTCCATTCAGGGTCAGAGCCATGTACATCCCGGCAAATTTCCTCGATAAAAAGCTTACACAGCAACAACCACAATGAAACCTCAGTCAAATTCATTTTTTCCTGATTATCATAATCACTACCACAAAGGTAGGCTTTGGTAAATACTCAGGCTAAGACTACTACCTTGGTACGGCCATATGGGTTGGTTGCAGAAATTGGGGACTCCTCTGTGCAAGGAACTTCTTTTGGCCAGCCATAGACAGTAGCTGATGATGAAAACACAAGCTGGAAAACAGAGTAGCAAAGGCTAATCATGAGATCAAAAGAATACAAAAAAAGGAATCCATGTGGAGGCAATTGGCAAAGAAGAAGAATATTTTACATTTCTGCAGCCGTATTGAACCATAACCTCCAAAAGCGTAATAGTGCCAACGAGGTTATTATTATAATACAGTAAAGGCTTCTCCACACTCTCACCTACTGCTTTAAGTCCAGCAAAGTGTATCACTGCATCAAACCTGTAAGGTAATAATAATTCCACGTTTCATCAAACCAATTATATGAACATAGACTAATCATTTGTAGTCTTACAAGAGTCATTAAAAAAAAAGAATTTTATTTTAAATCATACTTTGTTTCTGAGAAAATCTTCTCAAGCGCAGGCCTGTCTCGGAGATCCACCTGCAGGTAAAGGAAAAAAACAGAGTTTTAAGAAACTAAATTGACCTCAAGACATTCTGATTTCAGAAATGGCAGGCGCAAATTTAATTAATATTTTTAATATCTGATTCCCCTTCTTGAAGAACATCCCAAATTCCAGACAGATCAATATATAAATATATAGCACTTACTTGGGATAAATAATAGTATTATAATACTGTTTCACATGGCATTGAAGCTTTATTCTGAATATTTTGAAAACTAGGATTATGTATACTATTCACCCACACAAATTAGCCACATGGTTTACAGAAAAAATTAACCAGAATCACACACCATCATCGAAATATGACCTGTTTTCACGAAAAAATCTGATCATTTTGCTCCTGGAAAACAATTCGCGTCCATCGTTGATGAAATATAATAATAATTCATATATAGAGACGGATTTCAATTTCCGAACAGATGATTACGAAACTCTTCACGCACACGTTTCCTAAAAACTAACAAGCGAGAAATTCGCCGAGCAATTTTGAAATTCTACAGAGAGACAAGGGAGAAAAAATAAACCTGATTGAAGGAGAGGCGGTGTCCGTTTTCGCCGGCGAGTTTCTTAACACGCTGGAGAGAAACAGCCGAGGAATTGTCGAGATTGTCCACAACTACGGCGGAGTAACCATCGTTAAGCAGTTGAAGGACAGTATGACTTCCGATGTAGCCAGAGCCGCCGGTGACCAGAATATTCTTCGCCATTGGTTATATAATAATGTAAAATTCGTGAGAGTTTTGTTTATTGGGATCGAGAGCAAAAGGGATTTTATAGATACAGCAGTGATGGATTTTTTGAGTTTTGACTGTTTATTTACTTAAATATATTCTACGTTTCTAGAGAAAAAGGGGAAAGAAAAATGTGGCACGTGGCAGAATTCGGTATGGGTGCGAATATACCGGATTAATTCGAATTGTCAAAATTACCCTTTGACGTTATATGGAAATGTATTTATGGTATAGTTTATTCTTGTAAGTTTTTTTGGTAATAAATGTAATTTATTAGTTCATATCATATTAAATGAGAATATATTGCATCCATTATATATTTCTAAAAAAGTAATTACATTTTTTGTATTTTTTAAAAATTTGTTAATTTTGTATTTTTTATGGGTTTAACCGTCAAAAAAACATTTTACTTTTACAAATGAAAACAGTTTATGGATAATCATATATATGCGACATTTCACACTTTTTCTAACTATTCATCCTTTCTAGAAAAGTGAAATATGAATTTGGGGTTGCAGTTGTAAATAAATACTAAGCGGATACTAGGTATTGTCTCTCTCTTATGTCGAATATACATCTATGGATAATCATACTATGATCTATTAAGGTGAAGAACTAGTTATATGTGATATTTACGGATAAATACTTGGAAAATTTGGTTTTGGGAGTGAAGTAAATTACCTAAATAATGGATAGTTTTGTTTTTAAAGATAATAATCTAATAATTTATATATAAATATATATAATAAGTAGGTAACAAATCATAGATACATGTATGTCCATCCATATGTGGAAGATATTAGCATAATCAAGTTTTGGTTAGAATTTAGACTATGTGTTTATAATATCGGCTATTCGTGGATACGACCACGATCATATCACATGTAATATGTTTACCGTGGATAGAAAGTGGCCACCTCCTATCCATGAGAAGCGTGAAGCATATGATATAATCGTATTAGTATCCACGAATAACCGATATTGTGGACACCTAGTCTAAACTATTCATTCGAAACTTTCGTAATAAGTCCGATTATAATTTTTTTTGTTCCGATACATCGTTCGATTTTATTTTCATTCAGGTGGTTTATATAGCGGAAACCTCACATTCGGCATCTTATCAATCGTCAAAAATGAGAGATGAAATTAATGTAAAATAAGAAAGAGAGTGGAGAGAAAAAGAAAAAAAAAAGATAGATAGTTTTGGAAAATGTGGAAAATCGTATGACTCTTATTCGTCGATAGAGTTATTTGTAGATTCTAACTTGTCCGCAAAAGATAAATATGTCTTTCTATTGGTAAGACGTACAAAAAAATACAAAATTACAACAAAATAATAAAAAACAAAACTGTAATGATAAAGATAAAACGATATATCTCATGCAATAAACTCTATTAAATGGATATAAGTTTAAATCTGGATGTAACGAGGAGGATGTTTTCTAGATTTCATATATATAATAGTTTACCCTGAGACTAGATTTCTTTAGGATTATTCCGAATATAGTTTTTTCCAAACAAAGATAGTCTGATATATTTTTTATTTATATTCATTTTCCAATTAAGTTGGTTATTTAATTATTTTTGGTTGTTTTGCTTTCATGGAAACCCTCCAAGGCAACTAGAACATGTATTTCCAGAAAATTCGGTCACGAGATTTTGAGTATGTCAAAAGCATTAAAGGATTGTTTGCACTTTAGGTATAATTAAAGTTAAATTAAATCTCAACTTTAATGCTAGATGAATCAAGTTTTATCTTCATACATATGTGGTACAACAAAAAAAAAACAATATTCTCATATTGGAAAGAGATATATGTAAATGTAATTTAGGCTGAAATCCTTTTTAAAAAGAACCCCCTCCCCCCCCCCCCCCCCCCCCCCCCCCCCCCCCCCCCCCCCCCAAAAAAAAACATAATAGTGGATGCATTTTTGTAAGAATAAGCAAATACAAATCTTAATTTTGTCATACAGATCGGTGGCACCGTTGGCATCAACTCCACCAAGGACTTTCCGTGACTTGAGTCATCCACAAAAAAATATTAAATATTTTCTTTAACACCTTTTCTGTTTTCAGTTATAGTTTCCAAACATTTCTCGTGAATATTCTAAGAAAATCAACATATAGGTAAAGAGATATATGTAAATGTAATTTAGGTTGAAACCCTTTTCTTTTCTACGAAAGTAAACTAGATTATAGAATTAGCTAAATGAGTCAAAGAAAAAATTGATGAACATGGACGTGAACTCTATCGTCACTGGCTTTGAATTAGCATTTTATGGATAAGTCTTGATTTGATTTCTTATTTAAACATATAAATCAAAGCTATCTACAAATAATAACACGTATAGACAAGTTTTGATTGGTGTCTCGCTTCCGCAGCTCCGCTTATCGAATCAAGAGACGTGTACTGTGTAACAAAATTTGATTCAAGGCTAAAAGTCAAGAACAAACGGAGTGACTCAGTAACCGACCCCATATTGTGAAGATGATTCAAATGTATTATATATAAACGTATATGGGTGATATGAATGACAAAACGTGTACGCTATGAAAACGAAATGTATGTTGTATAACTTTTGTGTCATCGTATGAAAACGATCGATATACAAACGACAAGTAAGAAAACTTCATGATGACATTTACAAATATTGAGTCAAATCTATAAATGAAGTCGGTTAGCTCAAACTGAAAACAAAAGAGCAGTTTGGAGTCTTTGGACCATTAAATGGTGATCGTGAGGATAAATTCAAAGATAATTATCTGATGGAGTTAGGTCGAAGTCTTTAGCCGTTTCTCGGTGGTACTTATGGCCTGGGACCAGAATTTTTATATATTTAATGTGTAACGAACAGAATGAAACGTGAATATTTTGTTTGGTTCAGTTTTTGGAATAGGCAATATTTATTTAACTTATAATTTATTATTTCCTTAAGTAATTACATCTTCGAAAGAAAGGAAAGTGGGAATCAGTAGAAGCAAAAAATGGAAAGAGAGAAAAGTTCTCATTTTCTTTCGCCTCAATTAACTGAGAGGCCCATTAAAAGTATAAAAACAATGAACGGAAAACAATGAACGGAAAATGCAAAATTGCAGTAAAAATGTATAACAAAAGTTAATTGGAGGTGCGGGGAATCGAACCCCGTGCCTCTCGCATGCGAAGCGAGCGCTCTACCATATGAGCTACACCCCCAATTTTGATAAACTAATTTGTTAAGACAAACTTCAGTGAATCGTCTGTCACAAATGTGACTAGCTTCAATTAAACACACCGAATGAAAATCCAAGATTCAACCTATATTTATTTCTTTCTTGGATGCATTCTCAAGATAGTACCAAATCATAGATTCACAAAAAAATTGCATTACTTAGTGCTTAACAAGAATTTTTTTTTTTTTTTTTTTGGGGTCAAGAGCTTAACAAGAATATAAATCCCAAATCTAAAGTGGATCACCCCACCATAAAAGCTTTGTGGTATTCTTAGTAAGTAAATCTTCTGGCTCTAGCCCATGGTGGCAACCTTGGAACATGCATTTCAACGCCATAGTTGTTGTTGTTGTTACTCTTCCTCTGCTCTTTCATGATTGCAAACCGAGAGTCCAGTGTCCTCCACTTCCCTCCTCTGTTTTCTACTTTCTGATCCACCTCATGCCTCTGCAGATAAAGATCACTAGTTGTTATTAGCCCTCCCAACGTTCAGTATTAAAGCTCTTGGATATCGACATTAAAGTAGTTGGGCACGATTTAGCATAACGCTCATTATAACAACACCAGATATGCATCTATCAGATCAGATTACTAACAAAACTTACACAGATCCTGACCACCACATTTCCATTGCGGTTCTGATGGTTCAAAGTTTTACAAACACATAATCGATCCCTAGACCTTTTATAGATTAGAGGGCAGTTATTACAATAGATACACAAAGTTCGAAACCACTTTTGTGAATATATCTCAGGGCCCTAATTCATAAACATATTAACAAGGAAAAATACTCCAAGGAAGAAGCCCTAAAAGTATGTCCGAAGGGTATACAGTAATGAATAGTTTACCTTTGCGATGAATCTAGCATGTCCAGATCTATTCTGGCCGGGTGGAGCAATGGGCCTGCATAAACAAACAAACAAAAAGTTTGCTCAAGAACGGAGAAGACGTACAGAGACAACCTTACAGGACATCAGAAACTAAAAGTAACAGCCGGTAACTGGCACTAACAGATAAAAATGATCTGATACCAAGATGTAAACAAAATAAAAGCTGAACCTCTTACTACCTCAGAAGGATCAAAGGCGAAATCCAAATAACAAAAAGACGGCAAACAGCCTTTTTTTTTTATGCAACACAACTCCAGTTTCGCAGAAACTACTCAGAAATATTGCAAGCTCTTGGATTATTTCCAGGTCAAACCACCAAGAGATAGTCTCTGTCCCGACTAAGAGCATAAAGCTCAAGAGATGACTGAGATACAGCCAAGTAAGATTGAGATGTATATTGATGAACATCTAGAAGTCTAAATCTTCTTCTCCGTTCAATGTCACGACAGAGAGCTAAATCTATAATCTTCAGGATGTAGGAAGAAGATGAGACATAACACCTAGGAGACTGATATAAGAAAAAGAGTTTCATGAATCCACTGATCTCATATCAATGGCCAACTCTCGAGCTTGACTAGAAGATGAGACATAACACCTAGGAGACTGATATGATGAAAAAGAGTTTCATGAATCCACTGAACTCATATCAAAGGCCAACACTCGATCTTGACTAACTGGCAGATTGTTCAACTTGTTAATCTGACAATAAACGCCAACTTCAAGCAAGGGCAAAGTTTATGCTCAACCTAACCACATCCTAATCACTGAGGTCATATCAAAGGCCAAACCAGTCTTGAGGAAAACACCCTAGCCACTCATCAGCAATGTTTATTCTCAACCTTAAGGTTCTTGAATTCTTTTCCTTTAATTTAAATCCCCAACCCCAAAAAATGTTGACCGACTGTTCCAAGCACCATCATAAACTCAACTACATAAAGTTGGATCACTATTCTGAGTCGCACTTGTGCAGTCATCAACCTGATGACCAACTAGCGATCAGGAAGGGACTTAGAATAGAAGCTTCTTGAATTAGGAACAATTGAAGAACGACGCCAGAGCAAGATTAACAAACAACTCAGAGAATTATCCAAGATCTAGACCTTGACTGATTTGCAGTAGTCATCCTTCCCGCATTGACAGCTCTAGTACGGACACTGAGTGGAGGAGCAGTAGTGGCTTTACGAGCGATGTTTGTAACAGGCAACTGCTTTCTTTTGAAGTTAGACTTTCTCTTTGCAACAGCACCCTAAAAATTAAGAGATAAGTTACAAGAAAAAACAAAAGAAAGTAACAAAAGATCCAAAAGATACAAAGAAACCAAGCAAACAAATCAGCTGAGGACACTGAAAAAGCTAACCTGTCTAACTGAAGAGAGTGAGTTCACATAATTCTGCACCTTAGAGGTATTATTTCTCGCAGCACCACTGAAGTTTTGGTTTTTGTTCTGCGCAGAAAACGAAATTATATTCCACGACCAGGTTAAATGAGATTAAAGTCTCGCAAAGACAATGATACATGTATGCTTAAACCTCTATAAAATTTCTACCTTTGCTCTCCTTGATCTTCTGCCTTTATTCACTCTGGTATTTCTCTTTGACAACTTGATGATATCATCTAAGCCATGAAAATATAGATCTTATCATGAGAAACAAAACAATAAGAAAAACAAACAAACAACAAGAAACATAGAAAGCTATGACGATGTAACAAAAACATAAATCTACCTAAAGCCATGGCGACTTTCTTTTCAGCGAGAGCAATGGTATCGGCGATAAGTGGTGTTTCAGCCTCCATCTGCACAAACAAAGTAAATTCATTCAAGGAAAACACAAATCGAGTCCATTAAAAATGCAGAAATCGATTAAAAAGACTGAAGATATATGAAGGATGAAGTTCAGCGAAGATACAAACCCTAATCTACATATGGAATCACAACTGGACTACACAAATCGAATCCATGAGAAGCAAGTAACCTTAAATTTACAATTCAATTAAGCAAAGGCTACGACTACGAATCGAATCAAACAAAACCGAAATTCGTGAGCCTCGTGAACAATGGAGGAAAAATCGTGAGACGAAGAAGCTGTACCGATTATGAAGTAAGAGCTAGAAGCGAAAGCGATTATGGAGATGAAGAAGACGACTGAAGGAAGCTGCGAGTCCTTCTGAACAGAGACGATGACCCTTGATGCTACCGAGTCAACTCGTCAGGTCTCTGAAACTTATACGAGTATAGTCGGCGGATTCCACGATAAATTACAATCATCCTAATCGGATTTCAAGTCCGTATGAAAAGGTTTCGATCGCCCACGTGGCATAGTATCATTGGATCTGTAACTATATTATTTTTCGGTAATCAACACAGTTAGAAATACCAAAGACGACACGATGTTGTTGCCCCAAAACCCCAAACTGGACGCTTTTCTCTTTTTTGTTCCAAAGTTCTGCCAAATCAGTTCACCAAGTACTAACTTCATAATAAAGCAAGTAACATAAGTCATGATGTTATAATCACCAGTTCAGTAATAGAACTTTTCAATGATGTGAATTCTAACTACATCTTAAAGGGGCATTTTATATACATAGAAAACAATGAAAACTATGCAGACCAGTGAAAGTGTGAAAACAATCTTCATTTAACTCCAGCGCTTTCGTTTGATCCATTTGGTAATCTTTCTTCTGGTTCAAACCTGCAATCATGGCGCAATACCGACAACCAAGAATCCACCTGAAATCAGGAAAACCCCATGAAATCATCGCCATTAAAATGTTGCACGGTCTCTTAGCAACAAACATGTGTGTTAAGAATGTATATCTATTTGGTTCACCTGTGTTTTAGAAGTGCTTGAGCACTCAAATCTTAGACCTTGACGAGTTAAGATATAAAAGCAATGATGGGTTTCATCGAACTCTCTTGTGTAGCTTGGTAAAGAACCAACTTCAACAATCTCCGCTAGCAATGTCGAATCTTGAGGGCTTAAATCTACAAGATAGAGAGAGTTTCAAGAAACAATACAAGAGGAAAAATAAACATTTGAAACAAAGATCGTAAAAAGTCGAACTCAACTTACCTGTTGATAATAAGTAGAAGAAAAGACAAGCGCCTTGAAGGACGACAAACCGAGGAAGCCAGTCATCTACTTCTGCATCGTCTAACGGAGGTGGTTCACCCGGGAGAGCTGCCCAACGCTGAAGTTAAAACCGGAAAAGAGGTAAATTTGTCAGTAAGTGTATATACACTACTGTGAGCCTCATGGATCAATGGACTAAGACCCTACACTTCGGATAAACAGATAGCCAGATAAACGAGCTGAGCGCAAGACTTCATCCACATGTTCCAACCTATGTAAGAAGTTGACAAAAAAAGAAAATTGAGATCAGTGATGCTGATCTGAGTATGGTGAGCAGTTTCTGAGACTTACTGAGCTTTGAGGTAAGCTTCTCTTTCTTCTAACTCGGAGAGTTCTGATCTAAGTGAGTCTAACTCTGCTGCTGATAACTCTACCTGCCAATAAGGGAGTGTTGGATGATCATGATAAACTTTTCAAAATCCAATGCGGTGTGAATAAAAAAACAAAGAAGAAAGTTGTGAGAGATGGAACCTTATCTTGACCATCTGAAACCCAAGGCAGACGGCGAAGAGTGAACAAATTCAACATAAATGCAGCTCTTTTCAGGTTTCTGCGAGTCCTGGACTGGCTTTGACTATGAGGCCTATTCTAAACCCAAAAATACTAGTGATGTCATTGTCAGCTCAAAGTTTCCATCTTTTCTAGCATTACAACAAGTTTACCTGAAAGAAATATCCTCTTTTGGCTGCGAAGATGATGGAGAATTATTGTCTTGATCAGTTTCCGTGGTGGGACTAGGAACACTAAAGTGATCTTGTAATATCTTTAATTTCCTAGGAGTAGCAGCATCCATGAATCTTGGCAAGAAAAATGAATTAAGCCTAGCAAACGAAGATTTCAAAACTATAAAGACTCTTCATCTGAGCAATCTTCTGTATGAATTTCAGTATGCCAATATGCCATGAACACTTGAGCTCGTTCTCTATCATTAGATCTAATCTATAAGTATGATCACAACAAAGAAAACATATCAACTTGAGTTTCTTATTCGTCAATCTTCACTGAGGATCAACCATTCTATCTTTCAACACAAATTTTAACAAACCCACTTCACCGAACCAGTAGAACAAAAACACGAAGATGATAAAAAGGAACTCTTTATAATTCCCTATCTGAAGTTCATAAGCTCCAATAATTTCTACAGAATGATTTTCTAGGTATCTAAGCAAATAAAACCCAAAAACAAATCTTGAGCAAAAATAGAATCTCGGAAATCGGAATTGAATGATGAGAACCGTCGGAGATTTTGAAAGTAAAACAGAAGATCGATAACTTGCTATACCTGATTCGAAGGAGAAGTTGAAGATGGAGTTTAACCAGAAGAACAAAAAAGGAAACACGAAACTGTGGTTTCTGTTCTGAGGGAAAGTGCTTTGACACAATTGGTTTTTCGTTTTTTCGTTTTTCTTTAGATCAAGTTTGCTTCAAATTTGGCGATAAAATACATTTTTACCCCCATGTTACGTCTTCCAGCTCTACCCACAGGGGGGCATTTGTTCCGGATTCTACATTAATCATCTATTACCAAGTTATTTGAGATACAAATGAATAAAACCTGGTGTGACAAAAAAAAAAGAAGAAGAATAAAACCTGATTTGTTATTGATCAAGTTGGGTAATTAATCATGAATGTTTACATTTGAGTCAACCTTATGTTTTACATCTTAAAATGCCTCCGATCTGATGCTTATATTATTACTCCCTCCGTTTTACAAAAAAATATCGTTATAGCATTTTTCATACATATTAAGAAAAATATATAAATTTCTATTATATCTTTAATTAATACACTATATAAGTTTCTCTTTCTGATTAATAAGCTATAAAAATAAAAATAAAATTGAGATTTAATTTAAAAATCTGTGTTGAAAACACAAAACGATGCTTTTTGTGAAACAAAAATTAAATTCTAGAGCGACATTTTTTTGTGAAACAGATGGAATATTAGATTCGGTTAATAGAAGTTGCCAACTAACTATTTGGTGATACCGATGAGTATAAAGGACAGCCAATTATTATTGTCGTTGACCAAAATGCTTATCTTTGTTCTTGCAGCCTTTGTAATAAACAAAAAATAGCAATATCAAGGCCCATAATGAAATAAATATTCGACCTAGATCCACTTTAAACTTGTGACAAAGCCCAAATATAACTATTCCTCCTAAACCACTATTCCAAATAAACCATCCGATTACGCATAAACCGGATCAAGGTACACCAAGTTGAAATAGATACAACTCATCCATCTGAAATCATGATATGTGGTCATTACTGTGACCAAAGCCGATCACGCTTCTTTCTTCTTCTTCTTCTTCTTCATCTTCATCTTCTCCTCCTCCTTTCCTATATATATATATATATATCCGTAGTCACCTCTAAACTATTCTTCAGATATATTTTTCTCAATGGCAACTTCTTCAATCACAATACCAACCATTCGATCTCCGATTCAGGGAAGGAAGTTTCTCGGCCAAACCCATCAATTTTCAACGGCAAACCCATCGGTTTTCCCGCCTCCGAAACAGCAATCAAACGTTTATCAAGTAACAGTCATGGCTAAATTCAATCTATGGGAAGTGATGGGAGGAAGAGGATTACTCAACGGAGAGAAAGGTATCGACAAGGAGCTCAAGAGGAACATAGAGGAAGATCAAGAGACATCTTCAAAGGCTGAGAACAAGATGGAGAAGAAAGAGACCGATGACATTAACTTGTCTTTTAAAGTACCTGAAGACGGTTTTGACAAAGAGATGATGGGTCTCACCGGAGGTTTTCCCGGTGGGGAAACAGGATTGATAACCTTCATTGAACAAAACCCACCACCACCACCAACACAACCTCCAACCAAAGGGAGCGATGTGTCTGCGGTGGCTACGGAAAAGAAGCCTAAAGCGCCGGAACTACCGCTTCTAATGCCGGGGATGATTGCTATAGTCAAGAACCCAAACAATCCGTATCACATGTACTGTGGGATTGTGCAGAGAATCACGGATGGCAAAGCTGGTGTCTTGTTCGAAGGAGGAAACTGGGACCGTCTCATTACTTTCAGGCTTGAAGAGCTTGAACGAAGAGAAAAAGGTCCACCTGGTAAGAATCCTAAGTCTTGTGTTCTTGAGCCTCTTATTGAACAGATGCAAAAGGAGGAAGCACCATAAGAGATCTTTTAATTTCCTGTTAATGTATATGTAACGTACCTTTGCGTTTAGGCTACAAGAGTTCTGACTGGTTCTAGAAAAACTTCATCATGTGATATAAATAAAGAGTAAACGATGAGTTCCAATCAATGGTGAATCAGTATATAAGTAAAAGCATTTAAGAATGCAATGGAGTAGTTGTTTTATTCTGCCATTGACATCAATTTCTATAATAACCAAATCTTGACTCTTGAGTATATTCTGTGAATGGCGAAGAAGAGAAGAGGTCCACCATTTCTCGTGGGAATGATCAGATGCAGCCTCCCAACTGTGAAGAATTGCAGAAAAGGAGATGTTAGATATCAAAGGAAAAACAAGGTCAAGAGTTCAATTTTTAGTCCATAAACTTAGTAGTTGGTCACGCCATTACAGAGCTAGGAGGATAACCGCCTATATGTGTAAATTCAAGAGAAGTATAGTATGAAAATGGTGCAGCCAACTAAACCTTATGAAAAAGAGACTAATTTTAAGTGTTAATAATGTCCAGCAAGTTACTTACGAGTATGGCTTCCATTTCTTCGTTTGAAACTGGTGTGCGCTTTGGCTGCAGAGATGCCTTCCCGCCTACAGTCCTTGGCATGTTCAGATTGGAGAAGAAGAATGTATCAGCTTCATTCTCCACATGCTTCGTGCTCTCTGTAATTTCAAAAGGTCAAACTTTTAA
This sequence comes from Orychophragmus violaceus, assembly GCA_030180135.1. Classification (NCBI taxonomy): domain Eukaryota; kingdom Viridiplantae; phylum Streptophyta; class Magnoliopsida; order Brassicales; family Brassicaceae; genus Orychophragmus; species Orychophragmus violaceus. Next base: position 101,419,886 of record CM058233.1, on the reverse strand, counting down.
TGCTAACACATTCTTGTTCATTGCCATGAAGTCAAGCAGGTTTTTAACACCTCCATGTCAAGCTTAAACAAAAGAACATCTACAATGATTCAAGATATGATTCCAAGTTGATAACAAGATCAATCACTCTAAATGTTCAAATTACTCTCGATACGTTCTACTGTATATCCTAAAATCTAAGAATCTAGAAGCGCTACATATATATAGATGCAAATCAATGGTTCCTTCGGGTATTTTCTCGGAACGGAACAGATCGGAGAACATAAATGAAAATGGATAGCATCTCGTCCCTGATTCATGGCAATGAAACCGTGCACAGAATTTTCGAATCAAGCAAAAAAAAAAAAAAAACCATGAAACTTCTTAAAACAAAGAACGACACAGATTCTGCATAGAATTTCAACGATGAATCAAAACCTGAAGGTTTTAAATGTCGCTGAGGGAATTTGATGCGAGGAATCCTCTTCAACCCTTGAACAACGTTCATCTCTATCGCTCTCCGTTCTTGTCCGTACCAAGGAAAATATTGACGGTGACTTGATAATTTTCTCTGTTTCCCGTCTTCTTCGAACCTTCGACTTTGTTTTCAGGTTTCTACACTCGTGGGCCCTATTGCGATATTTAGGCCCACATAACCATATGGCCCATTTAGAATGTTTTGAAACAAAAATGTTAAAATGTATATTCAAAGTAGGCTTAAATCACTAAATGCATATCATATGTACATATGTGATGGTATAACGATCAACTTTTTTTTTGTCAACGGATTGTATTCAGAATAAAAGGTCTACTAAAATCCACAATTACAGATGGCCCAAAAAAAAAGAGGACAAAATACAACACATAACAATACGTGGCAAGAGATGCCCCATCGAGACATAGAAGCTGACACACGTTGAGTGCCGAGAACCACCAACCACCAGCATGCAACACCGGCAAGACACCGAGGATTCGCCGCCGGAGTCGCCAAACCCCAATTCCAACCTTCCTCAAAGAACATACTTCTTCTGCCCAGAATTCCTGTCCCATACTTGTTTCAGCTAACATACTTTTTACTTTGTCTCTGATGGTCATGTTCATTCGTTCTGAGACCCCGTTTTGCTGTGGCATATAAGTGCAAGTCCTGAATCGTTTGATTCCTAATTTCTTACACAAGTTTTCAAACTAGTTGTTGCAGAATTCCAGACCGTTTTCGGTTCTAAGACACTTGATCTTTTTTTTTTTGGGCTGTTCAACTGCCTCCTTCCATTCTTCAAACTTTGAGAATGCCTCATTCTTATCTTAGGAAGTAGGCCTACACCTTCTTAGAGTAGTCATCGATAAAAATGACAAAATACTTGCACCCTGCAAGGCTCTCTGGTGTGGTAGGAGATCCCCAAAGATCTGAGTGAACATACTCTAGTATACCTTTGGTTGTGTGTTTGGCTGTGGGAAAAGACTTTATGTGATTTTCCTAATACACAGTCTTCACAGAGTTCTCCAACTTCTTTTCTTGGTAAAAGCCCGTTCTTTGCCAGAATTTCCATGTTCTTAGCACTCATATGACCCACTCTTGAGTGTCATAGACTTGTCATATTCTGCTTAGGTTCTGAGTAGTTCATTTCTCCTTTTGCTACTTCCCCTTGAAGATAGTATAAGCCTCATTAATACTTGCTAGTTATAACCTTTTCCCATCTTTGTAGAAAGTAACTCGGTAGTCTCCTCCTTCGTAGTTGCATCCTGCTTTCTCTAACATTCCGTAGGAGATAAGGTTTATACTCATGTCTGGCATATATCTTACATCTGTAAGAATCACAAATGTTCCGTTTGGGTTAATGATCCTGATTTTTCATATGCCTTTAACTTCAATGTGCCTGTTATTTGCAATACGGACCTTCCCATCATCTGTTTCTTTCAGATCAAACAGAACATCCTTGTCCGGTGTGATGTGAAAAGAACATCCTGAATCTATCACCCATTCCTCCTTTGAATCTTGAACACATGCTGTAAGAACTATTGGTTGTTTTACCTTATATGCCATGTTTGTTGAAGTCTCCATTCTGCTTATTTCCCCTATTCGGACATTCTATTTTCCAGTGTCCTTCCTTTCCACAACTAAAGCATTCATTTTTGTTGTATTTCCCTTTTGACTTAGACCTCCCGTTCTTTGACTTAGATTGTGTTTTTCCCTGTTTGCCTTTTCTTTGCCTGTTTTTAGATCTTTTTTTCTGATCTTCCTCTGAATTCAACAAACAAGCCCTCTGAGTTCGAAATTTGTTTCCCTGCAAGACCTTTCTGTCGTAGTTCCACTTCCTTAGCGTATGTTGAGGTGGTAACTGTTGGATCCCGATGGATCTAGGGTTTGTTATATTGAAATTTAGAACCAACCTCGTTCTTACCTTTGGCAGCGGAAGAAGATGGTGAACGAGATCAGTGGAGCAACGCAACGCTTTGCCTCTACCAGATACACACGCACGCTCGCTGGAAACGGGATGCTAGTGCCGGATCAATGGGGATCGATGGTGTCTGGTGTGTCAAGTGTTTCTGTCAAGAAAACTGGACGGCTCTCTTGTTTAGGTCGAACTAATATGATTTTATTCGACCTAAACGTGCTTAACGGGCCAGACTCAATTAAGCCATAACCCGAAAAGCTTGTTCGGAAAATCTGAACTGTGTCGACCGACACACAAGCTGTGTCGATCGACACAACACCATTATATCGATTCTTATGTGTATTTCAATACACATAATATGATCATTGCCACAATGATCATTCCCATGTCGTAGCTTCCAGTTCGCTTAGGTGTGTGACCCTATAGGATCATATAATACTGGCAGTAAGTCCACTACCTACAGAATGCAAGAGGCTTCTAGCAAAGCATTGCAAACGCCCAGTATTATACGAATGTCTGATCTCGACACACAACTATCACATGAGTGAGTACAAGTGTGATTTCAGGACACTATCCCAACAATCTCCCACTTGTACTGGAATCATCAATTCCTATAATCCTTTTGTCTCTATATCTCGATTTGGCATAAGGCAAGATTGGTGTCATCCTTATTAAGCCAACATCGTGTTTATCGAACTCATGATCTCATACTGAACATTACAAACAACTGAACTACAGTTCGTTTGAGTGCGGCCACACATTCTCTCAGTATTCAATCTTCGATAGGCCCTGAGATATTTATCTCCCGTTTTTCAGGAGGGACAAATTCCATCTTGTTCCATCCTTGTTTCAACGCACACTTCATGATAAACTTGAACAGTGTCGTTATAGCCGCCAGTTACGGATCGACGTTTGACAAAGTCAAAATGTACCAATTAATATGCAAGAAAGCATGATGAACTCAGGTCTAAGGACTATACTCTATAGTCGTAATGAGAACCTCTTATGACACAAATATTACTATCTTGTAGACTTCTCATTAGCGGGTCATGTCCGATCATATGTCCACTGACATATATCTATGTGACTGACTGCGATAATCATATCATTGGCTCCATAAAACTTAGCCAACAGTCACCTCACAATCTAGTCTCTAACGGTTGTCAGTGTCCCGATTCTGCAACCTCGACTAGGGACAAAATAATTTATTAACTTATAGGGTTTCATGATCAAGTTCTCAACTTGATGACCTATAATATGTCATAAACTTATTTCGGGACCATTATTTAGATCACAATAAATAATGCTGAAATCAAATTTCATTAAACACTTCTAAAAGAATGTTTACAAGGGCGTCTTATTATAACTAAAACAAAATCCAAAACTCCCACTAGAATCAAGATTACATCTTAAGATCTCTAATGCCTACAGCAGTCGTATGACTCTCATGCTTAGGCCTTGGGAGTGACTTGGTTAGAGGATCAGCGACATTCTCGTTTGTCGGAACTCGGCTGATCTTCACATCACCTCTATTGACAATATCACGAATCAGATGATATTTCCTCTCAACGTGTTTGGACTTCTGGTGTGACATGGGTTCTTTCGCCTGAGCAATGGCTCCATTGTTATCGCAGAACAAAGCCACTGGCTCCAAAATACTAGGAACCACACCAAGTTCAGTCATGAACTTCTTGATCCAAACAGCTTCCTTTGCCGCTTCTGAAGCAGCAACATATTCAGCTTCCGTTGTGGAGTCAGCTACGGTATTCTGCTTAGAGCTCTTCCAGATCACCGCACCGCTATTTAGACAGAAGACATATCCAGACTGTGATCGGAAATCATCTCTGTCCGTCTGAAAACTCGCATCGGTGAATCCATTCACCACAAGTTCATCACTTTCTCCATACACAAGGAACTTATCCTTAGTATGTCTCAAATACTTGAGAATATTCTTGACAGCTGTCCAGTGAGCTTCACCTGGATCAGATTGGTATCTACTCGTCATGCTTAACGCGTAAGCTACATCTGGACGAGTGCAGAGCATGGCATACATAATAGATCCTATTGCAGAAGCATAAGGAATTCTATTCATGCGTTCTCGCTCAGCAGGTGTCGCCGGACACTGCTTCTTGCAGAGACTCTTGCCATGAGACATTGGTATGAAGCCCTTCTTGGAATCGTGCATCCTGAATCTGTGCAACACCTTATCAATATAAGTGTCTTGGCACAATCCAATCAGCTTGTTAGTTCTATCTCTGTAGATTCTGATTCCAAGAATGTATGCGGTTTCTCCCATGTCTTTCATGGAAAAACAACTTCCTAGCCAAGTCTTAATAGACTGAAGCAACGGAACGTCATTTCCGAGGAGGAGTATGTCATCGACATACAGTACAAGAAATGCAATTTTGCTCCCACTTGTCTTCTTGTATACACATGATTCTTCTTCGTTCTTGATGAAACCGAATTGTTTTACTGCTTCATCAAAACGAAGATTCCAACTCCGTGATGCTTGCTTCAACCC